>BPLT01000076.1:1565000-1932821 GCA_019656295.1 Rhododendron mucronatum var. ripense | reverse complement strand
AAGAATGAACCAACTCTTAGCCCTATCTTTCAAAGATGATGGAAATATCTGAAATAAGGCCTCTTTATCATTCATGCAAAGCTCCTCAAGTTCTACAATGTGAGCACATGGATTTTCAGAGGCTAAGCCATGAAAAGGGGGCAACACTTGAAGCATGCTCAGCTTAGCACTAAAGAACTGGCGGTTGCCATTCTACTTCAAAATAAAGATAAAATTAAAAACAAAAGATGGAATACTTACAGTGCGGTGTAAAGCAATACGTCCAAGTAAGCTACCAATTGATTCCCCGGCAACGGCGCCAAAAATGCTTGCGACCTTAATGTGTGTTGCAATAAGAACACCCCAAGCGTAGGGCTAGGTCGGTTGCAGCATAATAAACTCGGAAGTCCGAGGTCGAATCCACAGGGAGCCAATGGAGCTTGGCCGGAAGGTTTGCTTTACGAAGGGTTTTTAGCGTTAGGACCGCCAACCTTTGATTTGGCGTTGAGACGGCCAACTTTTGAATGGTGGAATTCTCTCTACCTCCTAACTTAATTGAAAATGAAGATTGACTAGAAACTAAAAGCGGCAAGGTCTAGTGGTTCATTCCGCCCATAACTTAGGCCGTTCAATGCTTCTCTTTGATAACTCAAGTGAGAGTCACTATCATTTGATCTCACTCGGAAGATTTTAGCTATGAAAATCAGTTTAACTTATGCAACGGGGTTTGGAAATGGATGAAAACTCATTGAGGCATTTTATCGAACACAAAGAGAGCCATGGTTTCAAGCATTGGGTGTGCCAAGAGACTTGTCTACACCCAATCAAAGAAGTTAACATCTCTAGGTTTAGACCAAATATTAGAGTTTAACAAGTTCTTTGAGGCATTTTGTCAAACACCTAGAGTGACATAGCTCCAAGCATTATATGTGGGCAAGAGATCAAGTCCTTGCCTACACATAATCAAAGAGGTTAACAACCCTAGGTTTTGTTACATAAAAAATGAACTTAATCCATTCACAAACCACATTAAGCACAAGAAATGAGAGAAGCCATTAAACTACCCAAGTCATGGGTAGAAATCACCCCATGACCAAGCCTAGATCACTACTCACCCATAGTGGGTGTAAACACAAGCCAAAATGAAGAGAGAAATGAAATATTCACAAAAACGAAAATAAAAGCTAGATTAATGTAAAGAACAAGAGTACTTACAACATTAATGAATGACAAAAGTCTAGAAACCCTTGAATCCTTGCTCTCTTGAAGAGAGAAGGTGAACTAAAGAGGAGAGGAGAAGAGGGAGGTAGAGAGAGAAAGGAAAAAATGAAGAATGCCCTAAAATCGGGCTAAGGGTGATATATATACCCCCTTTACACAAAAACTACAAAAATGCCACTGAAATGTTCGCGCGGGACCAAGGGATCGATCCCTAAACATTGGGGGATCGATCCCTGAGCTTTCTGGATGCTGCAGGAGCTGAAAGGGTGGGGGGATCGATCCCTAAACATTGGGGGATCGATCCCTGTGCTCGCTGGATTCTGCAGGCACTTTCTCAACTTCGCGGGCTCGCTCCGGACACTCCCGAACTCGGATTTGGGTGTTCTTCGAACCGTTGGAAAGCTTGTTGAGTCTACTTTCTAACCCAAGTAGTTTGGATCAAAAGTATTTTGTACATCAAAAGATATGACGATTCTACCCTCAGTTGGTCGAAAAATGAATTGCTTTGGGTAACATCTTCGCATCTCCCTCACTTCCCTTGACCCTTGGACATCCGAGTATGCTTCAAAGCTTCTTTTCATGACTTTTGGACTCGGTCGCAGAGCGCCACGTGGTCTTGGACACTTGGATACTTCCGGGAGTCATCCTTGGCGTTCAAAATGCCTTATTCACACGATTTACCTGAAAACGCCAAAAACACACCTTTCGTGCAATATCGTTCAAATCAAGCAAGTAATGCACTTGTGTGTGACAAAAATGAGAGAGATAAGCCCTATTATTTACACTATTGAGGGCTTATCAATTAGATAACTAAACTAACGCTTCTTATCTTTATCTAACAAGCCATAATCCGGCTTCATAGTACATGAACCGGACTGGGGGACCGGTTTTACTGAAGTTGTTGGTTCTCTAGCTGCATCTTTGTGCCGCACCAATCATTTTCAAAATGCTGGTGAGCATAGGGAACCGAATTACACAGAGGGTAGGAACGACGTCGTCATCTTTGACGAGGATCGCCTCCCCTTCGGCGTTGGGGTCGAAATTCATGGTTTCCAGTAATATGATATGATATCTCACTTAGCTCTTTTGACAAAGGTGATTAAAGCTTCAGGAGTGAGAGAAAAAGTTCTTGATGGCGGCTATATTTATAATCTCCACCAAGGGTGGAATCAAGAATTGATTCTATCTCGAGCTAACCCAAAATCAGTGTTTTCAATTATATAGATCGTATCGGGATACGTATCACATATCTTAAGATACGTTTGTTGGAAGAGTAAGAATTTCTATTGTTCAGTTGAACAAGATTTTTGAAAAAGAAAGAAAAGAAAGAATACTAAAGACAAAAATGGGGGATTAGACACTTGAACTCAACCTTTTTTTTTGGTTGATACAAAATAGTTAGAACTCATCCCTATTTATACTACTTCATGGAAGACTCTAGTACAAAAATGTTTTCATACACGACAAACTTTAAGGTAATTCTAGAATTACTCATATGAATAATTCTCAAAAAAAATTCTAGATATTTCGCAAGGATATTCTAAAGTTTCTAAAACTAGATATTTTAGAGTTTCTACAAACTAGATACCATTTATATCTTCTTCAATAATATCTTCTATCTTTGGGTTTTGTCAATTGGACTTGTTTGGACTGAACTTTCTTGTGTCAAATACTAAATTTAGTTTATACTTCAACAACGTTAATCATAATTAATAGACAATTAAAAAGTAGATACACCTAATACCACCAACAAATTATGCTTACATTTAAAAACAAATTAAGATGCAAAATAACAAGTCTCTCAATTGGGACCTATTACTTTAAGGTTTTCTATACCCTTTGTTAGGGAAAGAAAAGTCAAACAAAATACAATCAAAGTATGGTTCTTTCCTCTATCCAAGCCATACATTGAGGTTGAATCTCTATCAAATGGTTTGAATGATTCCATAATTAGATCAAATGACTTAGATTAATGCATTCAGAATTCCGCTTCTTAAAATAAGGTCCGACTTTTTCCAAATAAAAAATCAGACGATATGTAGCGAATTAGGATACGCTGTCGTATAGTGTAATTTCTATACAAAAAGGATACAGGATGAATACGTATTGTTCTCTGAATGAAACAATACAAATTGTAGGCACGTATCATGTATTGTACGTAGGTATCCAACAACTATAGGCAAAATAGTGTATATAATATGCAATCTATAATAAATAAGGTTTGTAATCCAATCCATGCACCGCGTGTATGACTAGTATCATCATACCATTGACCTCGCATATTGTGAATGTTCAGATTATAACCGGTGTGAATATTGAATATCTATTTCTTAGGAGTTAATATAGTAGTGTCTTTAAATGCACAATATGAAAAGGTCACTTCCATAAAAATTCTTGGAAATCAACAAATCTCAAAAAATGCTTCAGATTTTTTGTTGTTATTACATCATAATTTAAAGGTGAAATTACATGGACACCCCCTCATCTATATAGTTTGGACACAGATGCCCCTAACCTTTAAAAACGCCCATATACACCCCTTCATCTACTGAAAAGGAAAAAAACCTCAACGTCGTTAATGGAATGAACGAAATGTCAAATATACCATTTGTTATGAAATGGATCGAGCAACAAGCATACGCCACACTTCACTTGATCAGAAATTTCTCTCCACCCTATTCGATCATGGCGCCTCTGTCTCTCTTCCTCTCCCTCTTCAACTTACATTGTAGATCATGGCTAACCCTAGATCGTGAAGAAAACCTAAGTTTCGAAGAATATCGGATCGTGTACACTGTAGAAAAGCAGTAGATCGTGGCCAACCCTAGATCGTAGTAAACCCTAATTTGGAAGGAATGTTTTATATGTAAAAAAATCCTAGATTTTCTTATTAAATGGCGCAAATGTAGATTTATATGTTCATATTATATGATATATGAATACATTAGGGTTTTTGTTTGGAATAGTAGGGTTTTTTGAAAGGTGTTATTTTGCATTTGCTTGTCATCCATTTTGTATTTGAAGTTCTCAAAGGGGCTTTTCTCCACAACGGCAGCAGGAATCACCACAGTTTTGGGTTTGGTTGGAGTTGTAGCTCTAACTACAGCTATTAGATTTGTGGTTGGTGCATGTGGCTATGGTGGCTACTATAGCTATTGTTGCCACTTGCCACCTTCCATGGCTGCCGTAGGAGAGAGAGAGAGAGAGAGAGAGAGAGAGAGAGAGAGAGTCTCTGATATAGAGTGAGAGAGGGAATCTCTGATATAAAATGAGAATGAGGAATGAGGTATGAAAGGCAACCGGGTATATGTTGCCGTTAAAGGGCATTTTTGTCTAAAATTTGGCAAAAGTATTGACATGTGCCTTGCAACAAATGGTACTCAAACGGAAGGGTGCTCCTTGGGTGACGGTAGAAGACGAGGGGGTGTGTATGGACGTTTTTAAAGGTTAGGGGGTGTCCGTGTCCAAACTGAATAGATGAGGGGGTGTTCGTGTAATGTCACCTATTTTAAACCTAAAAAATAAGATTGTAAGAACCAAAAATTTTAAATTTAAGCACACCAGCCAGTATTTTGAATGACAGGATCTACTAAATCAGTAAAAATCTAAGCACATCGGCCAGTGCTCTGCATTTAACAATATAAGAGCAAATTTAAGCACACCAGTCAGTGCTTTGCATAATTAGAGAATACTTACGGATCTAAAGCCTTGCAATTCAACGTACTTGAATAGTATTTCTGCTCAAACGTAAAAATAAATAAACTCGATGAGAGATTAAAGAAATTTTAGTTTTCCTCATCAATGAGAGATTCAAGGATTTTAATAGTAGAATGTTTACCTTGTTGGAGACTAGGATAATGTTCTAACTTTATTAAGAGTGATAGACTCTAAGATTGAATAATGAAAGCCCAATTTTTTGATTTAGCATAAACCTTATATGTCAGTCATTCGCCCGATTTGGAAGATGGTATCTTAATGAACCCATTTTGATCGACATCTTGACTAATGGGTAGCTTGAAGTCATTTTTTAGGGCTTCCCCTATGGCATCCGAATCAAAAGATTGAGTACCATGAGGTTGCATGAAATTTCTTGAGTCAATTTAATTGGGTTTTCAGCTCTGAACAATCAATAAGAACCCCAGCCATTGACGGTAGTAGAGAGGGAGAGTACGAGAGAGAAAATAGAAAGAAAGAACAAAGGAAAGACGGTTGAGAAAATCGGTTGGTGGAATGAGTTGGGCTAAAAAAAAAAATGAATTGAGCAAAACTTGTACATATAGTTTTAATTTTTTTCTCAAAGTGACCTAGGTTATAGCTCACCTTAGCCCTCAAGTACTTCCGCCCTTGGTCTCCACGAGAAACATGAAATGTGACGACTAAGACTGCCGACGAGGACCGCAGGCGGTACCGCTCAGCACCCAAAAATTTCCCACATGCTTTGGACAGCCCAGAGATTTAGTCCCTCTTTCTCTCTCCTTCCACCAGACTACTCTCTTTCTCTCTCTCTCTATTTTTCTCTCTAAAATCCGGCTAAGGTCGCCGACAAAATACCACACCCGACAGGGTACCATTTGTGGTACTCACCCGACACCCAAAAACTTCTTGTGGTACCCTTCCAACGCCAAAAACTTCTGAGTCTCCGATGTAAGGAGATTGAAAATAGATTACCATGCCCCAAAGCAGTATTGGGGCATCATGCCCCCATTGAAGTACATTCTTTAGTTGTGGTAAGTATGCCTTATTTTGTGGTAAGTATGCCTTATTTTGAAAATACTCAAAAACATTGAAGTACAGCTTTTAGTTGTGGTAAGTACACCTTTTTTTGGTAAGTATCAGCATAAAATATAATAAGGAAATTGACTGAAAAAATGCAAAACCATCTTACTTTTTAGAGATGGTTTTGATCCAATCTCCCAAATTAACCTAAAACTTGATCTAATTGTTCATATTAAATGGGGGCATGATGCCCCAATACTACGTTGGGGCATCATAAAAATTTTGAAGGAGATTGTGTGCACCTCGCAAGGTGTGGGGCCGATTTGACTTGCGCATTAAAGTAATTAGTAGGGAATTAATTAATTACCATGGCGATTTGCTTACTTAGCATAGTTATTATAATTAATTTGGCATCAACATGCATGTTTGTTATGCTAAATTGCTAATCGTAATAAAAACGGAAAGTTTGGTTAATTTTATATGACAGTAAAAAAAATTGCGTAAATATGTTTATTGGATAAAAACCAACACTTTACACATGGAAAAAAATATCTAAAAAACTCATCCAATGTGTAATAGGCATATTGTTTTGGAAAATTCTATGTACCATGAAAAATTAACCCAAATTTGAAAATCAATGGTTCAGATTGATTTTAAGTGAATCTGGACCATTGATTTTCAAATTCGGGATAATTTTTAGGTAATCTTTTTGGGTACCTAACACTCCTCGTTTTATAACTCGATGGCCTATTTTAGAGAAGTACGTGATAGGTATTAATAATAACTATGAAATTATAATAACATATTTCCTTTATTTAGATTTAGGGAATCATTTTTCTTTGGCATGGTGAAAGATTTAAGTTAAATAAGTATATGCTAAATTTTCACATTAGGGGAAAAAAAGTAAACCTATTGACAATTCCCGGCCAATGCTTATTTAGTTTGGAAGTTGTAGAGAATTACCAACTTGCATCGCTTATATATTAAAAAAAAATGAGAAGCCCTTTTGGACAAAGGTTATTAGAGGTTCTGGAGTGAGATAAAAGTTTCTGATGACGGACGGTTATATTAATATTCAGTTGCACTATAGGAAAATGTGTTGAAGGTATTCGGAAAATTTTACCAAGCGATTGTGAAGTAAAAGATAGGGTCAATAAGTGCGGACCTCATTTAATTTGAAGGTGGGGGTCAATACGTGGGGATTGATGTGACCTGTGCATGAACTAAATTAGATGGAGTATTAATTACCATGGATATTTGCTTAATCAGCGTAGTTATTGTAAGAGAGATTCGATATGTTTAGGTCAAATTTTTTGACCCGAATGTATGAGCACTAAAGAGGTATGAATAATTAACGGTCAAGATGAGGAATAGAAGGATCTCTTGGGGGTGAAGGAGAAGGTAAAAGTGTACAGAATGGACTATGGCAGTCACTCTTTGTGTGGTCAGTTTTGGAACCGTAAGAGGAAGATGATAGAGATATTGAAGAGAGAAAAGTTTTTGATGACGGCTATATTAATATTCAGTTGTGCAGTTAGGAGATTGTGTTGACGAGGTTATTTGGGAAATCTTACAGAGCTATTGTAAAGTAAAGATAGTGCGGACCTCGTTCAGAGGTGAGGGCCAACACGTAGAGATTGATGTGATCTGTCCAAAACACATTTCATTAAAAGCCATTAAAAGACAAATATAGCGATTCCATTCGATTACAGAGAAAGGAACACTTACAACAAACCATCACAAAAAGAGAATACATGAAAAACAGGTGACAAAGAGACAACGACAATCCATTGTGAAACTAGTTACTTAGACCTTGACTCTACATGGGTGTTTGGTATGAGTGTATATGTGTCTAGCTGTCCATGCCAATTCATTTAATTCCAAAGCCCAGTATAGCAGAAAAAATACTGCCAAGGATTCTAGCTCCAAAATAGATAAGTCAAGAAAACTGTTATGGTAATCTTCTGAAAATATTTTCATAATCTTAAATGTCATAGAACTCGTACAAAGTGAATGTATCTGATCAACGGAGTGAGATCAAAGCAGATTGCGCTAGCCGGGGCAGCAACCCGACCCAAGTTCGATGGATACATGTGTCTAAGGCCAAAATACATACAAGTAATCCTTCCAAAATCATTGATCCTATTCTCACTTATTTTTATCAAATAAAATGATCCTTCCATGTATAATTAAAGATCACTAAACATGAATATTTTGCTCATTGTGAAACCAAACCACCACAAAATTAAATCAGGTTACGATATCTCACGAAGGGTAATTTCTCATTTGGCTAACAAGCTAGGGAATCTAAAGCTTTGAGAAGTATTGCAGCTCTCCATAAGCAAATTAAAGATTTTGTTCTCGATATCCATAAGTTGCACATTTTTGCTCAGGTTCAGAGTTCGCGCTATTTCTTGTTATTTATAGAATGTCTCGCAATTGACCACATTCATACAATACGGCATATTATACTAGTCAAATCCATTCATACCATGTAAACAGGTGTGGTTTGTGTTTGTGATAGAGCCTGGATTATTTCCCATCATTAATGGGCTAGTGTCCATTGATACCAATATTAAGAACTCAGAATGACCACAGAAAAAAAAACTTCTTTAAATGTTTTTGTAGAAAGTAATTTATTGAGATCCAAAACACGTTTGGATGGCTCAAATTTATTCCCTTTCTCCCCTCATCCGACCACTCTCTCTTTTTCTCTCTCTAGAATCTCTGAACCATTCGAAACACGTTTAGACAGCTGCAATTGCCGACGGGGTATCACGTGTGTGGTACCCACTCGACACCCAAAAACTTCTCGTCTTGCATGAGTTTCAAGACAGATGCATGTACATGCATCCCCATGCAAGCACCAACGTGGGTGTTTTCACATGTTTTAATATACTTACAGATCGAACTGACCGATTATCAACCTCATAATCACATGTTCATGTTCCATTCACCGTGGGGTTAAATAAAACCAAGAAGGCTAGAACCGGTAAGAAAGTAATCATATAATGTCAAATAACTCTGAAAATTTTCCAAATTAATAAAGCTGAAGGCACAGTTCTACATGAAAAGATGAGGTAAAAACCTCGACAGCCAATATAAAAAGAAAAGAAAACTTGTTTACGAGGCTTTTCCTCTTTCTTGCCCGGTAACGTCATTGCATTGCTCTTTTTTTTTTAATCGGTAAAACAAGTACTTATTAATAGAAACTCGATATATAAGGTACATCGAGGAGGAAACAAAAAAAAAAAAACCACCCACTTAATAATATTGATACACAAAGCAAAACGATTATGCAAACAAAAGCAAGCATCCAACAAAGAGTCAAAAGGAAAAAAGGAAACGGAATTCAGTACAATGCAAAACAAAAACAAAGGCAAAGGCCAATCCTAGCGACTGGATTCAACTAATGTAACGTTGCATTGCATTTTATTAAATGGATAATCCACAACAAGAAGGGTTAACCCCGACCCGGTTTGGAACAATTTGCTGATTCCAAAACCTCTCTCTTTCTCTTTCTCTCAACCAAATTCGGGTTTGCATCAGATCCGATCCGGATCTCAATTCCAATCTTGAGAGTTTTAGAGGACAAATCCTCGGTGACTTTCAAAACCTCAACGGTCGGACTAACGTCCAAGTCATCGACCGGTCCGAAATTATCGATGCAGGTTTTGGGAAAGAAGCATTTACCATTCACATCGGTCCACGAGATGGACCGGTTTTCGCCGCTCTCCAAATCTACTTGAACCATCTGGTACAGGTCGAAAAGGAACCGGCCGACAGCACCCCCAGTTTCAACCTCGATCATCGGCTGGCCTTGGTCGAATCCGGCCCGGAGCTGTTCAACAACTCCGGCTGGGAAGTCGAGCCACGATCCGGCTTCATAGTACATGAACCGAACCGGGGGACCGGTTTTCCTAAAGTTGGAGTGGTTCTCTAGGAGCATCTTTGTGCAACAACACCCCAAGTCATTTTCAAATAGCATTTGTTGGTGAGCAGGGGGTGCCGAATTACACAGAGCGATAGTAGGAACGACGTCGTCGTTTTCGACAAGAATCGCCTTCCCTTTGGCCTTGGCATCGGAATTCATGGCTAATAGTGTTATGATATGATATATATCATTCAAGCTCTTTGGACAAAGGTGAAGGCTGTATTTATAGTCTCCAAACCCGTCCGCTGGGACCGCCGGCGGGTACCACCTTGGACAGTTGGGACAGCTGATGGAGCAATACCTGTTCAGCACCCAAAAATTTCTTGCGCGGCACAAATTTAGTCCCTCTATTTCCTCTCACCAAACCACTCTCTTTCCTTTTCTTTTTTTCTATCTCTAAAATCCGGCTGAGATCGCCGACCTTCACGTTTGGTATCCGCTTGGCACCCAAAAACTTCCAAGTCTCCAATATAAGGAGATTGTGTGGACCTCGCAACGTGTGGGGCTGATTTGACTTGCGCATTAAGTCATTTTGTTGGGAGTTAATTACAATGGCGATTTGCTTACCCAGCATAGTTATTATAATTAATCTGGTACCAACATGCATGTTTGTTATGCTAACGGTAGTAAAAACGGAAAGTTTGGTTATGGACCATTGATTTTCAAATTCGGGGTGGGGACCAACACGTGGGGATGGATGTGACCTGTGCATGAACTAAATTAGGTGGGGTATTAATTACCATGGTTATTTGCTTAATCAACATAGTTATTGTAAGAGAGAAGTTCGATATGTTTAGGTCAAATTTTTTGATCCGAATGTATTGGAGAGGTATGAATAATCAACGGTCAAGATGAGGAATGAAATGATCTCTTGGGGGCGAAGGGGAAGGTAAATGTGTACATAATGGACTATGGCATTCACTTTTTGGGTGGTCGGTTTTGAAACCCTAAAAGGAGGACGATAGAGATATATTGAAGAGAGAAAAAGTTTCTAATGACGGTATTAATATTCAAGTGCGCTCTAGGAGATTGTGTTGACGAGGGTATTTGAGAAATCTTACAGAGCGATTATAAAGTAAAGATAGTGCAGACCTCGTTTGAACATGGGGGCCAACACGTGGGAATTGATGTGACCTGTGCATGAACTAAATTAGGTGGAGTATTAATTGATTACCATAGTTAATTTTTTCATAATTCATTTTGGTTAATTTTGCTATTCATTTAAATGGGAATTGTATAAATATGTGTATAAAATATAAAAATCCATGTAATGTATCTCTGTGAAAAAGAAATCATTTGTTGGCATTGATGCTTAATTGAGACTCAGTGAAAGTTTGCCCGATAAGCAACACTCTTTATCAAATTTCCCCATTTATACAACAGTACGTATCTAGCTATCTCAATTGAAAATTGAATTTTTTACCATTTCTATGTATGATACGATAGTACCTTGCTTTTAGAAAATGAGAAGCGTTTTAGACATAGATCGAGCTTCTGGAATGACAAAAAAAGTTTTTTTTTTATTTTTTATGCCGGTTGTAATACAGTAATAATAGTCGGCGCTGTAGGAGATTGTGTTGGGAATAGTTAGGCCCCGTTCCGGAACGATAAATAAATACTTATTTTTTAAAAAGACAATTTCAAGCTAAAAAATAATGGGCTTACTAAAATCTAAAAATATGCAATATGGATCTTGTTTGAAAAATCTCGATGAGATCTTTTATACAGTACGAAAAAAATCAAAAAAATATTTTTTATTTGCATTATTTTTGAGTTTGAAAATGTGAAATAAGTACTTATTTTTTAAAAAGGTGTTCTAGAACGGGGCCTTACTATCATGCCCAGGATGGAGGGGGTTTTTTAGAATATCGTAATGATCATATCATGATTTGACTACAATGTGATTACGATTTCCGTGATTACAATGAATTAAATTGTAATTAGTTAATTAGGATTATTTCGTTTCCATAATTAGGTCTTTTCACTTTGTATTGTCAAAAATGCTACACACACAATGGTTGTGTAAAACACAACATACAACCAATCTCTAGCTGTCCATTACTGTAATAAATGGCTAAAATTCGCTCAAACTCTTTCCCATAAATTAAACTTTTTCTTGAACGAGTTTTTATGAAATCTAGACCGTCCAAATACATCTGGACACCGTTCGCAAGCTCTAGTATACTCGAACGCGTCCTTAAACAAAGAAGGCCAATAGAAACCGCATTGTAGAATTTTAGCCGCGGTTTTCTTGAAAGAGAAATGGCCACCACAAGCTTCCGTGTGGCAAAAGTTCATTATACTTCGTGCTCGGAATCCGGAATGCATCGCCGGATGATTTGATCCGGACAATACTTAAATAAGTAAGGATCATCAAAGGAAAACCTTTTCACCAATGAAAGAAAACGCTTCCGCTCTTGAGACTTCCAATGTGTTGGCATCAACCCCGTTGCCAAATAGTTGACAATATCTGTGAACCACGGGGTACTCGAGACACCAAACAGTTGCTCATCCGGGAAAGTGTCAATGATCGAAAGTTTAGATGTACGATCTTCAAACTCCAACCGTGACAAGTGGTTAGCCACCACATTTTCCACTCCTTTTTTGTCCTTGATGGTGAGATCAAACTCTTGAAGCAAGAGAATCCATCGAATAAGCCGAGCCTTAGCATCTTGCTTGGTGAGCAAGTACTTAAGGGCAGCATGATCAGTGTAGATGACAATGGGCGAACCAATCAAGTAGGAGCGAAATTTATCCAATGCAAAAACTACCGCGAGCAACTCCTTTTCGGTGGTTGAATAGTTCATTTGGGCATCGTTCAAGGTTTTGCTCGCGTAGGAGATAACACATGGCTGCTTGTCCCTTCTTTGGCCTAGGACAGCCCCGACCGCATAATCACTCGCGTCGCACATAAGTTCGAACGGGAGGTTCCAATCGGGGCTTTGAACGATAGGTGGAGTTGTAAGACTAGACTTGAGCTTCCGAAAAGCTTCCTCACAAACATCTGTCCACTCAAAAGGGACGTCTTTCGATAAAAGATGGCATAACGGCCGAGAGATGGCGCTGAAATCCTTAATGAATCGCCGATAAAAACCGGCGTGCCCGAGGAAGCTACGGATGTCTTTGATGCACTTGGGAGTAGGGAGATTTGCAATGAGATCGATTTTCGACTTATCAACCTCAATGCCCTTTGATGATATGATATGGCCCAACACGATGCCTTGTGTTACCATAAAATGGCATTTTTCCCAATTTAGAACAAGGTTCTTCTCCTCGCACCGTTCCAACACTTTGTCAAGGTTAGCAAGACATGACTCAAAAGAGTCTCCGAATACTGAGAAATCGTCCATAAAAACCTCGACGATCTTCTCCACCATGTCACTAAAAATACCCATCATACACCTTGAAAAAGTGCCGGGAGCGTTGCACAAGCCGAATGGCATGCGCCTATAAGCGAAAGTCCCGAATGGGCAAGTAAATGTAGTCTTTTCTTGGTCGGCCATGGCGACCTCAATTTGGTTGTACCCGGAGTAGCCATCCAGAAAACAGTAGAAACATGGCCAGCCACCCTTTCCAAGATTTGGTCAATGAACGGGAGCGGGAAATGATCCTTCCGGGTTACCGCATTCAGCTTGCGGTAATCAATACAAACACGCCACCCGGTGACCGTTCGGGTTGGCACTAGCTCATTTTTGGCATTTTTGACCACCGTTACCCCTGACTTCTTAGGCACCACCTGGATAGGACTCACCCAATTGGAATCTGCGATTGGATAGATGATCCCTGTATCCAACAACTTCAACACCTCTGCGCGAACCACATCTTTCATAATAGGATTCAGCCGCCGTTGTGGTTGGCGTGATGGCTTCACATTCTCGTCAAGATAGATGTGATGCGTGCAAAGGGAGGGAAAAATACCCTGTATATCGGCTATGGACCACCCGATAGCCTTCTTCCGTTTCCTCAATACTGTAAGCAACTCCTTTTCTTGAAGATTCCCAAGAGTGGAGGATATCACCACCGGAAAAGTTTTGTTGTCACTAAGATAAGCATACTTTAACGTTTCAGGTAAGGGCTTCAAATCGAGTTTAGGCGGCTCTACACTAGATGGCAACGTTTCTCTCTTGCCCTTTGGCAACTCCTCAAATGAAGGAATCCACGGTTCCGCCCCACAAACTTCCTCTTCATCGAGTAAAGAGCAAAGATACTCAACTTCCGGAGATTCCAAGAACTCGGCTTCCTCGGCGGTAAGACATACCTCCAAAGCATCCTTGGACAAGAGTTCATCCACATGATCTTGAACTAATGAGTCGATACAGTTGACGTCTTGAACATCGTCATCATCTCCCACTTGACTTCCAACGTGAAAGACGTTAACCGCCATCTTCATATTCCCGAAAGTCATGTTCACAAGACCACTCCGGCAGCTAATAACGGCGTCTGAGGTGGCTAAAAATGGACGGCCGAGAATAACGGGTGTCGAGGTTGGAGAAGAGACCCTGGGACAAGTGTCCAATACCACAAAGTCCACCGGATAAACGAAATTGTCGACTTGAACCAAGACATCCTCCACCACGCCCATTGGAATGCAGATAGGAGTATCTGCCAATTGCAATGTAACTCGAGTCGGCTTCATCTCGCCAAGACCAAGTTTTTCATAGACAGAATATGGGAGCAAATTAACGCTCGCCCCCAAATCCAACAATGCTTGCTCAATCCTCTTTCCCCCAATTGTAACAGAGATAGTAGGGCACCCCGGATCTTTGTACTTAGGCGCAATGTTAGTTTGAATGATCGAACTCACTTGTTCGGTGAGAAGGACCTTCTTGTGGACATTGGTCTTGCGCTTTTGCGTACACAAGTCTTTCAAAAATTTAGCATATGATGGTATCTGCTTGATAGCATCTATGATGGGGATATTGATCTTGACTTGTTTGAATAGCTCATAAATCTCCGCATTTGCCACGGAATTCGTTGGTGCTTTCAACCGTTGAGGATATGGTGCCGGTACAGGAGAGACTTGTGGAGTGGGGATGAACTTTGCTGCCCTAGAGTTTGCCACGGGAGATTCCCCATCTTCCTCCAAAGTTGGCTTGGGAGATTCCCCAAGAGTTGAATTTGATGGCGCCGATTGAGGTAGAAAGGTAGGCATCACCGGTGGTTCCACTTGGGCGTTGTCAACGGTCTTGCCACTCCTTAAAGAAATAATTGCTTTGGCTTGCTCGGGGAAAGGCACCGAAGAGCTACCAACCAAATGTTGACCTTGAGGGTTAGCTTGAGGTTGTGCAGGGAATTTCCCTCTCTCTTGTTGCAAGAGGCCCACGGCATTCGTTAGTTTGCCCATTTGGTTTCTGATGTCGTTCATTGTTTGAGAAGTTTGCTCATTGGTAGTAGCCTGCATTTGGCAAAATGAGTTCATGATGTCCTCCACCGATCGCCTTGGAGGAGGTGCTTGGATTTGGCCCTGGCCTTGCGAGAAACCAGAAGAATTGAATCCGGGAGGCCCTTGATTTTGTTGGAAACGGGGCGGCCCGAAGTTTTGAGGGGAACGCCATGTGTGAGCTTGAGCCAGTGGCGGGCCTTGAAATTGTCCCATCTCATTTGGTTGGTTCCAACGGAAGGTTGGATTTTGCCTTTGAGCGGGATTGAAATTGTTCGGATATGGCTCATACCGTTGAACGGCGCTCACTTCCTCCGAAGTCATGCTGTTAAGAACCGTCTTGAGAACAGGGATATTAATACAGTCATCGGTAGAATGCCCCGCCATCTCACATATAGCGCATACCTCTTCCACCTTAGTTACGGGCTTGACTTCACGGGGCCCTTTCAATTCCATTTGTTCCAACTTGCGGGTGAGCTGCTCCACCTTAGACTCGAGGGCATTGGGCTCACTCAATGAAAATTTACCGGAACCACTCGGCCCTTGGTTTGCCATAGCCCGCTCACCTACGTCAACGAAGTTCCAAGACTGATTTTTGACAGCCAACTGCTCCAAATAATCCCATGCATCCGCGGCCATTTTGTCTAGAAAATCTCCGTCAACCATAGTATCAATGAGTTGGTAACTTGATTGGGAAACCCCGTTCATGAAATGGCTGATCAACTGAGGCTTTTCAAGACCATGATGCGGAAGCGATGTGATCAAATCCTTGTACCGCTCCCAACATTTATAGAATGTTTCCCCTTCACGTTGTTTGAAGTTCTGAATTTGTTCCTTGAGGAGCTTTGTTCTATGGACGGGAAAAAACTTCTTGTGGAACTCAGCTTTGACATCAGCCCAATTTCGCAATGATTGAGGTTTAAGAGAACTAAACCACTGTTTCGCTCTATCCTTTAGGGAGAAAGGGAATAACCGCAATCTTGCATTCTCCAAGCGCCCGGCATCAGGGGTGAAAGTGTTAATGATGTCCTCAAAATCACGAATGTGATCATAGGTGCTCTCTCGATCCAACCCATGGAATTGTGGTATAAGATTGTGATAACCTGCCTTAAATTCAAAAGAATTGGCATTAGTAGTAGCAGGGAGGACTATGGGGGATTGTTGAACCGGACTTCCCGGATTCAAGATATCCCTCAAAGTCCTCACTGGCGGTGGTGGTTCATCCATTCTCTTGTTAAGACGGCGGCCCCGCGGACGTGAAGGAGATTTTAATCTCGGACGTCTACGCACGAAAGGAGGAGATCTTCCTCTCGGGATACCTTGAGGCGATAGTGAACGACAGAGTCTATTAGAGTTTGGACTCCGATAGAAACCAGTCATGCACTATCAACACATGCAGAGAATAAGTGCGAATTCCAACCACAAAATAACCAAAACAACAACTATTCTAGCAAAGGAAAATATATACGATAAAGGAAAAGAAACAAGCTATACTTATGCTAACTTCGTTACACCTCAAGTCGATTGGAGTATCAGGTAGAGGTTTCCGCTAGACTAAGTACAAGTTGCTTAAAGTAAAAGAAACGGGATACTTACAAAGGTTTGTCGAACCTCCAAATAAGCGATAATAAGAATTCCCCGGCAACGGCGCCAAAATTTGCTTATCACCGCAACCTATCCTCTAATAAGGTTTGCACCCGAGCAAAGGGCTAGGTCGTTGATAGCATATAAAACCGGTAAGACCGGGATCGTTCCCACAGAGAAATCTTCTTCAGCGTATTTGGATTAGATAGTAAGTATGCAGCGAGGCCTTCAAGCGGCCAACTTGGTGATTGATTTGATTAACGGAATTGAATTTGAAATTAAACTAGATTAAAGATGGCCGAGCCAAAAGGATTGATTTACCGACGACTTAGCCATAAAACGGTTCCTTCATCTAACTCATGAGTGAACCGAAACCGTCCGGATTCCACTTGAAGAATTAAAAACTGAAGACTACTTATAACTCAACTCAAGGCATTAATTCAAACTGAACTCATTTAACGCAAGTGAGAGACGAAAATGGATCGTTCGCACGCGTAAGATTATCGAGCATGTAGCACAAGGCGATAGACTTCATTGATCAAAGAAGCCACCGACCCCATGATCAGTGCAGGAAATCATGAGTTAAATTCATTCAAAACCTTGAAATCGAACTAAAGTTTAAGCGAAACCATTTAAACGACTAATTCGTAGGGTTCATCTCACCCCATGACCGAACCAATTAACTACTCACTCATAGGAAAAAGACTAGAAAACATGCTAGAAAATGAAAACATGTTTCACCAAAAGAAATAGAAATAAACTTGATTTATATAAAGATCCAACTAGTAGCTATAACATTAATAAACGAGAAAACAATAAACGACTAATACCTTGAAGTGTTCTTGAAGGAAATACACTAGGGAAGCTTGAAAACCATTAATGGAGCTCTAGAAAGAAAAAGACTTGAAATTGTTTAAGAGTACATAATGGCCAATAAAGGCCAATAATGCTATTTAAAGGCCAAAACAATCAGCCAAAAACTGGACAAAAAGACCCCCAAAATATCCCAAAAACATAACAAAAGTGGAAAGTTTCCAAAAATGGAATGTTCTGAAAAGCAGGAAAAATATCTTCTGGACAGCAACGTTATCGATAACACATGGAAATGTTATCGATAACACACCCCCGGGTAAGATTGTAATCGATAACATAGGGTTGTTGTTAGCGATTCCCTCAAGTCTGGAAGCTTGTGGACCAAAATAGCTGCAGAGTTATCGATAACATAGGGAAAGTTATCGATAACATTTGATTGCTGGACAATTCTGGGTGCACGTCATCGATCACAGAACTCACAGTTATCGCTCTCCTTGCTTCTGGACAACTTCTGGGCCAAGATGGAGAAAAGGTTATCGATAACATTGACTTTGTTATCGATAACATCAACGTTGACTGATGCTTGGTGGCCAGGAATTAGGAACGTTATCGATAACATATGCCATTGTTATCGATAACATCTTATGGAAATGCAGACACAGCCTGCTGATCTGGTTGAGTTTCCTTGCACCTTTCGAGGTTCATTCCTTAGCGCGCAAAAGCGCCTTATTCACACGCCTTTCCTGAAAAGCTCAAAGACACCTTACGTGCAAAATATGACTTAAAAGAACAAATAAACATAAGAACGTTGCAATTTGAAGGATTTGAGCACACAAGATAATGCGATCTTGTGAGCTTATCAGAGTTTGTGGTTTGAATTCGATGAGGGTGTTTGAAAATTGTACGGAGAGATTTGTAAAGTAATTGGGGTCAACAAGTGTGGATTGTATCAGTCTGAACTGTGGGGTGAACAAGTGTGGATCTCGTTGAAGACAAGGAGAACATGTAGGGGATTGATTTGACTTGTCATTAAATAAATTAGTTCGTGTGTATTAATCACCATGGTTGTTTTGCTCAATAAGAGAGATGTTTTCGATTGAGAAAATTTTACAGAATTTTATTTCTAGTTGAAAAGTTGTTAGGTGTTTTCGGTAATGAATAAGTTGTTAAGAAATATCAAGTTGTTTTTGGTAGTGAATAAGTTGTTGACGGATTTGTGAATAGAGTTATTGTAGTAGCAAAAAAATTTGTTGGCAACTTAGTTTTTTGTTAGTGAAAACAAGATAGCAAAATGTATTAAATTTTTAGCGTTTTTTTTTCTTATAGTGAAAATAGGGCCTAAGCATAGCTATTAATATGGTACCTACAGATATATTTGCCATGTAAGTTTTCATGCTTATGCAAAGAAATTGCATAAAAACATGTGTATGTGGTGAAAAATCAACTTAGTTTATGCATGATGAAGAATATCTAATCATTTGTCGGTATTGACATTCGATACTAGCTTAATATTAAATATTTATCACTCACGCGCGTAACGGTCATATGATTCTTCATATATAATAGAGTATGTATCTATTAATGTAGATTTTATGAACGTTATAGTACTATAACAACAATAATATCTATGTCAACTCATACGAACCGTAATAAGTAGCCTTTCCTTGTTATCGAAGTAGGTTTTCAATAAAAATGAGAAGTAGATACTCAATAAATTAACAAATGTGACAAAATGATCTATGTAGTTTTCCATATTTTTATCATCGCTACCACGTACCTTTTTTTACTAAATATGAAATGTTTGTCGCTTCGCGGACGTTGTTGTTGTCCTTTACTATTTTGATCATTTAAAGAAATAATACACGTATAGAGATCAAATCGTTTGTAGCGATTAAAATTCTAAACCGACTGCTTAATTGAAAAAGTGCAATGTACAAACATCGAATAATAATATAATGGCATCTAACAAAATTGTGGCCTCTACCAAAATTGTATCCCATAATGTACACTTTTTCTCACTCAGTCATCGACTGCATGCAGGCCACCATCTCTGTTGTCCAAAAGCAATGTCGCCACCCTTCCACTTTTTCTCTCTATACCCCCCTAGCATTGGCAGCCCCATTCCACTCCCTATCTTTTAAGCGACTGAAATGATTCCTTTTTCTTTTTTTTTTATTAGAGTCTTCCATTCTTAACTTCGGTATTATTGGACCGAGGGTGCGCAAATGGCGAATGACCTACAAATCTAGCACTACTACAAAAACCTTAAAAGATGACACTCAAAAGTTGAAAACAATGACAGCATCGAAAATATGATTGGTAGACTTTTGATGACAGTCCATCTTACAAACTGTCATTTTTGCGATATAATGATGACGGTTTAGAATAAAAGTGACATTATTATCTTTTTCTTTAATGTCAGTTTTTTAGCAAAAACTGACATTAAAACATGTGCTTTCCGAAAAACCCATATGGGAAACCTTTTAATGACAGTTTTCCTTAAAAGCGATATTGAAACTAAGCCCTTTTAATGACAGTTTTAAGTTAGAACTGACATTGCAGTTGATCATAAAAGATGACAGTCCAGAAAGTGTCATAAAAACATATAAGATGATAGTTTAAAACTGTCATCTTATACTTTCAATGTCTACGATTAACAGTTTCATCCAAACTGACATTAAAGTGCTCATCTTAAAATTTTCGAAAATATACTATACATGTTTTTGTTTGTCTTTTGTTAACAATAAGCGTGCCAGCTCAGCTGGTAACACGAGCGCGAGGAACTGAAGTTCTTGAGTTCAAGTCCTGGGGCAAGCAAATATTTGCTGGCCACACAAGTGCTAAGTAGGCGACACACAAGTGCCACGTGGGCGGCCACGCATTCGAAAGAAGAATTGGTTTTTTTTTTCTTGAATGGAGAACATATAAGATGACAGTTTAAATCCGTCATCTTTGCGATTAAAGATGACAGATTAAGACTATCATCTTTTATCACAAAGATGACCAGGTTTAAACTGTCATCTTCTATGTTTAATGACAGTTTTTTATTGTCATAACAATCTAGACTTTTAAATGGACAGCTCCATAGATGACAGTTTCAAAACTGTCATCTTTCACGTTTAATGACACTTTTAAACTGTCATCTTTAACGATTATTGTAGTAGTGTAGGGTGTTTGATCATTTATTTCAGTTGTGTACATTGTATGGAAGAGAAGGGAACAATGAGGAGAGAATAACCCCAAGGGTAGGATCCCTCTCAGTGGTGTTGGTTGAATAAAAGTGATCAGGGGGAAGGACAAGGTCATAGCCGCTGGGACGTTGGTGGCCAGTCGCTTGTTGGCCGGGGGAAGGCAAAGAGGGAGGCTTTCGAAGTTTGGGAAGAAAAAAGGGAACAAATAAATACTTATACTCGCTGCTACGTAAGCGTTGTCTGAAAGGTAAAGTGCGTGATTCATTAATTATTCGTATAGTAACAAAGATGAATCATGCTTATTTTGCTTTTCGAAATTCACTACGTCATGTTTTTATGTGTCCTCAGCACTACTTTGGTTTGGTAACAACATTTGTATTTTGTATATACTATTCTAATGCTCATTTTTCCCATTAAAACTTGTAAATTGAATGTTACGGCCCAAAAATCACACGAATAAAATATTCTCAACATTATCAGAGTATAAAATATTCAAATGTAAAATCCTGAAGAATCGACACATTTTCAAAGTATTATCTGAATCATAAATCGTACACTCGATCATCTTAACCTATCTAAACTCTTCATTGGGCTTCCTGTTAGTTTTCCGGTTCATAATTCTAGCACTTGAAGAGTCCAAAATAGTGTCAAAATGTCGTATTCTCAAAGCAAGAGGAAAATGGTATACACACACGTACGTACATCTGACAAAAAAATTTGTTGCTCTGATCTTTTATTTCTTTTGTCATGTACTTAGGTTTGACCTCCTCCATAGGCATAATTCGTAGCTTTGTGGAGAAAAGACGGGTTAGGTTTTGTAGCTTTGTGGAGAGAAGATGGGTTAGGTAGAAGAGATGACTTACGACATTTAGTGGCGGACGTGAAGTTTGTTCTTTTTTTTTTTGATCCGGCAGAAGTTTGTACTTAGTCGGTGCCCGAACAACATGTATTTTTACGTTTTTTAATATATTGTCACTTATTAGGTTTTGATGAAGATACAAAAATTGTGCGCGCACACACACATTCGTCATCTAATTTTACAAGTGCAACCTCAACAAATTGATGATAACTTTGGAAATTTATAAGAGCATTTTTTGCACATGAGAATTTTAAGAATCTTATACATTCAAAGGGCTTACATGGGTCGATCCCATATAATTTTTTCAAATTAATCTAAAAAAACTAGTACAACAAATACAAATATTTGAAATTGTATAAGCGCCTGACAACCCCGCGTCTGCCATTAAAGGCATCCCCACTTACCACCACACTCGAATCCTTGGTTGGCTAAAATAGTAGTATTGTACCCCACATAGAAATCCCTACTTTTCCATTTATCCCTAATCATGGAGATATGAGTAATTTCATTGTTTTTCGTTAACGGGCGTAATGCTAATGTCAAGTTTGTATAATTTAAGGTGGCCAAGTGTAGAGCTTTTATACTAGTTTAAAGGGTAATTTAACAACAAGTGATAGTTCAGGGGGCAAGGTGTAAGTAATCCCAGAAACATTTTTTTTTACTATATAAAAAAAACCCTAATCTTGAGGGTTTGATTTCACAATCTGGGCCCTTCTTCTTCTTCTCTTCTTCGTGTAGACACTGACTGGAGAAAGCCACAACTGTGATTCTCAGTCGAAAATCCAAAGGGAACAAAAACCGTACGTCTCTCTCTCTCTCTCTCTCTCTCTCTCTAAACGTTTCCACATGTACGTGTATGCGTGATTTTCTTGTGGAATTGTGTCAATCTAATTGTGTTAAAGTTCTTGACTCCATTGTGCGTTGTAAAAATGCTATCTTTTTCTTGCCTCTCATTGAACTTGTTTGAAAAAACGTTATTTTCGTTTTTTGTATGCTTTTTGTTTACCACTTTATCATCTCAGAATCTCAGATGACGAATTGGGTGTCGAACGCGCAAAAACTGAAGGGTTTTTTTCGACTTGATACTTGGACTCCAGAAAAATTCAGAGACTAATGTTGTTTTTTTTTGAAAAAACTCATCACGTTTTTGGGTTGGAAGAGCTAACACGATTCTGAGCCCCGATTTCTCTAGTCATTTGCTAGCAAGCAGATACCTTCCCTAGTCGAACTGGTTCGTACCGTGGCACCTTAAGTACCATATCAAACCACAATTACACGGTTGACACCTTAAGTACCCTAACAAACCCATGTCAGTTTTGGAACTTGCCGTAAGAACCAAGCAAAATAAATTCAGAAGATTAAAACACCACTAGAGAACCCAAGTGTCGGAATGGGGTTGGAATGTTTTGCAGGTTTAAATTGTGCAACGGTTTGAACCTTATTGGTGGGGTGGCATTTGGTGTGAGATTTGGGATTGATATGGACAAGGTTAAAGAGGAATTGTATTTAGAATAATGCTGTCTAGCGAGATTAAGTCGTTAATGTTTTCTGGATTCATTTGAGTTTTAATAAATGAGGTTTGAGGCAATAAATTTATTCTCCAAACCGGTGTCCCATTGCTTTAGTGTGTAGTGGGGAAAACACCACCTCCATGATCGGGGAATTTATTTGCACCAGCCTCCTTCCTTTGTCGGTATCTCCCCCGTATTTATAGATCTTGTTACGTCCTGGCGCGTTCAATTCCAACATAAGTATCTAGTGAGAATTAGTAAAGGACTTTGGTGTTTGACCCTTGTAACTCATTAAACCCTCCTTTTGTGATTGTATCAATCTGAACTCTTATCTTCTAATTTGATTTCTATTCCAATTTCATCACTTTTTATAACTTACCTAACAGATCTTAACATTTACAGCACGTGCTATACTTTCATAAGCTTTTTTAAGTTGATAGGGAACCTCAATTTCCCACTTGACCACACTTGATAAAAAACACAATTTACCAGTCATTGATCATATCACAAACCAAAGCGAGCCTTTTGTGTGTGTGTGTTGCAGCTAGGTATGTGGCAAAAAATTGAAAATGGCTGGAGATTGGTTTTAAAGTTGTGCTTTGTGTAGAATTTGTGTCAATTTTTTTTGTTCAGCCGTTGACTCTATTGTATGTTTTGGAAATGGGATTGTTTTGCTTGGTTTAGTGAATTTGGTTGGGTTATGGTGCTTATGGATTGTCAGAGTCTCCTCATTTTCGTTTTTCTTTGCTTATTGCCATACCACTTAGGCACTTAATCATCTCGGACAACATATTGAGTGTTGAACGTGCAAAAATGGAAGATTTCTTGACTTGAAACTTGGACTCCAGAACAATTCAGAGACTAATGTGTTTTAATATATGTTTTTTTTTTTGGAAAATCTCATTATGCTGTGTTAAAGTCTAGAATATTTGGGTTGGAAGGCTAACTCGATTCTGAGCCCTGATTTCACTAGTCATTTGGTAGCAAGCAGATCCACTAGTTGAACTGGTTCGTCCCCTGGCTGGGGTTCGTTGCCATATCAAACCGCAATTGCACACGGTTGACACCTTAAGTACCCAAGAAACCCCTATCAATTATGGACACCTGCCATAAGAACCAAGCAAATGAAATCGAGAAGATTAAAACACCAAGAGAACCCAAGTGTCGGTATGGGTTCTAGGTGGACTGTTTTTGCAGATTTAAAATGTGCAACGGTTGAACCTGATTGGTGGGGTAGAATGTGAGAGTTGGGCTTGATATGGAAAAGGTTAAAGAGGAATTGGATTTAGATTAATGATGGTCTAGCGAGATTAAGTCGTTAATGTTTTCTGGATTCATTTGAGTTTTAATAAATGAGGTTTGAGGCAATAAATTTTATCCTCCAAACCAGTGTGCCATTGCTTTAGTGTAGTGGGGAAAACGCCACCCTCCATGATCAGAGAATTTTTATGCAGCAGCCTTCCTTTGTCGGTATGTCCCCCGTATTTATTACTCGTGTCGTACTGGCGCATACCATTCCAACATAATTATCTAGTGAGAATTAGGTAAAGGACCCTGGTGTTTGACCCTTGTAACTCATTAAAACCTGCTTTTGTAATTGTATCAATCTGAACTCCGATCTTCTAATTTGATTTCACTTCCAATTTTCATCGCCTTTTGTAAATTACCTTACCGATTTAATATTTAAGCACGTGTTATACTTTCCTCAGCTCTTTTAAGTCGATAGGGAACCTCAAATTCCAACTTGACCGCACTTGATAAAAACCACAATTTACCAGCCATTGATCCCTATCACTACACCCATTATTAAAACCTACCATGTACGTAGTCTAAAGATTAGACCACCGTCATCCATAGTAACTCTCCCATTTAGCCGCCTCTCCGGCGAACCTCACCTGCAACTAAAATTGCTGTTGCGCATCCCTCTCGTTCCCTTGCAGCAGCTCCCTCTTCGAGCCACCTCTGCCGGCTCCTGATAGGGTGAAGATCTTCCTTTTGTTGCATGCTGCTTTCTGGGAAGAATTACTGATTCTGCTCTTTTATATTTTCGTGATTTTCCGAGGTTTATTGTAGGGTGAAGCACTATATAGCAGCACATGGTTTTGACATTTTTTGATTCTTCATATACGCAAGTTATGCCCACGTCCTAGATATATACACATATCGAATAGAAGTTAATTATAGATGATTTAAACCACCTGCGAGGCTGCACCACACCCTCTGCTTTGTCCTTGGTTGGATTTTGTTTAAAGAAAGATTTGAAATTTAATCTGAGGCATTGAATCCATTGAAGCAGCTACAAATTTTCTCAAAGGAGGTGGAAATTGGTGGGTATAATAGCTGGGCAAGGTCCCGAAAGCCTTTGGTTTATGTCGCATGTTTCTTCTCTCTAGGTGGTGCCAATATTGGGGGCAGGGGGTTTGGTGGTTTTATGGGTGGGCAAAGGGATGAACTGGTGGTGTCGAAGAAGGAGATCAGGTGGTGGGATAGGTGCTCGCCGCTGGTGATGGTGATGGTGGTGGTGGTGGTAGAAGTAGAAAGTAGTGTCTTTACATGGAGCTTAACCGATGGTTTGAATTGGGAACATTTCAAAAGTTTAAGGTTTATTACTAAGCTCGTGTATTTTGCTTTAATTTTTACTTGTTTTATTGCATGTTCCGCCTGTCTCTTCCTATTTTGCTCACTCCACATTCTGCTCCTGCTTGTTTCCATATCGGTGCAACATGCTTTGAGGTTTCTTGCAATCAACTTTTAGAACACTTCTTTGGTTGATGTATTTGGCTAACAAATGTCACGTCATCTGTTGCTTCTAAGTCTTATCAAAATAAGAAACCTTATGCAAAGATGGTGCACCTCTCTCTCTCTCTCTCTCTCTCTCTCTCTCTCTCTCTCTCTCTCTCTCTCTCTCTCTCATAAAGCTCTTTTTGCCTTTGCCAACATTCCTCTAGAAATATATAGTATTTGTGGGATTGCTCATTGTTTTGTCAATCATATACTCTCTCCATCCCAAATGTTTTTCTGATCTGCAAAACAAGGTTTACAAAAATTTAAAAAAAAAAACCCAACAATTTACTAGATATCAATGAGTTTTTTTCAATTTATATAAAAGTGAGAATTTTCTTGAAATTTTTTTATCATCTTTGAGTCCTTGTTTTGCAGACCAGACAACTGTGTTTAAGATGGGTATTTTTATTCAATATTGATTTTTGACCAAAAAATTGAAGACATTCAATAACAAGTCTTATGTCCTTGCATATTACATAATAATACTGAATTCATTATGGTAAATGTAAGAATCAGTGATGGTATGATGGTGCTGAATTAGTGAAGAATAATGTCCTAGTAGTAGTATCACCATAATCGTTTTATAGTTTGACTGATTGACTCCGTATGTTTCATTTATGACAATAAATGAAGAAAGAATCTCAAACTGTACTGGTACTGCTAAGTACTATACAAGTGACCAAAACAGTACGCACATTGATACCATTACCAATTCACACCTTTATTCCCCACCTGCCTCCGTTACCCACTCAAGATTCTAGTTGCAATCAATAACTATGAGACTCTCCTTCAGAACCCCCTATTGTTTTTCGGAAGGTAAGTCGCTGATCTCCGTTTTTAGCTCTCATTTTTCATGATACACCACTGAAAGGAACATGGGTAAAAGCTTGTTTGTTATGAAACAAGAATAAGATGGGATATCAAAAGAATATGAACTAGAAGAGCAAACTTACAAGAGAGGAAAAGGGTAACTGTCATAATTTATTCAGACTTAAGTTAATATTCAACATCAATTCACTTAATCTCGTTATGGTAGGTAATATAGTCCGTCTTTATTAGACTTCATAGACAATTAGAAACCATCTATGTATGACTTAAATAAATATGGTTTAGATGGAGGATGTCTTGTCTTAGACACTAACACCCTTTGAGCACTTGTTTGGCACCACTTTTACATGTCTTAATTGAGAAAGTAAATTCTTAATATCACACTTTACTGACACTCAGGCTGAGATAGAAATCAGGAATGCAGTCTCCCGTGCCAGTCAATAGTAGGGCTTTCAGTCTGAGGCTATTGGCAGGCACAAATTTAGAACCCGAAAGCACAGATACAGAACTTTGAAGGGGGTTGCTCTTATTCTTGTTAGATATTTTGTTAAGAAGGCTCCCAATTTTTTATGTTTCTTCTGTTGATCGCAATTTGTACAGGTCTGGGAGTATTTCTGGAAATGTCAGTTCAATTGACGCCGTCCAAGAGACAGTATGATCGGAGGCTTACGGAACCAAATGGTAAAGGGAAGTGGCACAAGTCGCAAAATTTACCATTGAAAGTTTCTCGTGGCAATTGTGTTTTTCGGGTACTTTGCCTTGTTTCAAAATTGGCAGTGTTATTGGGAAAGGAGGCGGCATCATATCACAAATACGTCAGGAAACTGGTGCAAAGATAAGAGTTGAGGAAACTGTCGCTGGATGTGATGAGAGAATAATTGTTATAATAGGTTCTGATAAAGAGAGTGAAGTTGCTGCTGAGCGGAGCAAGGAGGATGTTGATGACAGTAACAAAGCTGAAGAGGTTGATGATGCAAATGGTCAAAATGAGGGTGATGAAGATAAGCAATCCATTCCTGTGGAAGATGTACAATCTGAAAAGGGAATGTCTTCTGCTCAGAAAGCTCTTTTACTTGTTTTCGAAAGAATTGTCGAAGGAGAATTAGAGACAGATGGAGGGGATGAAGAAAGTGACAAGGCTTCCACATTTGTTGTGAGGTTACTTGTGCTCTCCAGTCAAGTAGGCTGCCTTTTGGGAAAAAGTGGCAGCGTAATCAAGCAAATGGCCTCTGATAGTGGGGCCCAGATCCGTATTCTTCCTCGGGACAAACTGCCTCCCTGTGCATCTCCTGATGATGAGCTGCTTCAGGTAATTTTGGTAGACATTCGTGAGTTTGGATTTCATCCATTTTTCATGGGCCATTAGGTGGTAAATAGACTAGACTACGTTATGCATTTGAGTTTTGCTGTCATTTCGATGTGCACATCAATTGCACGGAGAATGAAGCTTCTTGGAGTGACAATTTAGGACAAAGCAAATCATTTTTTATTCAATCGAAAATCTTAGAAAGAAAAAGGGGAAAACCATCATGGTGCCAAGCCTCAGCTTGGAGTGCCAGATTTGAGGGTAAACTAAATAGGAACTTTTGTATATTTACACTTGTGATATGCCAACAATTTTATTCTTCGCTAATTCTTCATTTTTCCAGTTAGATGAGGATGCGTTTGAAAAATAAAACCAACAATCACTTGGGATCCAAGCTCATGTTGGGATCCAAGCTCATGTTGGGATCCAAGCTGTTTGGTTGAAGGTTTTTAGCTTTAATTTGAGTGACTTGCCACTCATTGCATATGTGCCTAGCTCTTAAAGTACACCTCACCCCTAGATGGGTGCTTGGGTTTAAATACAACCTGTTTTAGCAAGCAGTCTTAATAGCAGTAGTATAATCAAAATATATCTCGTTAACAAGGAAAATTTGTTGGTGTTAATATTTCTTACAGAGTGTAATCTATAATCTTCATGCAGATTACCGGGTTAGTGGATACAGTTAGGAAAGCTCTTCAATCTGTTTCCCAGCAGCTTCTGGAGAATTCACCTCGTGATCAGGACCCCTTTTCTGCCAATCCTGGCCGGCCATCATCTCATTCATTTGGCAATCATTTTTCTAGGCCAGAAGCGTACCCACCACCAAACTTTCCTTTCCCTCATGCTCCTGGCCACATGAACCCTCATGATGATATCCTGACCTTCCGTTTACTGTGCCCAGAGGAGAAGGTAGGAGGCGTAATTGGAAAAGGAGGAACTATTGTCAAGTCACTTCAGCACGAGTCTGGTTGTGAAATCAAAGTTCAGGATCGTTTGTCTGATTCAGATGACCGCATTATTGTCGTATCTGGTCCTGCGGTACGGTTTGACACTTTGAAATTGCTTTTAACACTTTCAAATTGCTTTGAGAAACTCGAACAAAGCTCTTTATGTCCCCAAAACAAAGAACTAACAACTCCAATCAAAGTCTATAGTTGATCTCTAGAATAGAGATCTCCTTTTGAGTTTCTATTTGTGACGACGCACTCTAAAAATGGAGAAGAGTCTATTTTTACTTTTTCACTTTTCTGTTTTGCGATGATAATGCTGTCATATTTTCAATCCAATTGTTGGAGAATTGGTACTAACCTTACTATTAACAAGATATTGATGACACCTTTAAAATGAAGTCCACATTATTTACATTGGCCAAAAATTGGAAATTGTTTGTTTGGAATTATGGTGGGAAAGGGAGGTAAAGTTTGTGTTCTTTTGAAAATAGAGATTAGGGTTGGAGCTCTGATGAATATTAGTGTTCTCTGCATGCACTTTTTTTAATTGAAAATTTTATTTTGGTCTTTAGTTTAGAGGCAATGGTTGGAGTTGCTGTTAGATATGCTTTAAGATGCCCTATAAGCTCCATGTAACTTTTCTACACAGGCTGAAATTCTTTGGTTGTTGGTTCAGTTAAAAGAAAACAATGCTGACATTTGTGTCTGAAACAACTAATACAGCACCCAGAAGAGAGAATATCCGCTGCGCAAGATGCAGTCCTTCGTGTCGTGTCAAGAATAATTAGGGCTACACCGGAGAGCAAGGAGAATACCGTGACAGCAAAACTTCTTGTCTCGTCTCATCAAATAGGTTGCCTTCTTGGGAAGGCTGGTTCTGTTATTACTGAAATGAGGAAGTTATCTGGGGCTCACATACGTATACTGGGGAAGGATCAACTTCCGAAGGGAGCTTCCAATAATGAAGAAGTAGTTCAGGTATGGCTCCAGGCACGTTGCTTCTTTTGACCATTCTTGTTTGCTTACACAACAACAGTAAAGATCATGTTCTATAATTGTCCTCTCAACTTTAGTAAATGTTATGAGTGCTCTCCAAACTAGTTATGACTACTTTGTGTTTAGTGGGTGTTGCCTAGTTATAGCAACCTTTACTGCCTTGTGTCTTCACTTTTAGCTTAACGGGGACTCTTTTCTGACAGGTAAATGGAGATTTTGAAACAGTACAAGATGCTCTTATGCATATAACCTCTAGGTTACGAGATCACTTCTTCCGTGATGCATTTCCATCTATGGATCATCATTTTCCAGATCAACCACCTCCATTCCCTTCATATGGAGGAAGGGATATTTCACCGCCAGGAATGCATTCGAATTTAGGACCACCATTTCATAAGTTTGATGCTTTTGGTGGTATGCCTCCACATGGGGGCTTTCAACCACATGATGACCGCCCTCCATTTATGCACAATATTCACAGACCGGGCATGCCCCATAACATTTCAGAAAGAAATCCATCTTCAGCATGGGGTCCTCAGGTATCAATCCTTCACTATCTCACTCGTAAAACATTTTCTTTTTATTCTTGCAGTGTTTGCTGCATGCCAAAATTATCATCTTGGGTTTTCAGATGGGATTTCTGTAGGAATATCTTTTGAGAGAGAAGCATATTGTGCATTTTTGTGTGTGGATAATTTACTAATCTTCCTGAATGGGTCGTAGGGACTAACTGAAGGTGGTGGGCCTTTAGGCATGCCGGAATATCCAGGAGCTCCCCAAAGGAGGATGGTTGGATTTGGAGGGTCAGTACTTCGTAGAGCTATTCAGACAAGCTTTTTGACTCATTAATATTTCTTATCCAAATGTTTGCTCGAATTATGTTACTGTCTAGAATTTTATTAAATTACTTACATCTGATCTATTATATGCAGAGGAAGTCATCTTGCAATAATCACAAACACCACTGTGGAAGTTGTTGTCCCTCGTTCTGTTGTTCCTGTTATTTATGGAGAGGATGGTGGATGTCTGAAACGAATTCGTGAGGTATTTTTTTGTCTGCTAAACGTCTTTCGTCCTTCTCTTAAGTTCTCTAGGTTGATCTTTATTTTGTAAAGTACATCATGTTACATCGCAGAAACGTTCATAAAATGATATCACCTTGCTCTTATTTGCGTGTGTGAATCACATTACTTGAAATTACCTTCCTTTTGTGGAGTTTGAAACTGTATTGAATCTTTATTTGCATGTGGGAATGTTCTAGTGTTTCTTCAAAGAGCTTGGTCAAGCATTGTTAGGGCAGAAACTATTGATGTTTAATTTTGTTCAGTATTATTGTAATCTTTCCATTTCATGGAAGTTGTATATTTATTTACCCCTTTTTGTTTGCGCACACAAAGAAATCCTTATGTACAATGCAGAGTTCAAGGAATCAAAATCAAATATTATCTATTTTTCCTTGCTCTCTTGTTGAAATCAGATGTGGTTTTTTTCTTCTATGAAAATAACTCATTGATACAGGTCTTCACATCCCAAAGAATATGTTGCTGTCTACCTCTTTTTTATGTCTTTATTTGAAACACGGAGGTCAAGGAATCCATGCAATGATTTCCAGATGTGTGCATTATCAGAAATGATTTTCTTACACTGGTTCTTGAAACCCTCTACTGGTTGATAAATAGATTAAGTAGTATTTGAAGTGCCCCAAAAGGGATTAGTACAGGAAAATTAATTATATTTTCTATTATAATGGAATTCCAGTACTGAATTTTTTTTCCCCATACTCGAAAATAGAGGAATTAGTATTAATCATGGTGATCATAGGGAAATAAGTAGAAACTAAAGATGCGTTTCTGTCCTCTAAAAATGTACTATTATTTGATTGTTGTGAAATAAAAGTGAGTAGATAATAATTTGCAGGATGACATCAACATATGGAAATAAGCAAAGGATCATCATTTTTGTGTTTTTTGAACTGGATTTGATCATCTTATTGTCACCTTGATTGCTACTGGGAGTGCCTTTTCAATTTTGCAATCTTTCAGGATATACATGCTGGAGGGTAAAAACCTCGCCGATTAACAAACAAATCACTTTAGGCACACATTCTTGGTCCTCACGAGTCACGACCTTGATATTGATGTTATTACTTTTGATCTGGTTTTTGGTAATACCCTTAATCAAGGAAGTTGCAAATTTTAACACACTTGCAGATTTCTGATGCTAAAGTTACCATCACCGATCCCAAACCTGGGGCAACTGAAACCAAGATTACAATATCTGGCACACCTGAGCAAACCCATGCTGCACAAAGTCTTATTCAAGCATTTGTGCTTAGTGAGACGGAAGCTTCTTGATCTTTGTATGGAGGTAAGGCTTTATTTTTATTCTTGTTCTATGTGGCCCTGAAAATGAAAACCTTTCTGTGATAGTGCGTTTGGTATTTCGCTTGCAGTTTGCTGGTAGTATATTCCTCACTTAAATAATTGAATTGTTATTACAACTTGCAAGAAATAGCTTAATACATAAAAACTTACTTTTGGTGTTTAGAACTTGGTACCTCAGCTGAAGAACAGGATGGCTGGGCAATGTTGGACTTCTAATTTTTGTCATTTCCGAGTAGTTGGAACTTAGTTGTGGACATTCCTAGGGCAGCACAGAAACTTTGCAGATTAATCTTGGAAAATTTGCGAGAGTCGTCTGTACTTGAAATGTATCTTCGCTTGTTGTCAAATGTAATGAACAAGGGGAAGAAATCGGAATGATAATTGACTTTGTTTGTAATGGATGAGATTTTAAAATCATGGGAAGCAAATCTGAATTTCGAACTTATCACTCGTCTCCTTATTTATGTTCACGTGCATGTGTGTTTATGTGGTTTTCTCTCCTTTTCCGGTCCTATCTTGGTCTAGTGTGACTTGGGTCGTCTTTATATCTTATGCATAGTCAGTATTCTTATGAGCAGTGAATACTTGCCCACAACAAAGAGGAAGAAAGAATTTCGATTTGTTTATCTGGTAGTATTTAGAATTTATGGGGTTAATTTGGTTGATAACATGGTTTGGTTTATAGTCTTTGTTCCCAAGGGAAAGTTGGTTGTTGCCGGCTTTTGTTCAAATTTTGGGGAAATTTGGTTGACGACGTAAAAACTTACCGACATTTAATAGAGGCTGAAAGAATTTTGTTTTCATTATCCGGCATTCAGGAAGACAGCAATAGTTTTATTATGGATAACTTATTGTTGTTATTGATAAATAATTGTACGTGTTATTCCAATTTTGGGGAAATTTGGTTGATAACTCGATGCATTTTACAGTGATGTTTTGATGGGATAGTTTTTTGTTCTTTGGGTTTTTGAAAGGATAGTTGGTAGCCTGCTTTTGTTGAAATGTGAAGTTCCAGATGCTAGTGGTGCAATTTAGTTTGAGATTGTTCCTCTTGGTATTGTCTTCGTTTTCTGTTTTCATTTTCTGAAAACATCTCATGAATGGACTAGTTTTTCGGTGCCAGGCAGGTACCACATACGTAGTACCCTGTCAACAATCTCAACGTTTGGTCCGGATTTTGGAGAGAAAGAGAGAGAGCGGTTGGGTGATGGGAGAGAAAGGTAAATAAATCTAGGCCGTCCAAAATACATTTGGACGGCTAGGATAGCTAACGGGTACTGCCGCGTGGTGCCCACTCGGCACCCAAAAATTCCTCCATGAATTGGCTCGCTCCTTACTTTTGGTTGGCTTTTTAGTTTGTAATAATTTACTTTGTACATTTCAAAGCTGGGTTAGACCATTACGATCTCTGAGTCTATGACCATTCTGTCACGTATTCAACAACCCAAAAATCAGGAAGAATACTCTGGTAAAATTCTCTGCAAGCTACAAAAACTAGGAAATCTTATCGACCCCGAGGCGAAAAGAAATATATGAAATCTTGACTCCTTGAGTGTATTGTTATATATACGCAAGTAATTACCTCTTTAATTAGGAGATCTTATCAATTATTACGTATTATAAACTACTTAATATCCTCAAAATATCAATTGAGATGGTACTTCTAAATAGAAATATCAATTTAGTTTTATTCGTGACTTCTCATATTTTTTTGGTTTGGATAGGGTATGTTCAGGGAAACCCCGATCCCCATCGAGAGGCGGGTTTGGTTCTTTACCTAATACCCATTGGGGATCGGAGCGCCGATCCATACCCTACCCGTTGCCATCCCTATATTGTGCCTTTTGTGTTGCAAAAAACCCCAGGCCAATAACTAAGAGCGGATTCTGCTTAAAACAGAAAGCCGAAAGTATCAAGACATAATTTTCAGATTATTTTCTTTTTTACCTTGAAATATTGAAGTTTTTATTTTTTTATTTTTTAAGTAGATACAGAAGTTGTGCCTAACAAGAAGTTTAGGTAAATATCCCCGGTAACGTACTCGAATGAATTGTGCTTATATGAACAGCCATGGTTTATAATCCCATACTTAAATACAACGCCACTGATCTAGACAACACTGTAAATTCATTTTTATTGGAAAATATTAGTACATTTTTAGGATACAAAATATTTCAATTTAATTCATAGTTTTGAAGGGTTTGTATGTCCTGAGGTCTTGGGCCAACCCCTGAATGGATCCAGCAGCAGCAACAAGTGAAACAACCAAACAGGACCAGCTCAAGATCTTGAGCCATATCCACGTGAAGGAATACTTGGGTATTTTGGTCTGAGCAATGTGCATTTCTATGGGGAAATACACCGTCAACGGGTAAAACGACGCTGCCCCGATCAACCCTAGGAAGTCGTTGAAGAAAGGGAATATCATCGCGAAAACCGCGGTCACGATTACATAGGCCGTCCTCCACACCAGTCTGAAGAAGTTGAAGTTGTAGGATCCACAGAACGGGAGGTTTATGGTATGCTCACTTGTTATGAATTTGCTTTCAGGCCAGCGGGCTTGGCAACGGGCCTCAATGAACCCGAATATGGGCTGACAGAAAACCTACATGGCAACAATTTTGAAGGGTGAGTAGTAGAGCACAAAAGAGTCAAAGACTATATTAGATTAGCCGGACTACTAAAGAGTAGGGCTGTAAATGAGCTTAAAGCTCGGCTCGTTTATAGCCCTACGAATGAGGAAATATCCGGCCCCAAAGGAGAAAGTGACAAACATGGAAAAAGTGCCCATAAACAAAGTGTACGGTCCCATGCAGATTCAATTTCAGGTTGGACTTGGGTCAAATCTAGAAAGAATCTGAGTTCGATCTCCTTTGAGCAAAGTGTAGTGTGTGAATCATATACGAACCGAGCCCAACTATAGGTACACCATTTGGTGTTACACCAGCTTGCGTGAGATTCATATTGGGTTCCACATTAATGATCGGAGCTGTTTAATTTGTTCAATATTATAGGAAATGAATATTCATCTAACTAGACGGGGTATGATCCACATTTATTTTCCTATAGCTTGCTACATCCTAAACGAATCTCAAACATATTTCTTTTTTTTTTTTTTTGCTATATTTTTTTGAAAATATTTTTTTAGCATTGAATAGAATACCACCCCTGTCCGGTCTAAATTAAAAAAGAGAGGTTTTTTCGAAATTTTTGTTTGTTTTTCTTTAATCTTTTTACTTCGGCTCATCGATTTACACTTTCTGATTTTCCTCGTCGATAAGAATATTTAATCTAAAACATTTTGACCGAAAGCAATAGAAACGTTCTCTAGTACCAAGAATACTCGTCGTCTTAAAATTTAATTCATTTAGAGCAAACGCCTGAACGTTATATATACGTACCTGATAGGCACCAACTAGGTGAACCGCGATGCAAATATTGGCCAAGTCGATTAGCCAGAATGGCTCATAGAAACCGAACCCGGTGAGGAAATTTCCTGGTGCATTGTTGCCAAATGCTGCATAGCCAAGACACCCACACAGCATGTAGAACATGGTGGTTGTTGACACTCCCATTAGCGAAGCCTTCTTCATCACTTTGCTCTCTGGTGGGTGTGATCTCAGTGTGTCCTGTCGCAGAGTAACGATACGCAAACAGAAAGAGTTATACGAACGAATTCGTAGTAAAACAATAGGGTACGATTAGGGTTTTTTTTTTTTTTTTCTTTTTCTTTTATCCAAGGAAGAAGATTTTGGTTGCTAGGCTAGTACCACACACGTGGTATCCCGTCGGGCGATTCCAGCAATCCAAACGAGTTTTGAACCGTCTAGATTTTAGAGAGAAAAAAAGAGGAGAGAGAACAGGGGCAGACCCAGGATTTATAATCACTGGGGTCAAGTGATAAAGGATAAACAAATTCAATATTAATACTACGCAAAAACAAATACCTATTTTTTATAATACATAAACAAAAAGCGATTTGTCAAAAATCCATTACAAATCCATTACACATCGTTTCACTTACAATTGACCCCAAAGATTTTTTATATTTGGTGAGCAAAACAATGAACATAGTACACAAATTAACTTGACCTAAATTTATTATAATTTTTAATTAACAAAACAGGGTCACAATATAAGTTTGCTGAGGTAGTTAGGTTAGATTAATGATAGGGCTTAACTTAGTACACAAAATTCAAAGTCCTAAATTAGAATTGACCAACGTAATAAACATTAAACAATCTAATAAATACTTCTTCCCTCCCATTTTATTTGTCCATTTTTTAATGCAAAAGACCATGCATTATTGTCGGCAAAATTACCTGAAAAAAAGAGATCTGAATGGTTAAAAAAGACCTGGGGCAAGTATATTACTTTTCGGACAAGAACCAAAGTGTAAATTATATATGGGGCAATTATATTTCCTTTGGGCCAAGAACCAAAGGATCTAAATCTATGAGGCAAAAAACAATTGAAATTTCCAAAATTATTACTCCCTCCGTCCCTTATTTATAGTCCGGTATTCCATTTTAGGCTGTCCCTTAATAAGTGTCCATTTTGTAAAGTTAGTAGGTAAAAGTTGGTGAATTGTCTATTTTGTCCCTAAAAGTAGATTTCATTTTGAAAAGTAAGTGAGTAAAAGTATAATGATAATGGGTAAGTAAAGAAAGTGGAGAAAAAAGTTGATGTGAAAGGTATAATAAGTTGATGTCTTTTTAATAAGTTGGAGTTACGAAGCAGGACACTTAAAAATGGACGGAGGGAGTAATGTATATCCTTGGGGGATTTCTGCCTTTAGTGGGGTCAATAGACCACCCTTACCCAAGGGTAGGTCCGCCCATGAGAGAGAAGGAATAAATCTGGACCGTCCAAAACACGTTTGCACGGCTAAAATTCTTGAAGAATACCGCCATGTGATACCAGCTCGGCTCCTAAAAGTTTCTCCAAGGATAGGTGATGGAAAAGATGAGAAAGATCGAGGAAAAGGTAGAGACATTTATTTGTGTAAATTCCAACACATCCACTGGCCCAAAAGGTCTAAATAAAAGGTTTGTGGTCCATCAGTTCCAATGGTCCATGAAGGAATCATTGCAGTAGAAAACCCTGTACACTAGTAAACTCTTTTGATGCCGAAAGGGGGAATTGGGGAAAGAATAATTTCAAGAGAAGAAAAAAAAACAAAAACTGTTTTTGGTCCTAAAATGCCTTTATCTGATCTGATAGAGAACCATGGCCATGGGTATTCTCATGTCCTTGTCATTTAAACTTGTAGCCTATAGCCAAGTTGAAGCATATCTTCATCTGGACCAAAACAAATTTGTCTCTATTGGGTGTACGTGTCAATCACAGAGTAGAGGAGAATAAGTTTTCATTTTGGACATCAACCAAACCTAGATTGTTCTCACGTTTTGATAACCGGATGTCCGGGCTTGCTTGCGCGAACCTCAACTAATTTCGAGTCTCCGAAGTCAGCCTGGCAAACCCTCTGGTGGCGCCAAGGCAGGTGTGTAAATGAGCCGAGCTTTGGCTAGCTCGAGCTCGGCTCGTTTGCTTAACAAGTCAAAAACTCGAGCTCGACTCGGCTCGAGCCTTAACGAGCCGAGCCCTTAACGAGCCGAGCTTAGTCATTTACTAAACGTAACGAGCCGAGTTTTTGTCGAACGAGCCGAGTCTTAACGAGCCAAACCGAGCCGAGCTCGCGAGCTACTCGGTTCATTTACAGCCCTACGCCAAGGTTTAAAATGTTTAAGTCTTCATAAAATTCGAACATGCAACCTCGTGATCGACAGGAATTTGTTATTTTTCTCATGCCCCCTCAGCCATCCTTTGGGTTAAGTTATTCTCATGTTGAAGACATATTTAATTACCTACCCGCCCATTTTTTATTCTTAATTATGTCTATCAATAGAAGTACATATTGTGAGCATTGCCCTGTAAAGCGTATGAGACGGTTCTTTGACTTGGATGTTTTACTTGCTGCAATACATATATAATTAATACTTGAGTTTTAATATAATCTTTTACAAATTCTTTGAATCAATTTTCTGGCTCTGGCAATATTAATGTATTGTATAATATTACCCATATATGGGATTGGCTCCTCTCGAGAATTCATCTGTTCATAATTTATCTTAATTTATCTTGTGGACTCCAATCCACTCCCGAACTGATATCGATAATTCAAACTGTCATTTTGTAGAACCACAGTGGGTTTAGGGATTTAACCTTTATGAACATAGAAACAAATCGCATCTCATTTCATAAAATGAAGGACGGATATGACAGGTAACTTAGCCTTTCATTTTGTGTGATGAAACTTGATTTCTTTCTTTACCTCATAAAATGTGATTGTCTCCTGTACTAAATACAATCGATGAAGCTGATTTTTCACGCGGGGTGGCGCTCACAAGAGGAAAATGTGATTGTCTCCTATACTAAATACAATCGATGAAGCTGATTTTTCACGCGGGATGGTGCTCACAAGAGGGACACGGAATTATATGGAGAGATGAAAGGAGGAACTGATCATGAATGTCTATATTAAACGGGAGGAGTACTTTTTTGGTGCAGATGGGGTATCACATGGTGGTCACCCAACATGTATTCAAGCCATCCAAACGTGTTTTGCACGGCCCAGCCACCTAGATCCTACCACTTTCTTTCCTATTGAGGTGACCATTCTCTCTCCTTTTTCTCGGCCTCCAAATTCTGACCGTCTAAAACACGTTTGGACAGTTCAAATGCGCGCTCTGATATCACGTAGAGTATACCTTATTTGCACCACGTGGATTGATTGACGGAGCCATACTGCCTTCTGGTGTATATAAAATCAGGGCACATGTTTCAAGAACCATATATATACTAGTACTATAATCACATTCAAGTACTTCCCTACGTAAAATAACAAAATCTGTTGAAGATATGATCAGATAAGCATCGACTTTTTAGTTTAAAGAAAACAAACAGGGCAGAGGATAATGAGTAAATATACAGCAATATTATTTGCGCATATAATTTTGGAAATACAACTCCAGACACAACCATGTCGTCAGAACCATTCGATTCGGTTCACATGCGTTCATATGCATCGAACGATGTCGGACACGATTATTTTCGGAATTGTGTTTGAAAGTTGTGGACGTAGACTTTCTGATACATGTGTGTGTGTATATATATATAGTAAGCTTCTAATAAGGGCGCCCTTACCGTATTACGGTAAGGGCTTCCCCTTTTTTTTCTTTTTCCGACCAAATTTTGATGATCTGAACCGCTCAATGTGTTCAAAACGTGATTTTATGAGTATCTGGTAGAAATCAGCAAAAAAAAAAAAACTGGGAAGGGCTTCATTCGAGCAGTTTTTATTTGAACCGTTCGATAAAAAACAAACAGAAACTGCTCGGATGAAGTCCTTCCCGGTCATTTTTTTTGCCGATTTTTCGCCAGTATCTTTAAAATCACGTTCTGAAGACATTGAGCGACTCGGATCATCAAAATATGATCGGAAAATGGAAGGTCGTTATCTTAATAAGGTAAGGACGCCCTTACCTGATTGAATCTATATATATATATAGAGAGAGAGAGAGAGAGAGAGAGTGTGCCTGAATCTCGATGAGGACGGTGGAATAAGCGTAGGCAAAAGCGATGTTTCCAATGGCTTGGAAGCTCTTCCAAACTTTCTCAGATGCGGACACGTCGACCCCTACTTGCACCCCTGTGAGGCTTGTCCTTGGATGCCCACCTCCTAAACTCATCACACATAATAACTCCAAAACTCATTTTCATGGTCATGGGCCCACACCATGTTACATTTTTTTTTTTGATCACTATATACACATGTCCATGTTTCATATGATAATGCAATCATGCAAGAACATATATCAATGTACGTATGACACATATGTGGAAATGTTTCACCAAACATAGTTTTGTGTAGGGCTACAAATGAACCGAGCAACTCAAGACCTTGGTTCGGCCTGATTTACTAAACGAGCCGAGTTTGAGCTCAAGTTTTTGGCTCGTTCGATAAAAGCTCGGTTCGTTAAGAAAGACTTGACTCGATTAGGGATGCTCATTTAGCAAATGGCTAAGCGGCTCAATCGCAACCCTAGTTTTGTGTATGAAAATGTTCACCAAAAAAACTTTTGGCCCAACAGGATCGGAGTGTCGTTATTAGGTGTCAGGAGAAAGAAGATAAGGACTTCAACTTCTCTTCCAAGGTGATCTAACTATTTCTAAATTAAACTATTGACTTTCGTCGATAAGAAGAAAAGATCGAAAAATGTAATTTTGTAACACCAAATCATGACATGGTACTTTAGTCCTATAGTAATGATATTTCACTACCAGTGTTTTACCTACATATGAGACCAACTTTTGTTTTTTCCTTACCAAACATCAGTCTACATTCTTGTACTTTTCTTGTTGTTCTCATCGAGATAAATATTTAATTTCAAAATATTTTGACAAAAAAAAAAAGGTTCAATATTCAAGTCATTTATGTTGTAAATCTCTGTGCATATATAGTGTATCCACTAACATCTTAAATAGGTCACGTCTAATTTAAAACGATATCGTCTATCATATTTTAAAGACTGTATGATGAAATTATGTAGCTACAATAAAATCAATTTTTTTTTTTTTACTGAATGATCTATGTGAAAAACCTCAAAAAATGAATATAGGTTGAGAATATGTAGATATATATATATATATATATATATATATATATATATTGTGTTTCAATACCTGCTATTTTGGCCATGGCGAGTCCAAGACCAATAGAAGAATAGGCAAAGGACATGACTGCTGCCACAATGGAGAGCCAAGAGAGCTTGTGGAAGTTTGGTATCTGACTCAAAACTATCTGGATTGTTGCAAATATTATCATGAATGGGTAGTTTGATATCGAGCACTTGACATCGTGCCCGTGTTTGTGGAAACAATTTGACCTTTTCACAGCCCTGGTTCATGCAGAAGAAAACAAATTTACTTAGTAAAAATAAACAATAATCCGTCTTGATTTCTAAATATTACACATTAATTTAGTAGTTCTGAATCATCGATGCGACATGTGCATGTGTTGCGTCTAAGCAATAAAGATATGCAAGTTACATGAGAGACAATGCTAATGTTACATCTCACCACCTGACCGAGGCTGTTCTTTGTCGGCTCCAGGGCCGACCTCGAGGTTCTAGAGTCTCTAGGCGGGCCTTTTTATATTTTTGGAGGGAGAAATTCAAGAAAACAAACGGAAAGGTAATATTCGATGAAATTCAAAACTTAAAATACGATCTTGTTGCTTCATATATATCTTGATTACACGAATCAAAGATGGAAAATTGAAGCAGTTGCAGAAAGTGTTGGTTACAAATCAAAATTCCTTTCTTGAAATTCCAACTAAAAATTATTAGTATTAAGCTTGTGATGGAATTTATCTAGTAGTCTATCCCTTTCACCAACTAGATACTCCCTTTTTGACACGTTTGACCAATGTTTGGTGAAGTCAAAACTAGTTACTTTACGCCAATGTTCTAAATAGGGCTTGGCGCTAGTAGGGTGGAGACCCACCTCCAAGTGCTAACCAAGCAATTCGGCGGATTTTTTTTTAACAAACTATATTCCATATATCTATAATGCAAGTTCAAACTTCAAAGTACAGACCCAAATGAAATTAAGTAGTAGCAACTAGCAAATAAGCTAAATAAGACAATAATAAGTAGTAGGGCTTCGCTCACCTCTCTTGAATTATTTTTATATTTTTTTTTAGGCCGCCAAAGGCCTCCATAGACGCCGCCGCCGCTGCCAAGACCGCCAAGGCCGCCTAGGCGGCTGCCAAATACCGCCAAATCTCCCTGGGCGCCAAATCAAACGCCAAGGGCTATTGGCGTGGCGGTAGGGCACCTCCAAGCGCCTAGGCGGTCGCCATTTAGAACAGAGCTTTACGCTAGGGGTGTGCACGGGTCAGTTTTGACCCCAAACCCAAACCCGACCATGTCGGGTAAAACATTTTAGGACCCAAAAACCAAACCACACAGGTGGTAAGAACCATCCGCGAGCCCGATTCTTTACTTCGGGTCGAGTCATGTTGGTCTAGTTTACCCTTCGGGTCGAGTCGGGTCCGACACCACTGGTAAGGAACGCACCAACCCGAACCCCAAACCGAAATCTGATTTTTAACAGAAAGTAAATTCGCACCCGTCCGAACCACATATTCGACACCGCCCGAGACCCTTCAGGTCGGGTCGGGTCCACGGATTTTTTGCACACCCCTACTGTTTACGCCATTCAATTATAAAGTGGTCCTGTTTATTGGTTAATTATTAGTACTAAAAGTAGGATTTAAGCGAATATTCATGAAATTAAAATCAAAGCAATTGAGGTCTATAAATTAAAGCTTTTTTTTTTTCCTCTCTCTCTTTGAAATTAGGTGAAATAACCATCTCATAATTTATTGCAAGTCTCCACCCTTCTTGTAATTATTATTACGGATAGAAATGTCCTGATAAAAATACCATGTCATACTAACATTTGGACAATAATTAAACAGAAAGTCTACAAACACAATTGTGTCGGACACCGTTCAATGAGTGTGGAAACGGTTCCAGACACAGTTGTATCTGAAATTGTGTTTTAAAGTTTTGTGCATAGCTTTGCTCATACACAAAAGTGAAGAGATTTGAAAATTAATCTACTAGTAGAGTAATTAGTGTACTCACACCATGCTAATAGAAGCAGTTATTGTGTATCCAATAGTAACCCCTATGAGATTTCCATATTGAGCAATTCCACACAGCTGGACCTTCACACCCCCTGAGACAAAGAAAAGGACCACACTTTAGTTTCTCAAGATTCCTAAAATCCAATCAGATTTTCAACGACTAAAATGCTAATAACAGCCTAATGGGTTGTTAATAAAGTAGCAAGACGACAAAAAAAAAAAAACAATTTTCTAGTATATGATAAATTGTCTTGAAAAGTGTAAAAAATGTACTCTCTCCGTTCCTCTTTAAGTGTCTCGCTTCGTAACTCCAATTTATTAAGAAAATAACATTATTACACTTTTTACATCAACTTTTACCTCCATTTTTTCTACTTACCTTCTATGAAAATATTATCATTACACTTTTATTCATTAACTTTTCAAAATGAAATCTACTTTTAGGAGCAAAATGGAAAATGTACCAACTTTTACCTATTAACTTTACAAAATGAACATTTATTAAGAGACAGCCCAAAATGAAATACTAGACTTTAAAAAAAGAATGAAGGAAGTATCAAAGAATGACAGGTGGGCTATCAATAGCATAACCACATAATGAGGTGCCATTTTATAATCATTTCTGTATGAAACACTAGGCTAATAATAAAAAAATGCCACTGATGCGACAAAAGTTAGTCAAAAATACTAGGATCATATCTTTGTAATAATTTCAAAGATTAATACAAAAGAAAATTGCTGTTAAAAAAAAAGTAATGCTAGGATCATATTGACAAAAATGCCATTGATGCGACAAAAGTTAGTCAAAAATACTAGGATCATATCTTTGTAATAATTTCAAAGATTAATACAAAAAAAAATTGATGTTAAAAAAAAAGTAATGCTAGGATCATATTGACAAAAATGCCACCAGACGTAATTTCTCCTTTTTTTTACGTCAGAATAATGACAAAACGGACCCGTCACTCTGATGAAATTTATGGTATAGCATTTCTGTTTGTAAATAACTTCTGATACATTATATGTTGTCTTTGATGGATTAAACGTACCTAAGTGAGCTCTAACAACATCCATGTAAGTGTAGTTTCTCCGGCCGGTGATCGGGTCAGGAGCCCGGTAACAGTCGGCGAGGAGGGTGGAAGTGAAGTATGTGATGAAAGAGAAGGCCATGAGAACCGCCGGGCCGGCCGCCCAGCCCAGTTGGGCTATAGCCCATGCTAGAGATAGCACTCCAGACCCTATCACAGCCGTTATGATATGCGCACTTGCAGTCACCAAAGTCCCTTCAGAAAACCAAAACAACAAAACATCACCATGTAAGAAGCTCATAGATTAAACTCTTCATAAAAGCTAGGAGGATAACAATGAGAATTCCCTATCTTTTTAAACACTTCGATCCCCTCGTCTCAATGCACTCTGCCATATCTCAAAAGTCACGAGTTTTGAAGTTCATGGGTAATCGTGTCAATTCAAGTACATTCAGGCATCGAGAAAGAGATATCTTGAAACATGGGATCCTTATATAGTGGAGGATTCCCTTATAGCTGAGTATTTTTGTCTCTAATTTTACTATCCTCTCCTCACTATAAGAAATGGAGGATATATATCAGACTATTAAGAGCACCCCTTTTTTTTACCTCAACTAACATCTGAGTGAAAACCTCTTAAAACTCACTTTAGCCCTTGACTTGTATCTATTTCAGGTTGCGTTTTACTCAAATTAAGAGAGACTCAAAACTTTTTAAGACTATGTTTCCTCGCTCAAATTTACAACGGGAACATTAATAAAAGCTAGCTTTTACTTTTATTTATGCTCAGCTATCGATTAGAGCGCTCTATATATACTAAATGAAATTTTGAGTCATTTTTTGTAAAAGTAGAAGTGAGGACAGAAAATGCTCAAACAGATATAGCTCAAACATAGTAAGATGCATGTAAGTTGGCGGCTCGAATAACCAAGTAATAAAAAAAACATATATAGCTCAAAGCTAAACATGTGTACATGAAAATCTAGCTACCAATAGATAGAAATTGAGAAATGAATGAGGCCATACCAGTTCTCATGGGGCGTCCATCATCATCCAAGTTCTTGTTAGTTTTTCCTCCTTCAATGGCCTCCGGGACTTGTTCCATGTACATGCTGTTCATGTTGCTCTGCTTCTCTCTCTCTCTCTCTCTCTCTCTCTCTCTCTCTCTCTCTCTCTCTCTCTCTCTCTCTCTCCAATACACACTCTCTTTATGAAAGTTTGGACTTGGGCTATAGTATAATTACAAGGAGGAATCTCTATTTATAAAAGAGGGAAGATTTCAAAAAGGAGGAGGAAATCGAAAGAGGACCGAAAGAGGTGGAGAGATTGGTGAAACAACGGTAGGAGTGAATTGCAGTCAAAAGATAAGTCTTCAGACATGATAAGGAAAAAGAAACAACTAAGTAACTAATTGAGAAAATAAGTTAATGCAATATTTCCCAAATAGAAAAATTTATCAGATCCAAATTTAAAATAGAGAAAAAAATAGCTATAATTAATTAAATTCCATATAGGGTAAGACAGCATAGGGTTCGGTTTGAACGGTTGACTGGGTTTTGAACCATTGCTGGTAAGGGTCATCATTTGGCCCGGTGGCCCGCGACCCGTCCAAAGCCCGCCCGGCCCGTCGGGCTTTTACCCGGCCCGAGCCCGTAAAACGGGCGGGCTAGCCCGGCCCGTAGTTTGTAATGGGCGGGCTCGGGCCTATGAATTTTTACTCGGCCCGCCCGTAGGCCCGGCCCGTGAGCCCGCCCGGCATACCCGTCCAAAAGCCCGCCAACGGGCCCGCCCATTAGCCCAAAATCCCAAAAAATCCTTTATTTTTTTCCTTGGTTTAGTTTTGCCCAAGGAAATTTAAGCCCGCCCGCCGGCCCGCCCGGCTTTTGGCCCGCCGGCCCGCCAATTGGGGTAGCCCGTGGGCCGGGCTTGGGCTTCAATTATGGTAGGAGGCCCGGCCCGCCAAAAAGAAAAAGCCCGGGCGGCCCGGCCCGTGGGCGGGCTTGGGCCGCGACTTGGCGGGCTGGGCCGGCCCGGCCCGATGATGACCCTTAATTGGTGGTGCTTGGTTTTTTGGTAAATCAAGATCCCCACTTTGGCTTCTTTTTTTTTTGGGGCAAAGTTTACTTTCACCTCATGTGATTATTATCATGTGCGGATACCCCCTTTCATGATTCAAAACTGACCACATAACGTACCTGTGGTTTTAAAAATGTGCGGATAAACCCCCTTTCATCCATATTAACGGAGATGTATCTCACACACCTCTAGAATGTAATCTGAGTCATTCATAATGTATTAAATAAAGAATAGAGTATCTCTGCAAAAAAAATCATCTTGATCAGGCATCAATAATCTAGTTATCCAATTTTTAGTAAATTCAAATTTGAAATTTTAATTTCATAACAAAATCTATTCGACTATGAGCTTTTCATTTTTTGATTGACTTGAATTTTGGCAACGATATGTAGTACTCGTCAAAATTTACAATATCAACGGTTTGAATTCAATTTTTGGTATAGGGGATGGTGTGGTTAGATTTAAAAAAGAAGAAGAATCAATGAACATGATGAGGGTATATTGGTCTTTTAATGTTGGGTCTGTTAATATGGATGAAAAACATGACTACAGGAAGTCTATCTGCATATTTTCAAAACCACAAGTAGGTTATGTGGTCAATTTTGAACCATAAGGAGAGTATCTGCACATGACGATAACCACAGGGGGTGAAAGTGGTAAGGTTGGCAATGGGGCGGGTAGGGGGTGGATACCACTATTCCCGTCCCCGATCCCCGAACCCAAATCCATCCCCATCGCCTCCCCGATCCCCGTTGGGGAATTATTTTTACCCTCCATCCCCACCGCAATCGGAGAACAGGGATCCAACTGGAACCACAAGCAAAATCGGTGTTCTTAATCCGGTATCCCTCCAGAAAGACGCCAAGAACAAACAACACACGCAAAGCTCTTTAAAGCTTCGGTTTCTTAGTCTCTCAACAAGACGATTTCATGAGTTTCCAACGTGAACAATATTTATCTGACTAGAATTATCGATTTGAGCTCTTCTATCTTCTAATCTTGTATCCGTGGTAAGTGAATTCAATTACTTCTATGTTAATTGACAGTGAGATTTAGTTTCTTTCTTTCTTCCTCACTTATGTATATATAGTACTCCTATATAACTTTCATTTATGTATATAACTTATTATATATATATATATATATATATATATATAAACGGGGCGGGGTGGGGTGGGACTCATACCCATCCCCTATCCAATTCCCAAAAAATCCCCGAATCTCCAACCTATTTGGGGTAGGAAATGGGGCGGGGCGGCCGGGATTGCCATCCCTAGAAAGTGGACTTTACCCTTCTTTTTTAGTAGTTCTTTTTTTGGTCCAGGCCCCGGAAATTCTCTATTTATGGGTACCACCCATAGGAATATTGTTGGAGTTTAGTAAAAAAGAGAATTCACTAACTAGGGTCTTTCTCACACTTTTTTTTTAAAGGGGCAAGAAGGTAATTTTACCTGACCAATCACCTGGGCAGTTGATTACTAGGGAGGGCAAGATGAACCCTTTCAACACACGCACAAACCCAAACTCCCGATGCAGAAGCCTTTCTCACACTTTCTAGATAAGATATTTTTCTGCAGAGATTGGTTGCTTTTTATGGAACAGAAATCAAAATTATGGTAGATAGCTAGCTTTTTTCTGGAGTAAAACTTAGACCTTGGGAAGATGTAAGAAATCTGTATCATAGTTGGAGCATGTCTGCAAAATAGTTTCTGGAGCCCTCCCTAGATTTCTTAAATCTGGTTGGTCATTGAGATAGGCTGCATGCAAGTGTGGAAAAAAAAAATTAGAGACATACACACACTCTCTCTCGGTTATACTGCTCTTCAAACACACAAATAAGTTTGATCGCCAATCATAGAAAAACTTGTGTGATCACGACTCACGATGATGTATCCATATATTTTCGTAGATCTGCTTGTAAATATGAATACATTTTTTTTGCTATTTTCCAAAGGCCAAATAATTGTGATTGCCAATCATCGAAGAGCTTGTGTGATCACGAGGATGTATTTGTATATATTCGTAGATCTGCTCGTAGCTACACATTTTCGTAGTTATCTAAAGCTAATAGGGCATGCGCATTAGTTAGCATTTTCCGTACGCATTTTGTAGAGGCGATAGTGATGTCCACTGTTCGATCTGATGGAGAAACATATGATCTAATACTCATAAATATTCGATATACTGATGGAGTACCGTTGCTACAAGGTCCTGATGGAGTACCGTTGCTACAAGGTCAGAGAAGGGGGCTACAAAACTACCCCCAGCCAGAGGTTGAGTAGTAACTCGGGCCTATACCGGCCTCTTTGACGACGGAATTTTTTTTTTTTTTAAAAGTGAGAAGATTATATTGATAAATCGTCAGCGGCACTTATAAAACGGAGATCATTACAAAAAAATTTGGACAAAGTCAAACTAATCGTCTGACATATACAAAACGAATAAATTACAAGACAATTGATGTCTTTCATCCTAACTCAGCCATGGTCTAACGCAACGACAACACTTTTAAATTACTTAACATCTAATTAGGCGTCTCAAACGAGAAAAAATGCAAAGTTAAGGATAAAAGACACCAAATACCTAGACGATTAGATGTACTCCAACCAAGTATGAACGCACCAATAAACTCTCAAGAACTACAGATCTGCTAAGCCACCACGAGTTGCCATGCCAAAGACATCGTGTAGGGATAGAACGCTGAAGCATAGATATTGTTGTGAAGTAACCGCGATTGAGAAAATCTGATCTGTAAACAAAATTCGTCCAAAGATGGGACTAACAACTCTCGTAAAATGAGAGATAAAACTCTCACAGATCATACGACAAGTCGCTGATCTGAAGAGACAGAAGAAAAAGAAAAAAAAAACAAAGAAAGAGAGTGGAATTGATGTAGAACACGTGGAGGCCCAATTCCATGATCAGCTAGACCGAGCCAAACCCCGGAAGTCCAAACGGTGTTTAATTTCAGATTATCCAAATTGGCTAAATTCGGACGAGTTCGGAATAGGTCCAAACTTGGTGGGCTGACTTATTTTCGCGCTCCGGTCCATACTCATTACCATAAGGTTGATGATGAACGGTGTTTTTCGGCCTAATTCCTTCTTTTAGGCTTTCAATTATGTTATTTTGCCGTTTTAGAAAAGATTTATTTCGTTAATAACTCGTAGATCGTAATTTCTTTTAAGTTGATTCTTTTTGGGAAAGTCTTATTTTTCTTTCCCGTTTTCAATTTTAGGAAAAGCCCCAAATTCTGGGACTTTTTAATTTTCAAGTTTATTTTTAGGGTTTTAGGGTTTCGGCCTATAAAAAGGTTTGTAACTTAGGGTGTATTCAGCTTTTTGATTAATAATATTGCAGAGATTTTCTCTTTCATTCTTGTGCGCAAGAATTGCTCGTTGCGACGGGTTGTTTATCTCATTTGGATTAATACGCTAACTAATCTCTTGTGAATTCCGCTGCGTCAGGAATAGTACCATGGCTTTCCTCTCCTGCCATCACACACGGGTATAGAACCCGGGAGGGGGTGTGGTGGTGGTGGATGGGAGAAGAGGAGTTGTGGTGGCTAGGGTTAAGAGAGGGGGAGAGAGAGAGAGAGAGAGAGATGTCGGCTAGTGCCGACGGAATATAAGAGGCGGATATATTATCACCTCTGATATATCTAAAGTACTTATATCCTGTGTTTGCCACCCAAATATATAGACCACAGATATTATATCAACCCACAGGCGTATATATACTTCTGCCCTTCTATCACATCTCCCGTCATATTATATCCACCCAAAACTAATCCGCTCGACAAATGACCCGTAAAAGACTCAGATATTCCTCCAAGTAGCCACAATCCTTAACTCAAGATCAGGTGGCAGCTGCCCTTCCAGAACTGTGGAAACCGGACAGCCACTCGTTTTAGAGCAACAAGATCATAAACGGCCCCGTTTATCTACAGGGAGATGCTCGATAGCATCTCCTGTCCCAAAACACGTGAGTGTGGGTGTGATCGAGGGTGCAAGTTGAGCGTGGAAGTAGCAAGCATCGTTGGAAGGAAAATTTAGGAAATACCTTTCTCAGATCAACTGATTTTGACCAAAACTTGAGGATCAGAGACGTGATGCACAAAACCAACTTTAATTTTATTCTTTTGTAAATTAGTAGATATGGTTGATCGTCAAAGCAGCCATTTCGTGCATGTATTTGCTTCTTCAATCTAATTTTGTGGTCCATCTGTTGCTAAATCTCGCAAATGAAAAAGCGGACTTGTGACAGTTCCAATCATGATCCATTTCACTTGCTACCAAGGCTGATAAACGAACCAAATTCGAATTTGAGTTCGTGTTTCTCATTCAAAGAATTTAAAAAATGTCGAATCGATTTTCGTGTTGTTCACCCTCTAAAAACAATTTTTTTTGTGCCCATCCGTGTATGGAATAGAATCGTTATTGACGGGTAACAATGAACAGTCACAATCTTTCATAAATTCATGCCATTTCCAAAAGATCCTAGAATGTAAACACATTTGCCCAGTCTCTTAGACGTTCGAACAAGTTTGATACCAAGAGTAACTATGAAGGCTGGATGATTAGGAAAACTAAACAATCGCCATGCTGAATAATTTAATCAACTTTGAAATTTAAATCCTTCGAAATCAGAAGCAATATTTTTCCAAGGGATTTCCCTGCTTTTGAAATGGGTTTGTTTTATGGGGATGGTTGGTTGAGTGAGAGAGAGAGAGAGAGAGAGAGAAATTGGTTCAAAATTTTTTCTTTATGCGAGAGAGATACGGACGAGACTGGAAGAGGGGGAGAAAATCACTTGTGTTCCACTGTTTTTTGTTGTGGGTCATGTGCATAATTTATTGAGTCATTTAAGTTAATCTAATAGATGCCCAATTGAGACCCATTAATAGATGGGTTAGATGAGTTGAGACCCATTCTAACCTAACTTATAAATGGATTGGGTTGGGTTGGGTCTATTTTTTTTTTTTTTTTTTTTTTTTGGGTAAGTTAGTTGGGTCTATTTTTTAGTTGGTGGGTTTTGAATTAATTAATGAGTTTGGATTCAATTTGCCATCCCTATAATAAATGAACCAAACTCGAATTCGAGTTCATGTTTGCCGGTTAAAAGCTCATTCAGAGAATTCAATTTGTTTAGTAAATGGAGCAAAACTAAACTTGCACCTGTTGAACAAATTAGTACCCGACTCATTCTGCTTATGAGATAGAAAAACCTTATACGGAGGTTCGCGAGTGCTCCGGCCGCGCGTTTTTCCCTTGTTCTTCATGTTTGGTTTAATTTTTATTATGGAAGTTGAATGTCAGCCTTGGAACATGCGCATCTTTGGTAGCAATTTAGATATATATTCGCATCATGTCTGGATACATCTCTAAGTGTAGTCATAAGAACCTTCACTACGTCGCATTTCATTCATTCATGCCTTCAATTCTACTTGGCCGAATGAATCCGGAGCAGTGTTGAAGCGGAGATTGAGGTGGTTGAACTCGTGGAGGTTAATTATGGAATCAAGAAGGGGCTAGCTCATGGAATTACATCAAAGCATCGAGTTAGGTGTAACTTGGAGTTAGTTGGTGATTCCTATCTTGTAGCACATTATGTAAACCTTTTGACGGCATTTGAGTAGATTAGGCCGTGATTTTTCTCTTAGCTAGGGATAGTTGTCCCCAAGTTGTTTTTACGTAAATCCTTTTGTTCTTTCGATTTCTAGTTAATTTGTTATAATTGCTAAATTGCTAGGATCATCATGGAAAATTTAAAACCAGCATTAGTTATTAAAATTTTAAAATTGGTAGTCCGATCACACCCTCTAGGAGTACTACGTTGTGCTATCGCCTTTTTAAATAGGATGTTTTTGACCATTTTACGCGTACATCTCTAATCTGGGCCCAAAATACACTGGATGATGGTAGAGTGCCGATCCTACTACGACATTCCTTTTGCTTTATATTCGTTTGCATTCTTCTTGTCATTGGATCATCATATCTTTTGCTTTGATTTTCTTAATTTCCTAGTACTCCTTTTTCACGTGCTGAACTCCTCTGCATTGTGCGTTCACACCAGGTCTTCATCCATCACTCAATTCCCAACTTTATTTCCCATCTTACCAACTTTTTATTTACTATTTTTACGTAATATGGCAAAATCACCCTAACCTGGTTTAAAAGAACTTTGAAGTAAGTGTGAGAAAGATTCGTATCGCGTGTGTACGACATTAGGAGTACTCTACTGTGCTGCTTTGGTTGAGAGTTTGGTTTAGTTTAGTTTTGGTAGTGGGTGGAAAGAGAAATAGGGTAATGATTGGAAATAGGGATAATGATTGGAGAGAGATGAGAAATTAATAATTGGAGAAATAGGGTAATGATTGAAAAAAGAAGTAGGATAATGATTGGAAAACAAAATAAAAACAAAGGCAAACACTCAAACGAACATAGCCCCTGGATTATTTTGAGGCATACTCCAGCTAACTTTCTCCCTGCTCTTTCCAATTGTGATAAGGTGATTTGGACTCTAACTATAGATGGGCTTTACACTAGGAAGTCTTACTTGGGAGGCATCTAGGCATAGGAATCCCTTCCCAACCATGGCATGCAATCTGAGGATTTTTCAAGGCAAAGCTAGAGTGGTGGCATGGGTATATTCAGCTATTTTTGATGTTGTTAGAACGAAGCTAAGTTCTTTGTCATCGGTACTCATAGCCCAAAATAGGAGGATCTGTGAGGATTAGCTTCTTGACTCCCGAATTTTTGTGGTCAACAAAAATATTGTAGTTAGTCTCTTTTATTTACCTGTTTTGATGGTGCTTAGGTGTTTGTTAAGCCTTTTGCTTGTTTAGGTTTTCGAGGGTATGCCCCTGTTGGTTTTTGTAGCTTCTCGCGCTTTTTGGTAAAATAAATTTATTTACCATTTTTTTTAAATTTATGGAATCCTAGAATTAATGGTGAAGATAAAAAATAATAATAAAAAGTAATAATTTTGCAAGAGGACCAAATTGATGTCCACTTACCCAACATGAACCACGTCTACAATAAATGTAGTTGTTTCAAAAAAATGAAAAATAATAGTGATAGAATGCTCGAAATTATTAGTCGAGCTCGCAACAGAAAGGATGGAGGAGGAGCGGTGGCATAGTTACCTCCCTTGGACGTGATCACGAGGGCTTCTCACGGCAGAACCCGAAAGAGATTAGCCACTCATAGGTTTTGTCACCCCACCCACCACAAAGCTAGCTAGCAGAACAAAGCATCTTTCACACACGGTATCTGATTCACACGACTATAATGTGACTTGAAACATTATATATATAAGGCTCCACACACACACTATAATAAAGCCTGACTTTCAAGTACTATATTATTAGTAGAACTTGAATTGGACTGATGACAAAAAATTTCAATTAATTAGAAATAATTTGAAGGCCTTTGTTGCTTATACATTTGACAGAGCTGTCACAGGGACCTCAACAGACAAAAACAAAACAAATGGAGAGAGATGACAACACCCAATTGGCACTAATATGCAGGTACGTCTGTACCAGAGAGAGAGAGAGAGACGACAAAAAAATTAAATGAAGAACACAGGCCATGTTTCTATCCATGGATGCAACAAAAACAAAAAGTGTGACAGGTATCTTTTGATCAAAACCAGTTTTTACAGGGCTAAAATTTATGGAGCAGTTTTATAGAAACATTATCAGTAATTATACCGACACAGATTTTTCAACACAGACAGCCCACATAGATGGAATTTGGACCCGTTTTGGGTTCCACAAAAATGATCGGAGTCGTTCATTTTGTTCAAAATATCTTGTTTAAAGTTCCCGTGTAAAAACAGCTCATTTGGATATCAGTAAGGGGGTTTGCTTCAGAAAATAGCTGATCATCTTTGTGAGACCCAAAATGGATCCAAATTTTATCTGTACGGGCTGTCTGTTTTGAAAATTCTGTGCGTATAGCACAGTTGAAACATTATGAAGAGTGTCACTAATTAGAGAGGTAATAATAGTTCTAGCTCGAATGCACTAATGTTTTTGGAAAATAATTTTCACACTTATTTTTTTATAAATGCATCAGTACTTCTTGTCTTTTTAGTGAAAAAATTAAACATAAAGGTTCCACTAAAGAACAAAAAATGGAGGGCATTTATCGAAAAGGGAGTGTGGAAATCCCTACCCATATTTTTCAACATATTAATAATTTTTCTAAACTTGGGGTACTGTCATGACTCCTGTCTGCCCCGCCTCTGTTCGCCGCTTCTTATAGTTATGTCAAGACTAGAGAGAGAAGTGATCCTAAGAGGTTGGCCTCATGATTAAGGTTTGAGACTTATGAATTTGCTCTCTCATGGGTCTCACGTTTGAAATCTCCTAATAAAGTTACTCCAATACGGATCAACTTATTTAGTGCATTGATAACCAACTGAAAGAGTCGAAATAAAAGAAAGGGGAAATTGCAAATCAGTGGACAAAGGGGTAAATAATGCCCAAGTGATGGAGATGTTTTTTCAAAATTGCATAAATATGGAAAGGAGGAAAAAAAAATCCCCGTACATGAAACGGAGGGAAAAATATTCCCCATACATGGAATCGGTTCTGGGTTTCCTAAGTTGCTCCTTCTGTGAATTTATGTTACTCCTTCTATGAATCTAAGTTGCTCTTTCTATGAACCTAAGTTGCCCATTCTATGAATTTCTTGGGTATTCAATTTTTTGAGCATTTCTTTAATTTCCTTACCATTTCTATTATTTTTTGAGAAATTTGGGATCTGGGTTACTTGTAGATTTGCATGAAATGGACCAACTAAAATTCTCCATGCATGAAATGGAGAAAAAAAAATTCAAAACATGAAGTCGATTTGTAGTCAAATCTGAATTTAAACATAAGTTACTCCTTATATGAATTTATGTTCCTTCTTTTATGGATTTAAGTTGCCCCTTCTATGAATCTAAGTTGCCCCTTCTACGAACTTCATGAGTATTCAATTTTTTGAGCACTTTTTCAATCTACTTACCATTTATGTAGTATTATTTTTTGAGAAATTTGAGATCTGGTTTGCTTGCAGATTTGAGTTTTTAAAATACTTTGATACATACATCTTATTTTCTCTATTATTTTTCTTTCTAAAAAATTACCCAAAATACACTAATATTAAAGTACTTTAAAAGCTCAAATCTGCAAGTAACTCAGATTTTAAATTTCTCAGAAAATAATATAAATGGTAAGTAGATTGAAAAATGCTCAAAAAATTGAATACTCATGAAGTTCGTAGAAGGGGCAACTTAGATTCATAGAATGGGCAACTTAAATTCATAGAAGAAGGAACTTAAATTCATCTAAGGAGTAACTTAGGTTTAAATTCAGATTTGACTACAAATCATCTTCATCTTTTGAAATTTTTTTCTCCGCCATTTCATGCATGGAGAATTTCAGTTGGTCCGTTTCATGCAAATCTATAAGTAACCCAGATCCCAAATTTCTCAAAAAATAATAGAAATGGTAAGGAAATTAAAAAATTGCTCAAAAAATTGAATACCCAAGAAATTCATAGAATGGGCAACTTAGGTTCATAGAAGGAGCAACTTAGATTCATAGAAGGGGTAACATAAATTCACAGACGGAGCAACTTCGGAAACCCAGAACCGATTCCATGTATGGGGAATATTTTTCCCTCCGTTTCATGTATGGGGATTTTTTTTTCCTCATTTCCATATTTATGCAATTTTGAAAAAATCTCTCCATCACTTGGACATTTTTTACCCCTTTGTCCACTGATGTGCAATTTCCCCTAAAAGAAACCATTTACTACTACTATTTAGATGATGAAGTGGAGTCCGAGAAGAGAAAATTAGGCAGAAGCCTCAGTGGAACCATAAGGAGGGATTATTCAGTGCTCCTGAAACATGTGGCGGTGCTCTGGAGTTCTCAATGATTCCCCATCCTTAAGACATGTGATGGGTCCCAAGGACTTGGTCTTAGACTCTGAGGGACCCTGCTGACCGTTCCCATCCTTAAGACATGTGATGGGTCCAAAGGACTTGTGGTCAACTCTCAGGGACCCTGCTGATCGACCGCAGGTCAGCAAGAGTGTTGTCCTGCTCAAACAAACTACACCGTTTTGCTACTTGAAAATATGATCCCCTTTTATGCTTGTTTGTTTTTTGTTTAGTACTCATCATCATGGGCAAGAGATAAATGATTTATTGATTTTTTGCAGGGCCAATTTTGGGTCCCACAAAGATAGTTTAAAACGTTAATTATTCCTAAAATGTTTTTGTCCGTTCCTGAAAAAAAATTAGCTAAATTCGATATCGGTAGGGCTGATTCAGAATTCATACAAGTTCTGAAATAGGCTATACCGACATTGGATTTAGCTAATTTTTTTCAGAAGCAATTAAAAAATATAAAAAATTAGCTAAATCCGATATTGGTAGGGTTGTTTCAGAATTCGTACATAATAAAAATTAGCTAAATTCGATATCGGTAGAGCTGTTTCAGAATTCGTACGAATTTTGAAATAGGCTTTACCGACATCAAATTTAGGTAATTTTTTTTAGAACCAATTAAAAAATATAAAAAATATAACTAATCCAATATTGGTAGGGCTGTTTCAGAATTCGTACATAATCTTTGCCAATATTGGATTTAGCTAATTTTTTTGTAGAAACCAATTAAAAAATATTTTAACAATATTAATGAGTTGTTTGAATTATTTTTGTGGAACCCACAAAAAAAATCAATAAATCACTAATAAAAAATATAAAAGGGGTAGCAAAACGGGGACCATTCCCAAGTACAAAACGATGTAGTTTTGAGCCGGACAATATCTATGCCGACTCCGCGGTCAGCAGGGTTCCCTTTTCCGGGGTCCCAATAAGAATATAATAAGTCGATCATTTTTCTTCTTTTTTTTTTTGAAAGACTAATAAACATTTGAGTTCGCGAGTCTCTCTCGAGGCCCCCCAACCTTGAAAAAACCCTAAACAAACAAGAGGAGAGACAACCCTTGTACTATACTCCATCCGGAAACAGCATTTGGTTTCTTCCTCTAAAATTAACCTAATCTGAAGTCAGTTTTTTTTGTTTTCTTGCTTCAGTTTTTAACTCTTTTTTGGGGGGTGGGGACCAAAGTCATACCGTCTCTTTTTCTCTCTATTATTGTTGGTAAGTAGGAGTATTTAGACATCTTGCTTGATGCTAAAATTGATCAGTTCGAGTCTCCGATCCACACAGATGGGCCACTGGCAAGTGGCAACAATTCTTTTGTTGCATCGGTTAAGACTGTCTTGTCACTTAGAGAGTGAATTTTTAAGAAAACCGATCGAGTTTTAGCGAAAGATGCTCTGCGTGGTCCTATCGGATTGGTTGAAAAGCTTGAAAAGGAATGGATGTTGCGTGCTTTGGGGGAATGATAAACCGTTGGTACCGGGTTCACATGATTAATTCTTTTTTATTTTTTTTATTAACGCATCCCATAGTTTGTACGTGCTTTTAATGAGGATAAAGCGGTCTATGTACAAGTTAATTAATAAGGTTAAGGGGAACTAAACCCCTTCTTTGTCATTACAGAAAACAGAAGACATAGTAAAATTAAAAGAAGTGAACTTAAAACAATTATTGAGTGAATTTAAAAAAAATATATTGGAGTACGAAAATTACTTCTCTTTACAATATATCAATTATCTGGACCTTTACTCAGTAAACTAAAATCATAGCCAGTTTTTTGAGCTGAGCTCGCGATTAAACATTACTAAATCTTGTACGGAAATCGCCTTGACAGATAAGGCCCTGTTCGGCTAAATAAGCGAATTGGCTTATTTTTTGTCCTTATTTAATTTTTTTCGTATTTGTTAGTTTTTCGTCTATTTTTTAGGGATTATTGCATCGTCATGACAAGAGGAATCTAAAAAGTAAAAATTACGATTGAAATCTAATTTTTTTAAAGACAAAAATAAGAAAAAAAATTCTTCTTATTCAAAAAAAAAAATGGATTTCGATCCTAATTTTTTACTTTTTAGATTCCTCTTTTCATGGCAATGCAATAATCTCCAAAAAATTGAAGAAAAACTAACAAAAAAGGGGAAAATTTGAATAAGGACAAAAAAAAATAAGTCAGTTGGCTTATTTAGCAGAACGGAGCCTAAATAAACTGAATTTGAACATATTTTAAGTTCCTTAAAATTTCGACCTTTCTTTTTTATCATCTTAGAGATGCCACATCCACAAGTAAGAGTATTTTGTGGGATTTTTATGTTTCGATAACTTACCTTGCTCGGTTGTGGGATTTGGATTTTGGATTCTCTCACCACTTTTCACCTTTATTTTCGATCATTATTTTCATTTTTCTCTTTGTATCTCTCCAATCATTACTCTATTTTTTTCTACACTCATAACCTACAAATTCAAATTCAAAATCCCAAGACGAACAGGCCCAATTTGCCTATTAATAGGAATGACAAAATTTCCAAGTCGTCTCCAATCAACATGGCTTTTTATGTGTGTTGTAGCTTCAATTTGGCCCCATGGCCATGGGAAAACACAGATTCCTTGTCCTTTCAAAGAAAAGCAAATCTTGTTGATAAAAGTTTGGAGAAAATCAACCAAAGGAAGACATAATTACGGACAAATTAAATGTTGATGCAAAGGACAATGGTCAATAAACACTAACAATTTTGGTGAGACACCACTCATCTATCAGGAGATTGGCTTATTTATGAGAAGCCGTGAATAAGTTATTTGCGAAACTCAACGTTTTCAGCCATCTGTTTTGGTATTAGACGGTTCGGATTTTAATGAAACTTTTCCGGAAAACTTTCATTAGAATTTGGACCGTCCAATACACTTTGAACGCGCACGATTCACCTCCGTAAACAGTTTATTCACGGCTCCCCCGTTATAATTTCTTTCTCATCTATCAGTCAAGGAATCATGAAATTCCAACAATGTACAAGCATTTTCAATTGTGATACCGTCATCATGTTATCCAAGGATGGCAATTGGCCCCGCCTCAACCCCAAGCCCTGATTAGATCGGGGTGAATTTTTGTCAAATTTTTAGGTGTCGGGTGGATTTGGGGGAAATTTTGAAAAACATGATCAGGGTCGGGATGATATTAACCCGCCAAATTACCCGATTTTCATCCTTATATTTTTACCATTATAGTACTAAACAAAATTATTATGTTATTCTCATATTTGCACCATTAGTATACAAAAATACCACCCATATGTACAACTATTTTATCATATTTTACTTTTAACTGAAAACAATTATTCTTCATTATTACGGCGGCAGGTTGGGTAAATCCATCTCCCGATTGGGACGAGGACGTGTATTCGGTCGGGGTCACGGACGTGTGGTGATACTTTCGGGGCGGGGCGATCAGGGACCGGGGTCGTGTGATACATTTCAGGGCGGGGCAATTGGAGAGCGAGGTCGTGTGATACTTGTCGGGGTGGGGTATGACAAAAGCCGCCCCGCCCTGCCCCTCGCCGTGCAGAACTTCTCTCGCTGCTTTACGGAAAATTCCCAGTACTTAAAACATTTTGGGTAGATTCCGTCTGAACCGTGGAGGCCCCAAACTTTTTAGGCCCTCATTTAATGTTTAGGCCCAAACTCAACACAATAGGCCGGTTTATGTTTTGTATGTCCCATTGGGTGGTATTGGACATTCTGTTCAATTCATTTCTGTTCATCCAAAGGGGGTATTATGCAGCTTGCTATGAGTGAGGCTCTGAATATGGGGCAATTTTTGGGTGCCGGCTGGGTACCACGTAGTCGTGCCCACGTGGTATTCGAGCAGTGCATCATGGTTGTGTGGGGCTTATTTTGAGGTCCCACACAAATAATCCAAGTCGTTTAATAATGTCAAAATAATTGTTCAAATGATCTTGCGAACAAATTAGTTGATTAAGATAATTGAAACAAATTATTCTAATCTTCCTACTTTTCATTCAAAATTTAGGATTCTGAATACTGAATGAATTTTCAAAAAAATGTTAGAGCTGTATCCCCTTAATCTGAATCACAGATGGTATAGACCTTGTTAAGAAGAACATTCGTTAAAAAAGTTCTCATAATTGGACATTGATAAGTACTATCAAATCAATTCATATTTTTAAAACTAGGTTTTCGCCGTCGTGCAAGCACGAATATTTCGTGCCCGTGCAATCTGTTAAGAAGGAGAATTTGTAGCCCCAAATAGTTTGGAAGTATTTTATATACAGATTAAGAGGTACACTTGGGTATTTGTTTTTATGCATCTTGAAAACTGAATCAATAAGGTGGACAAAATGTAACTGTAAACACCTTTTTATGCGATCTTTTGTTTTACATTTATTTCCTGATTTTCCTTTAGCAAGTAAAAAGGATGTACAGTATAAGCATTGTGTTACCACGGGAAATCCGTAAGAAGGATTAACCCTGGGTCTGGAGTTAAGGATAAGCAAAAGCAAACACAAAATTATGCAGGTGCAAGGGAAACAAACATGAGCAACTAAGCGATTAGGCATATGTAATGGCGTGAAAACAGAACAGCAGCAGTTTTCGAAAGAGTGAGAAGGAAAGCACACACCTTAGAAATGGATTTCTCCGCTGGAGTGAGGAAGATACCAAGCGATGAAGTCCAGGAGCAGCAAGGCAGTTAATTTGCAATCCAAAGGAAGAGAGATGCAAAGAACTGGTGCAGAGTTGGTGGTTTCTAGGCAGAGTTTCCACCTTTTCTGCAAACAAACCAAAACTTTTGAGATGGCGGTAGTACCATGGTTACTGTGGTAATAGTTTTGACTGTATGCATAGAGGGGAAAAGCTAATCTAACCTTGAGTGGCATAGATTGTGCTTGTACATGCGTTAATGGATTTTTTCAGATATATGTTACCATTGTTCTATTTTGCTGGCCAATATTATAAGCTAGTCTGGAGATTTTAAATCAAGTTACGTGAAAAAATTTGAAGTTCAAACTCCTTAATTCAAAAGAGTATCAATAATCCTAATTAATATCGATAGTTATCCGGTGGGGTTTTTTTTTTTTTTTTTGTACTTTTATTGTGGTTAAGTTTTATCAGAATTTATTATTTTATGGTGATGATAACAACTTAATTAATTTTGCAAAAATATTGAGTGTATTGGGTTTTTTTTTGGGTACTTTTACTGTGGTTAAGTTTTATCAGAATTTATTATTTTATGGTGATGAGATAACAACTTAATTAATTTTGCAAAAATATTGAAAGTTTTTTTGTACTAATAAAATGGGAAAAAGAATAACGGGAGGTAGACATAAATTCTCGCTCTTTGTTAGCATGAATCTTCATAGTTGTAAAAATATCTTAATTGATGAATATGCAGGGAAAAAATATTTTACAATGTAAAGTGAACTAACACTTTCCCAAAAGTTATCAAGTCATGGAATATTGAGCAAATTTTTGTATCTGTGGTCACTTATTTGCCAAATTTTGATAATAACAAATAGTACACCTTCAGTCACATGCACATGCGTTAAGAAATTTTTTTTTTTTTCTTTTCTGATACGGGTAAAAGAGTAATGGTTAGACCAAACCACATGTCACTTTAGCAAATTTTTACTGTCAGCCTTTAGGCGGAGGCCCATGTGATCTCCTATTCCAAAGCCAACCTATGTCATCATAGCCTAGGAGGTATTTTTTTAATACACCAGATCGTTTCCAGTTTACGAACAACAGAGCCAAACACATGGCATCCATCCAGAACATAGCGAAAATCTTGCGGCTCAGATAATGACAGAATGTAGAACCGCGGTTTTACGAAAATACCCCCAGCAGATAACCTTGAGCCCCTCCAATCTGGGGACCTAATTGGAAAAATTGGACCAAAAATCTCCAACCCTTTTAACGTTCTTTTATTACAAGGTAAGATAGCTGATTAAAAAAATTCATATTTTTTAAATAGTCTTTGCATTTTGATACGGTTCAAATCAAGGCAATATAGGTCACACAGTTGTCTAATTGTTTTTCAAAATTCATTTAGTATTCAGGATCCTAAATTTACAATTGAAGTAATTTACAAAAGCTCCCAATCTGATTTTCTCTTTCCCCCTCACTCTCAAACCTAGCCACCAAAACTCATCTTCTCCCTTCCCCTCCTCCTTGTGGGTTCCATACCCGTGTGCAGCGGCAAGAAGGGAAGGTTATGGTACTATTTCGACTCTCTGTTTCTCCTTTTTGTTTTTTTCTTCCGTCTCTCCAGATCAACAATTTGTTGTCTGATCTGTGAGAGTTTTGTTTCTGGGAGAGTTGTTAGTATTGTCTTTTGATGAATTTTGTCCATAGATCGAGTTCTCTCAATCGAGATTGCTTCACAATGATATTTGTGCTTTAGCGTTCTATCCCTATACGATGTTTTGGCAGGACAACTTTTGACGGCGTGATAGATTTGTAGTTCTTAAGAGTTCATTGGTGCGTTCATCCTTGATTGGAGTGCATCTGCTCGTTTTGGTATTTGGTGTCTTTTGTCATTAACTTTGCACTTTTTCTCGTTTGGGACTCCTAATTAGATGTTAGGCAATTTAAAAAATGTCGTTGTTGCGTCATGTCATGTCTGTGTTAGGATGATAGACATCGATTGCCTTGTGATTTACGCATTTTGTATTTGTTAAACGATTAATTTGGTTTTGTCCAAGTTATTTGTAATTATCTCCGTTTTGTAAATGTCTGGGCATTTATCAACACAATCTTCTCACTTTTGACACAAAAAAAAAAAAAAAAAAAACTTTCAATGGAAAATAGGTTATTAGATCAATTAGTTACAGCTATCTGATTGACTAATTTTTTATAAGAGCACTCAAACAATTATTTTGAACGACTAGGATTATTTGCATGGTACCCCAAAGCGAGACTAGGATTATTTGTATGGTATCCCAAAGCGAGCCCAAAGAGCCATTCTTTACAGTATGATAAGAGATAAGACTCAATTTGGATGGTAGGAATCTTAAGGAGGAATGAGAATGTAATACTATATTTTTATGATTTCGACATTTGGAGGGAACATGAATAAAAATGTAATGTCACACTGTCTTGATTCCCATGTTTGGGAGAGACATGAATATGATTGTGATTGTGATTATTGATAACACATCTGACCATGAATCACATTACCAAATTGAGTGAAAATTTAATCTCGCAAAAAAGAGAGGAAATATTGACTTTGATAAATTTTCAAAATATTTGATTTTTGCATAAGATTACTGAATTACTCTAAACACTGAAATGAAATTACTTCAAATACTGTATTCCTAAGAATTCTAGTAATCATATTCCTATTCCCACCCTTAGAATCACGTTCATATTCATCCCGGAGATTTCTCATTCAAACTGAGTTTAAAGGTGAACAGCTTATTTTCCTTGGCCCCAAACGCCGACGTTTCATGGGGCTGTTGTTTCCAACCCGTTCCAATCGCTAACAGGGACTAGGCCTCGCACTCCCCTCACGACTCCTGCCACTGTGGGACGGCAAACGGAACCCTGGTTCGAAGCCCTAGATCCACGAATCTCAACGTCAGGTCTCTCTCTTTTCTCTCTCTGTCTCCTCTCTCTCTCTCTCTCTCTCTCTCTCTCTCTCTGTTAAAGGTATTTTTGAGGGGTGAGTTGCATCGGCGATTTGAGGGGTGGGTTGCAGCGGTGATGGTGGGCTGAGGGCGGTGGTGCGGCGGCGGCTAGGGGAGCGGCGTACGGGGGTAAGATCGGAAACATCTCTTTTTCTCACGGAATCTCGCCAATATTGGTGAGAAACGACATAGGGGTTTGAAGGGGTTCTGCTCTCTCACCCTCTCCCACCGTTTCTCACCTTCTTGTCCAGCCAAACTTGCGAGAGAGAGTTCTCTTCCTCAGTTTCGTTTCTTTTCTCTCGAAGTCGCTCCATCCAGACGAGCTGAACTAAACGAATCAAGTGTTTGTGAAAATGCCCCACAGAAACTCCACAATCAGAAATCAACCCGAAAGCATCGTCACTCTTCGTAGATCTCCAAGGCTTCTTAGAAAGGAGCTTCCACCACCAGAATACCCCAAGACCCCAGACCCTCAACCGGAGAAAACCCACAAGCGTTACCCAGAACTGAAATCTGGGTCTAACATATCTGTTTGTCTGAGACGGTCTCCGAGGTTTTCTGGTAATAAAGGCACTACTACTGATGAATTTGATGAGAAGAAAAGTTCCGTTGAGGCGAATCAGAAGGGTTTGTTAAATGTTGGCAAGGATGAAGTGGGCATCAATGAAAGTACAGAAACTGTGGCTAGAAGTGAAAAGAGGTTCACTCGCCGTTTGGGTCGGGGCATCCATGAAAGTAAGCAAATTGAAAGTGTGGAGAAAATCACTGAGGAGGAATTACCAGTTGTAGGAAGTGCTAAACTGGGTTTCCATCCTTGTAAAGGAATTGGGGCTAAAATTGAAAAGAGGGTCACTCGTCATTCGGGTCGGAGCATCAATGAAAGTAAGCAAATTGAAAGTGTGGAGAAAATCACTGAAGAGGAGTTACCAGTTGTAGGAAGTGCTAAACTGGGTTTCCATCCATGTAAAGGAATTGGGGCTAAAATTGAAAGGAGGGTCACACGTCATTCGAGTCGTGGCATCAATGAAAGTAAGGAAATTGAAAGTGTGGAGAAAATCGCCGAAGAGGGGTTACCAGTTGTAGAAAATGCTAAAGTGGGTATTAATGCAAGTAAGTATTTTGGGGATAAATTGGATAAGAGGACAAAGCGTAGTTCTGCGGTTAAAAAGGGTAATGGGGTTGCTCGGAGTGCTTCTACTGGAATTGTTAATGAAGGGGGTTATGTAGATTTAGGAAGAGCTAAAGTGGGTGGTAATTTGTGTAAAGAGCTGGGGAGCAAATTGGAAAAAAGGGCAATTTGTAGTTATAGAGCTTCTTTGGAGCTCGTAGGAGGAGAAGGGAAGGACAGAGATCTTGATAGAGGAGTGAAAGAAATTGGAGTTAAGAGGAAGAGAAATCAATTTGAGGAAGGGCATGGAGTCGATAAAGGGTGGACTAAAGACCAAGAGATGGCGCTACAGCGAGCTTATTTTTCTGCGAAGCCAACACCCTTATTCTGGAAGAAAGTTGCTAAGCTGGTATTGAATTAATCCTCAGTTCTGTTGGTATACCATAACTTTGTTTCTTCATGATCATGTTATAAATGTTTGTAGAGTTAGCAGTAGAAGCAGAAGGTGTTAATTGTTATACATCTTGAGCAAGTGAAGGTGTGCATGGATGTGTCTGCAAGTCTTGTTCATTAGTTTAGATTTTGGTGGAAGCAAGTAAATATTCTATGGAAACAATAAAAGTAGTTGATGATGTAGGTTTTGTTTTGTGGTGTAATATAACTATGTAAGCTGCAAATATGGCTGCCCTTGCAACATTAAAATGTTGTTTGTCTCAACTTTGTCACCTTTAAATATCTTATGCCAAGATGACTGATTTTGAGCTAATGTCATTAATGGTTAAACTGTTGCAGGTGCCTGGAAAGTCTGCAAAGGATTGCTTTAACAAACTCCATTCTGACCACTCGACACCACCTCAACCTCGAACCCGATTGAGGTCAAGAAGAACAAATTCGCCCTCCTTCTCACTCCCAACAAGTACATTGCTTAAACCTGAAGAGCCATTTACTAAAAAGCCAAGTCGTCGTAAACAGTGTCGTCATCTTGCTCAAAAGACTGTGAGACAATTACTGCAGAAGCATTATAATGTCGACCAAAATTATGAAGCCGATTTATTCTCTGTTTTGGAGTCCACTATGAATCCATCTACTCAAGCTCTTCAGAAGGGTTTAACACATTCCACACCGGGAGGTGAACAAAAAGATTCTGGATACCTTAAGAAATATCATGATAGATCTTCTTCAGCCCATCATGCAAAGCACATGTCACAATTCAGTGGGTCGTATGGTGCAACTCTTGCTAGCCCACCGGTTCTGAAGCCAGTTAAAAACAAGGCCTTACATGAGAAATATATTGATCAGTTACATTGTAGGGAAGCTAAGAGAAGGGCGGCCAAAGTTATTAGAGGTAAAGAGAATAGAAAGGAGAGTAGTATTAATATCCAGAAAAGGGATGTTATTAAAGCTGCAAAAGATGCTCTGGTTTTCGATGCAAAAGATGTCATAAATCAATTCCATCAGGTAAAGGTTAGTGGGATGGGTAACTTCTCTGATTCTGATGACGATTTTGTTGAGAGTGATGACTATGAAGTTGAAAGTGAACACTAGTATTTTGTTTTTCTTTGTATTGAATTGTATCTGCATGTATTGTGGTAATTGCTCCTGATTAAAGCTGCATTGTTAATAAGACTATGCAGCAAGATCCACTTCTGGTCAGTTCTTTGCTTGGCTCATTGATAGGTGTTGTTGAGATTCCTTTTTGGGTAGTCAATTCACTCGTTTTACTGTAATGCCAAAAATGCCTTCCCAGACTTTTATGTTTTTTCCCTCTGTGTCCCTTTTTCTCTTCCATCGTTTGTGTATTTTGGCTTCTAGCGTTGGGGTACTCTAGACTTTGGAATAACTGAAGACTTTTGTGTCTTGCCTTTCGGTTGTTTCTTTAAATGCAATACTATTGGACACGTGTCCGGAGATGGGAGACTTTGGGTTGTCTATTCTTTGGTGTCTGCATTGAATGCAAACACCGTTGGCGTGTATACATATGCCTTTGTTTTCTACGTGTGGTATCACTGAATACTGAAATAGACGTTGAAGGTTCAACCCTGAATTTCAAACCTTCAATTCTGCCGGTAAATCACTGAGACTGGCTTCCATTGAGCTTCAGTTGTGGTTAAACCAGGTTTGTTTTCATCTCTTCTCGCTTCTGATTTGATTGATTATGTTTTTTTATTTAGTCAGTCCCAATTTGTTTATATGAGGAAACCACCTCCGTTGAAGACAAAGCAGGATTGGCAGGAGAGGTTGAAGAACATTAGAATGGGGAAAAAAGGAGCTGAAGATGTTGAGAAACCTGGAAATTCAACAATGTCGTGCAATTTTTTATGAAAATTTGTACCTTATGGGTATGAGAGGTGATTCTGAATCAATGGTAAGGTAGCTCTTTTTCATCTTGTTCTTTTTTTTATGAAATAAAAGAAAGTACCATCGAAAGTTTTATGGCCATCAAAAAGACCATTTTTTCCTCTTCTTTTTTTTTTTTTTTTTTTCCCTTTTCCAAACCTGCATGTGTGATCGTTGCTACTCCTTGGCAATGATGATGAAGGCCTAAACTATTTTCCTTTGCATGCTAGAAATCAGGCTCATATGAAATCTCTCTCCATGTAGAGTCACCCCATGTCCTATCAAGAAACACGATCAGTTGTTCGGCAAAGTCATTGTATATCTCTTCATGATTCCAACAACCAAAATACTGGTCGGACCAGGTCGGCTCCACCCTCCAAACATTGATCCCATTTTTCATTGCGGTTGCTCGGCAACGAAGATGGAAAGCTTATACGAGTATTTCCCTTTTCCGTGAAACACGATCAATTGTTCAGCAAAGTCATCGTATATCTCTTCGTGCTGTCAAAAACCAAAATACTGGTCGGCTCCACTCTCCAAACATTGATCCCCATTTTTTTCAATGCTGTTGCTCGGCAACGAAGATGAAAAGCTTATTCGAGTATTTCCCTTTTTCGGGTTACCTTAGTTATACCCAATCTTTCACTGGATTGGTTAGTGCTTATACTCTGTTATATTACGAGTACTGCCAACCAACGCTTACTGTGCCTGATCCTAGGCACGTTTGGATGAGGGATTTTCTTCCCTTGAGATTATTACCACTAGGTACAGAAAATAAAAAGTATTTCTCATTAAGGTAAGATATAATACTTTAATTACCACTAGGTCCACTTTTTACAAAATACATTTATCATTAATGAAAGTGCCAACCTAGGGCACCCTAGGGTTTTAGGGTACGCTAGGACCTCAGGGTACCTTAGGGTTTTAGGATACCATAGAATTTTATGGTACCCTAGGGTTTTAGGGTACCTAGGGTTTAAGTTTAGGTACTTTCATAGAACCCTAGGGTTTAGGTTTAGGTTTAGGCACTTTCATAAGGGTTTTAGGGTGCACTTTCCTATTATAGGGTTTTAGTGATTTAGGCACTTTCATAGGGTACGCTAGGGTTTAGGCATTTTCATAGGATACCCTATGGTTTGGGCACTTTCATAAGGTACCCTAGGGTTTGGGCTTTCGTAGAGTACCCTAGGGTTTAGGCACTTTTAGGGTTAGGGGTTTTAGGTACTTTCATAGGGTTTTGGTGTTTCATTAATTGGAGGTGACTTGGTGAGAAATACTTTCTATTTTCTGTACCTAGGCACTCATTTTCTTAATTTTCCTATTTAACCGAGTGGACATCGTTTAGCTTCGTCATTTGTAGGTGCCCAACGAGAGTTACTTCTCAAGAACTTCTTTGCCAAAGTCGGCGGAGTTAGTGTTCTAAAAGGCGCTAGGCGGGCGGCAACCCAACTCCGAGCGCCTAGGCTGCCTTGCCATTAAGTTTTTCTTTTTTGGAGAGTCCAGACTCTAGGTGCCCGCCTAGGCCTGCCGAGCACCTAAACAAACCGCCTAGGGAAAATCGTTGCGGCAACCCGCTGCCTAGGCAGCCTTCTAGATCACTGGGCAAAGTTGAGCATCAGTACAAAGTCCATAGGTCTCTTTTTCTCTCTGAATCTCTTTCGATCGTTTTCCTTCTTCGTGTTTCTCATCTTATTTTTTTGTTGGACTGTGTATTTTCCTGCTAATTTCTGCCACCATATGCTTTAGATGTTGGAAAAATAGGGTCTTAATAGATTTGCCTGACTCTGAATTCTTTTATGTGATTGAAATACACACGACTTCTGTTATTTCTGTCAAATGAAATTTTAGAATGGGAAATGGATATTAGGACTTTTTTGGGCTTTTTCTTGTTTCGTCGTCTACTGTGAGGGTATTATGGGATTGTGAATGGTGTGAGCATTTATGGGACGGTTGTGACCGAATGGTCATGAACTATCCAAAACTATAAGGTGAAAACTGAATGGTCATTATTAGCAAGTATTGCAGTTACAACTTTATGCAAGAAACCTTTTAAAGTGCATCTTTCAGTCCATAAGCAAGTTATAGCCACAAAAACCAAGCATGCTAGACATAGAGAATAACCATCTGCTTGCTTAACAATACAAGGTCCTTGCGTTATAGCCATTGATAAACTCAAATGGTCATTATTGCAATTTATAGCACAACCTTTATAGCTTTATCATTATTTGTTACTTGTAGCTTGCAAGGGAGTTAAATGACACTGGAGGTTAAACTGGATCATGGTCTGAGAAACTGGAATCGTTTAAATCGTCTGTAGACACTGGGCATGCTTCAGTTTTGAATTTGAAATATAGTCGTGCACGCGTGCTGTTAAGTCTTAGAGACTGATATATAGTTGCTTTTGGATGTCCATTCTGTTAGAACCACCAGACCTCTTTTGGGAGTACGATGGGGGGAAAATGTTGTTCAGAGAGTCTTAAGTGATGCACAGATGGAAATTGTAAGTGGCACTCTTATAGGACCAACAATGAAGAAGTCACTTCTCGGCAGAAACAACCATACAAATTTGCTTATCCATGTCAATTACTCAGCTATGACTTTAAGCTTGGCTTGGTGTGTGCCTCTAGAAATAAAGCACGCCTGTGATTGTCTATCATGTGTAGCATGGCGCAACTTCAGTTTGAAGTAGCCGAAGTTCCAATAACTTGCTGGTTTAAATTTACCGGAGTCCCAAACTGCTCTTGGTTTACCAAATCTGTCATCTGAGTCTATGGTCCTTATCTTGTCGTTTAGTCCTCATTGTAACAAGTAGTAGTAAATCATTTCTTAGTTATATGTCATGGAACATGGTCCCTGATGCTACTGATTGATTGATCATTTACTGTTGCCATTTAATTGAACTTGTCTTTAGGTTTGGATTTGTGACATTTTAATGTCTTTGGCATACTTGCACTCCCAAGACATTGCAACATATTGTGGGCTTTGTGGGCTTGCTAGTTTTGACAGAACAGAGCTGAAGGCATCTATACCATGTCTATTACTATTGAATAGTTCCTATGTAATATAGTGGTTTGGAGTTATGTTCCTGATTAGTTTCATTTATTTGGGAGAAAAAATTCATAGACAATCTCAACTTCCGGAATTTCTTCGATTTTTTTTTTTTTTTTTTGCTTCATGGTATAGTTAGCGGGGTGTGTTAGGTTAGCACATGGGGGGTGCAGGGACTATCCATAGCCCTGACCCCAAACCACCCACGGAGGGGCTCGAACCTCCACCTCCTAAAGGAAGGGAGTGGTAGGTCACCAACTGCACTAGGCAGTGGTTCCTAATTTCTTAGAGTTAGTCCCTGAAGTTAGGGAGCTTATTCACAATTTTTATTCAAGGTAGTTTGCTATGTCTTTGTTCTTTTGAGCATGTACATGTTGCTAGGTACCAGGCATTCTGATTTACCTTTGCGTTTTTATCTTATTCTTGCTTCATTTTGTTGGGTGCTAATTGCCCGTTCTTGGAACTACCATCTTTCTACTTCGTATTCTGATGTGAACACTTTTTCTGTTATCAATGAGGCATCCGTTATGCTTCGAGTTCATGTCTGGATTTACCTTGGGAATTTGAAACCAAACCTGCTGCTTGATATCCATTTACACGACCATGTCGAGACACTGTAGGAAGAGATTCGTCACAAAGCCCTTATCCAATATACTCACCCATTCGTGTCCGTTGATCTTCAGATGACGGCTACTGCTTTTAAAACAAGCACTGCAGGTTTTGAGAAAGAGCTTTGAAGCTCTAATTACTGACAACCAAATACACTCCTTCAAGTTTCGACTGATTTATCCCCCTTTATCTTATGTATTGGAGCACTTCGAATGCTTCAATACCTGAATGGCCAGTGCTATTGGATTACTAATAGATATACTACTACTGTATTGCAACAATGAATGGTGTCTCCAATGGTGCAATTATTGAGAGAGGATTGTAGATTTTTTTGGGTGTCAATGCATGTGTGGAGATTGCCCCAAGAAACTCAGTAAATACAACAGTTGTGATTTCTCCGAATATTGCTTAGATAATTTGACCCCATGCATCGTCGGATAATAATTCTGGTTCTGCTCCTGAAGCCTAACCAAAAGAGTTAGACTAGACTTACTGAAAATATGGTCCAACGATATGTGCGAGTTGACTAGTTTCATGATTTCCCACATGAAATTAACAACTTTCCGTAGGCAATTTCATTGTCTTTAAATGTGGAGTGTCATTTTTTTATTAATGGAATGGTTTTTAGGGAAATTTTTTTTTATATCCCTTCGACTTTGATTAAAAATTCATTTTGGTCCTTTATGTTTTAATTTCGGCATAAAAATACTTGGATTTTTCAATTTTTTTCAATGTCATCCTTTAGAAAAAATTCGTTTTCTTTGAGTCCTGCTATAGGGACCGACGGCCACGCCGGGCCAACTCCGGCCACCGGATGACCGATCCATGCAGTCCAAAAATTCTATGAAAAAAAAGAGGGGGCTAACGCAGGAATCAACGGTATAGGGTGTTTGATCTAAATATCCTATTTTTCGTATATATATGTATGTATCCTTAAATGATGAAATTTAAAAAATTGAAAAGTCGAAGTATTGTTATGCCGAAATTGAAAGGTGAATGACCAAAATGAATTTTTAGTCAAAGTCGAAGGGATATAAAAGAAATTTCTCTTTTTATTCCTATTGTTGACACGAATTCGAAAAAATTAATATAATTTTGAATTTTTTTTTTTACAACAAATGTATAAAGAATTGAGTCCGTCCAAATCCATGGACAAACAAACGGTCAAATAATGTGCTCTAAAGGCCTGGAGGAGAGGAGGGATAATAGTTATTTGCACTATTTATATTTTAATTGTCTAAAGTGTTCGGATAAGTTTATACACATCTCAACAAATTTATTTCTCAGTCCGATTAAAAACATGTCATTGTCATTCACACCGGGAATAGGGGAAAAAAAAAATATTGGCCTGACACAAGGATCACCATGATTTGCACTTTGGGTCGTTGTCAAATTCTAGTACTATCAATTGCTCCACGGTTGGTGCAGCCCAAACGCCGTCGTTTGAAGGTAATTTTGCGCAAGCTCTGTAAAAATTTCACTGCATCGTTCACAGTTTTTACGGAAATGCTAGAGGCACATCGGTGTGGTTGAGTTCAGCCATACCCCTCTCACATGCAGGTGGAACCCACTGAAACGGGTCCCACCTGTATGTGGGAGGGGTGTGGCTGAACTCAGCCACACCGATGTGTCCCTAGCAGTCTCCCAGTTTTTAATCACCATGTTCACTGTATCTGACTGTATAGAGCACATTTCGGCCTTTGGCATAGCGCACACAAAGTGTTTGTGAAATTGCCTAGATGGGTTCAAGCAAACTAAAACGTGGGTGTACCACTTTGATACTCCGTATATAACTGTGTAACACACTTGTGGAACTTGCAATCATGTTGTCGACATTTAATCAGATTTCAGACCCCTATATGTTGCCTGTAATTATTATGTGCTAAACTCAATTTGCTTCACCATTTCGATGCTCAGCCCATTGTTTGTAATTTATTATAAATTGCCCTTTTCAAGCAGTGCTGAAAGAGCAGTTATGTTTGCTTTTGTGAACCCAAACTGATAGTTGCTGGTACATTGGTACTAATGAAGTGTTTGCTTAAAATGCTGATTTTTTTAGGAGCTTTTTTAGCTTCTGTTTTTGAGTAATTAGCTTTTAACATAAGTTTCAACTGCCAACTGAATATCGAGTTTTATTTTTTTTTTTGGTGGGGGGGGGGGGGGGGGGGGGGGAATCAAATTGGTGATCAATGGATGAGCGGTTGCATACAAAGAGGGAGAATATACATCGATAATGAAACCATCAAAAAAGTTTGAAAACATAAAGTTCGACGTGGTCTATTGTGTCTATTGTGAATAGTTACATTACTAACTTGGTTAATAAATATGCTAGCTTCGTTGTTATTTTCATTTTCAGTAAATAGTCATCTTTTGTTATCTGTCCAGTTCATTGTTTATTACGAATTTTGAGGGAGGTTTTGCATCCAAAACGCCCCCATAGACACAAAATCTTGGCTACGCCAACGTTAGCTGCTATAAACACCCTCAATATCTGTAGTGGGCCAAGTCTGACTATACAGTGAGTCCGCCTAACACCATGGGTAACTCATCTCACTGGGGCTTGCTTGGGCCGAACGCACATGGGCTGCACCCTCAGGATGATTCCTGAGGCCTGTGTAGTGAGCCCAGTGATCGAACCGAGAGACCCCACTGGCCCGTGAGAATGACTCAGCAGCCAAATGGACTCAACCACTAGAGTGCCCTCCCGGATGAGATCTAAGATTTGAGATCTACTGTACTTTCCTTTCCCTCCTTCTCTCTAGTGTCTATTAGGCATCAGAGTGCCCTTCCGGATGAATCCAGCCGGACAACGCTAACCGATTCCCCGTTTGTAGGCTTGCTCAGAAAAGGAGCGAGCACACAAAGAGGAACCGACCCTTCTTACACCGAGTGAATCACCACCCCCACAATGTCATTCACTGAAAGTTGTCATTAGATTCTTTTCGTTTTCCACTGAAACATAGTGAAAACAATGAAAGACATCTTGAAAGATTGGTTCTTGTGTGGGTTAAACGGTACATTTGGAGGGGCATACGGCTTGAAGAGCACTTCCATTATCTAAACTTTATTGGGTGGTCTATCTTTTTTGGGTTGGGTAACTATTCCTTCTTTGAAAGCTTATTGAATTACTTTTTGCTTATGGACTCTCCACCCATGTCAAAAGAAATACTTGTCTCAATGAATCTTATTCTCTTTCCTAAAAAAAATAAAATAAAAATGAATCTTATTCTTTCAAGTGGACCCCTCCTACCACTCCAAAAGGTGAAACTTACACACGTGTGTGTTTTATACACTGGTCCAAACGCATGCATATGATGATCCTTTATGTGTCTGTTCTTGAAAATGATTCTGAACGTAATTTACAATACTTACAAGTTGATGACCTTGCAATTATAGCAGTTTCAGAACCATTTTAGGAATGCATGGCTACAAATAGTAATGGAGGAATCAAATGTCTTTCTTAGCTGACCTTTAAATAAACAAACAGTAGCTGAGTAAGGGGCTGTTTGATAAAACTGAAAACTGAAAGCTGAAAGCTAAAAAATTAAGTACTGGAAACTGAATGCTGAAATTTTTAAGCTGAAAAGCTGTTTGATAAATATATTAAGTATTGAATTAAAAAAATGATGAATTAATTTGTTCCAATTCTATCTTAATTTACTAACGGTCACAATATACTTTTGGTAATGGTGGTGGAGTCGTGGTGGGGGAGTGGTGGAGGTAGTAGGAGTGCTGGTAGTGGTAGTGGTGGTGGTGGTGTAGTGATGGTAGTGGTGGTGGAGTGGCAGTGGTGGTGATGGTTGTGATGATGGTGTGATGATGGTGGTGGAGTGGTGGAGGTGGTGATAGGAGCGGTGGTGGTGGTGGTGGTGGAGTGGTGGTGTAGTGATGGTAGTGTTGGGGGAGTGGCGGTGGTGGTGATGGTTGTGGAGTGGTGGAGGTGGTGGTAGGAGCGGTGGTGGTGGTGGTGGTGGTGTAGTGATGGTAGTGGTGGAGTTGTGGTGGTGGTGGAGTGGTGGTGGTGGTGGTGGTGGTGGTGGTGGAGTGGTGGAGGTGGTGGAGTAGTGAAGGTGTTGGTGGAAGTGGTTGTGGTGGTGGTATGACGGTTGAATGTAAGTACATAAAAATTCAGCCAGAATTAAGTAGCTCAAAGCTACTTAATTTTTTTCAACTTTTTAGCCTATATTTTAAATGGTATTTAATTTGTTAAGTAATATGAAATGTGGTTATCAAACATACTGAATCACTTATTACTTAATTGATTCAGTATTAAGTGCTGAATTTAGGTTATCAAACAAGCCCTAAGCAAGTAAAGAAACTTTGGATCCATGCCAAGAACTTATTAGGTGGAGAATCCCAACATTATACTATTAAGTTCCATATCCAACCAATCTGCGACTTATATAACAGAACATTCCCTCACGGCTCACGTGCAGCCACTTTTGAAGTCAAGATTAGCTTCTGTTAGTATCTATTATTGTGCAACATTTTTATAAGATCTATCATCGTGGAATATAAATTGGTTCATTTAGGATATTTGACAGAATGGGTTGAATCCAACCCGATTATTTAAGCTACTAGATGAAGAAGTCCCAACGTAATCACTCATTCCATAACAAACTAATTATATTATCTAACAGCAAGTTGAGGTTCTAGTCACAATATCTGTGGTGAAACAAGCTCGATGTCTTTTTATACCTGTTGCACATCCTTTTCAACCTAAACAAATCACACTTGGAAAGGAGAAAAAGGAACAAAGATAAAGGGGGAAAAAAGGGTTATGCTTTCTCCATTGTCCCTATAGGCTACATAGATACAAAAATGCTGACCTATCTTTATCGAATGGATTCTAAGCTAAATATGGCCCTCCAAAAACAAATCACACTCAAAACTTTAAATTTCAGAATCAGGTACCCACCTTTGATGCCAAAAAGAAGTCTCATAGGGAAAAAAAAGCAGAATTCTAAAAGTCTCTAGGCGCTAGTTGGGCGGTCGGCAATCTTCGAGCTTCGAGGCCAAGTAATCAGCCCATAGCAATTAGTAATCGGCGCATAGTAATTAGTCGGATAGGCCCGTAAGCATTAATTCCTATTTTTAGAACACTGTTCGGAACAAAAAGGCCTATTTCCCGTAGATCTTAAATATATCAGATGCTATGCGTTCACATTAAGCAGTTCCTCAAAATCTTTTTACAATATGCCAAGGAGAAAAGCAGAAACATATGACTGCAGAAAAGAGAGTATAAATCTAGCATACTACTTTTTCATAGGAAAAACAAACAAGGTCAATAGTTCATTGTCTCTATAGTTTAAGTGCCAATACTATTCGACAAATGCTATAGGACACGTTAAACCCCTCAACATCTCCCGTGTAATCGTATATCAGTTCAACTCTGTGTCTTGGTAACATCTTCTGATTCTCTAGTCTTATTTGAAGACTTGCAAATATCGCATCCGTACGGATCCGCTTCGATGAGCAACTGAACTACCTCACTCATCGTTGGGCGATGGCTGGGTGATTTATACGTGCAACGGATGGCAATCTTGAGCACCTTAATCATCTTGTCTTTGAATGCCCCGGATAGTTGTTTGTCTAAAACTTCAATAGGTCCTTCTTTGGTCTCCACTTTGGTTGAAACCCAATATATGATGTTCTTGTCCTCTCCAAACTCTGCCTCCACTGGCTTCCTTCCAGTTACTAGTTCCATCAATACAACTCCAAAACTGTAGACGTCACACTTGGTCGTTGCCTTTGAAGTGTATGCGTATTCTGTCACATAGTTAACAAAAATGGAGTTGATGAATGCATAGAAATATGAATAACTGTTTGGACAATAAAACAGATGAAGATTAAAAGCAGATCAAAAGTGTATGTATGTGTTTTGTTTTCGTGATGGATGCCATTTTACAATATATTAAGCAGAACTCTTTGGAACACCTTTTTAACAAAAAATACTAGTTAATGAAACAAAACAAAAAAACACTCATTGGAATGTTAGGTGCAATTGCTAAAAGAAACTTTGTCGATAATCAAATATTGTACAACTGCTGTGCAACAAACCAGACGAATCGAAAGACAAAATAATCAACCCATACAAGATATAGTGGTTCCACAGTGTGTCTATGGCTACGGTAGTAAGTAGAGAGGAAAAACAATCAAAATAAAGATTTTATATTCCTCTCAACTCTCAAGAGATAGCTGGGACCTAAAAGGTACAACAATGAATAACATACCAGTGTAACACATGATATGTGCTCAAAGGATCGTGAAACAACTTAACCATAAAGGCAATTAACAAATAACAAGATGTGTCCGTCTTTGCATATGGTATATGTAAATAAACATGTAATCAAATCGGAACAGAGTTGGACCAGAAAAGAACCTGGAGCCAGGTATCCATAAGTCCCTGCAATGACAGTAGTGGTGGAATCTTTCCCTCCTCTTGCTTGCAACACTTTGGCTATGCCAAAATCCGCGACCTTTGGTTTGTAATTGATATCCAACAAAATATTGGTCGACTTGATGTCTCTATGAATGATAGGTAGCTTCAAATCATGGTGGAGGTAGGCCAAACCCTGAGCAACCCCCAGCGCAATCTGATGGCGGGTGGGCCAATGCAAAAGGATTTTTCCGTTGTGAAGTGCATCCCAAAGGTTCCCGTTAGGCATGTACTCGTAAACCAACAAGCTGCAATCCAAACGCGAGAAGTAGGAGTACAACTTGACAATGTTCTTGTGCCTTATGCTTCCCAGAGTCTCAACCTCAGTTTTCAACTCCTTGTCCAAATCCAACCGATCCTCTGAAGCAAAGTCCTTTGTACTTCGACTCCATAGTTTCTTCACAGCGACAACTTCCCCATTGCTTAACTGAATCTTGTACACCGTCCCAGATCCTCCCTGCCCCACTATGTTCTTATCAATCATGGCTTCAACAATTTCACGTAGATCAAAGCTTATTCGATGGAAGTTTTTCACATCATATGAGAAAAATGAGGACGAGGATGTCTCATTGCGCTCCATCATGGAATTTTCCTTACACACCTGTCTCTTTATATACAAAAGAATTCCAACACTCATAATCGCCACGGATATCGTGATTACCCAGATAACATTTATTTTCTTTCGGTTAGAAGACCGTGAACACATGGGGAAGTTTATATGTGACGAACTAAGGTAGACTGACACACAGAGACCTGGGTTACCTGAAAAACTTTCTACTAATCCGCCCTTTATAAATGGAAGAGGAATTGGACCAGAAAGTAGATTGTCGGAAAAGTTCATCGAGTTTGGGAGCAATTCACATAGAGTCTCCGGAATACTCCCCATCAAGTGATTGTTGGAGAGATCAAGGACATTTAGAGATTTTAGTGAAGAAAGAGAATCTGGGATGGATGAATTGAACTTGTTACCTTGCAACATCAATGAATTTAGCTTTCTTAGGTTGCCGATTTCAGAAGGTATGGGACCAGACAAGAGATTGTTGCTGAGATCAATCTTTACTAGATTGACAGCTTGAGAGATTTCTGGAGGCAGGACACCTGAAATCCCATTACTCTGTATGAAAAGTTCCGATAAGTTCTTGGCATTCCCAATTGACTTGGGAACGGATCCATTTAAACGGTTGTAACCCATATCAAGGATTGAGACATGGGGGAGAGCAAGAAGCCCTTCTGGTATGGTTCCCTCCAAACGGTTATAACTAACTCGAAACCGTATCAGAGACTCGCACCTTGCATAATTTTCCGGTAGTCTCCCAGAAAAACTATTTCCCAAGACAAGAAAGTAAAGCAATTTACCTCCGTTGCATGCCTCTGCTGGGAGCTCTCCAGAAAGTCGATTTTCGGACAATTCCAAAACAACCAAGGGTGATGATCGCCCAAGGCCTTTAGGAACTTCTCCTGTCAAGAAGTTGTCGTAGAGTGACAACGTTGTTAGAGTTGTCGAGCTTTCAATAGCCTCAGGGATTTCTCCAATGAGGGTATTGTTGTAAAGCTGCAACACTTGAAGCTTTGGAAGTCGCCATATAGTTTCCGGGATTTTTCCACTTAACTTGTTCACGGACATGTCCAGGTCTATGAGCTCTGTGAGATTTCCAAGCTCCTCAGGTATTTCCCCCTCAAGTTGTTGGTTGTAGTAAAGCTCGAGTAGCTTCAAGTTTTTTAGCAACCCAAGCTCTATGGGAATCCGACCCACTAGGAAATTCCCACTCAATTCCAGATCACTCAGCGATGTCATGTTTCCTAGTGATCTTGGGATAAACCCGCGTACCATGCACGTTGTCAAGACCATGGTATTGAGTTTTTTCAGCCCCGAAATATTCTCCGGCAATTCCCATACGTTGAAACCTCCGTTTTCATTGAAGTTTAGAACCTCAAGATTTGTTAGGTTGGTGACAGAGAGAGGGAAATCACTGGTGAAATGGTTGTAGGAGAGGTCAAGTAACCTGAGAGAGGGCAATGGCAAAAAGTAGTTGGCAAACTGTCAGATCACTACACAAACAGATTTTACAACTTTCAAGACTTTGAAATCATAAATATTAACGCCACAGAAATCCCCTCAAAATCCTCTATATCTATATCTATCTACACCGTTGTTGTGGCGAATTTTTGGTCATTAGATCATGTGGAAGTTTTGAAAGATGACGAGATTTCCATGTTATCCAAAAAAAACTAACCAGGACACTTTTATACATAAGAATGTTGGAAAGAAATTTGAGCGCCACAAAAATGACTACAGTTTAGAATGAATAAAATGGTTGTTGGAGATTCAAGTAACCTGAGAGAGGTCAATGGGGAAAAATCTGGCAGCTTTCCTGTCAGGTATGTGGAGCTCATATTGAGTTGTTCTAAGAGAGAGCAGTTGGTGATACTGCTTGGGAAATTGCCATGGAGGTTGTTGTGGCCGAGGCGGAGAATACGGAGCCGAGGGAGGTAGGAGCACACGTCGTCAGGGAAGTGGCCGGAAAGGGACTGAGCGGAGAGGTCGATGCTCACCACGTCCCTGTTCTCGTTGCAGCCGATACCGGTGTAGCTGCAAAAGGGTGTGAATCCAGTATTGGTGTTGTTCCAATAAGACAAGAGGTTTCCTTTGAGAGAGTTTCTCATGAGAGTAAAGAATTGAGACTGGTTGGCTGTTGCAGCTGCTTGAAAAGGGTTGAATAGAGAAAGAAGTGCCAAAGCAAGAATGAAACTGAATTGAAAAGCCATTTGAGAGAGAGAGAGAGAGAGAGAGAGAGAGGTTGTTGCAGAGGAGGAGATGAGGGAGGGAGGAAGTTTATATGAGCGCCATGACGGGGGGGATCAATGGGTGCAGTAGTAGCAGTAGTAAGTGATGACGACAAAGAAAGTTGGTTCGCTCAGTATCGTACAGAGAGAACGTTTTCTTTGCATAAAGAAGCTTTATGTTGATACTCCACCAAAACTAGTAGTAGAGACTAGTAGAATAACATCGATACATGTATGTTTCCAGTACTTTATACTGAGAGTGTGAAATAAAACTGCATTAGTACTCTGCATCTGATACTAATCGCTGCATTTTCTTTCTTTCCTTGATTTTTCGTGTACTACAACAGTACCCAGTCGTACCCTTTTCGGAAGCATCTTTCCTTTGTACGAAAGTTCTGTTTTGCGTTGCATTGCACCGTGTATTACAGTAATTTATGCTGTGGGCATGACATTGCCGACGGCCCGTACTGCACTACTCCATTTGTTTAGCGTTCGGATCTTAGTTACCGAATTCCATCATTCGCTCCTGCTTTTTTCTGGTTGAAAGTCTTTTATCTTTAGCGTCATCTTATTTGGGCTTCTTCCAAGCAACCTTATTTCTGCCAAGGTCAGGTTTCTAATAATATGAGTGACATTAAGTAACGAAAAAGGATGGAAAATGCTAATAACAGCCCAATGGACCGTCAATAAAACAGGAAAAGTGCAACAAAAAAATAGAGTTTTAGTGTGTTAAAGTGCCTTGAAAAATGTTAAAAGTGCATCAGAAACTGTATTTTTTTTGTATTGTTATTGCATTATTGACAACCCAATGGACTGTGAATGGGTTAACTGTAGTATGGGTAATTATGGCCGCACTCTTTTTTTTTTGGTCTTCTTGCATGTGAATTTTGCACCATTGTCTTTCATGTCTAAAAGAATCCACAAATGGAAGGACAATATTATAAATTTACAATCAAAAGAAACAAAAAACGAGCTTTAGGCGAACTGTTCTTAACTGTCCTTGGTTGCTACTGTTTATCATGTCTGGTGTGAGAGAAACAGAAAAAATCTTCAGCAGAAGCCTTTGGATTCATGCACTCTTGGGGCCAATTTTTTTTTTTTTTTTTGGTACACTGGAAATAAAACAACAACTAAAATCTCTCAAAAGCAACACCTCGCATATCCGTTTCTAAAAGTGGAATGATGTCATCCGGCAGGATGACATGTGACACTTGGGGCCAAGATCTGTACTGATACAAGAGATTCTATGATATCTTGGAGGGTAATTGCAGCTTCTGGGATGGTTTATAGAGTCCTTGAAGCTGCTCATATGTAGTTTGTTCTCGGACTTTGTTTTGGTCTGTATTGGCTTGGACATGGCCTGAGTTCTTTTGTGTTTTTTTGTTTGGTTTTTAGGCCTTGTAAGGCCTCTAGGTTGCTGTGTAAAGTCTTTTGCTGGACTTTTGTCTGTAATTCTTTGTTGGGGCTCTTAATGGAAAGGGCTTCTTAGTTCTTACCAAGGAAAAAAAAAAAACCTTCTTGCATGTGAATTATATTACACCATTGTCCTTTCATGTCTGAAAAGAATCCACACTTGAAAGGACAATATTATTTCCTTTGGTTCGACGATAAGGTTGTTCGGTTCGGGCCAGTTTAGGAGCACATCAACTAATCTCCTCTCCGGTCCGGTCAATGGACAATATTATTTGTTTTGAAGGACTAAAGAAGTGTGGGGTTACAAAATAAGAGAGGGTGGAAAACATACCAGAAAAGTATATGGTGTAAAATCATCATATTTGTTATTTGTCCACTCAATTCAACCAGTATGATGGACTTTGCTTTTCAGATTTTTCCTGTTTCCTGTTGATGGCAGGGTTGATTTTGCAGAAATGGTTGGCATCGGGAAGGAAAAGCTTGGAATATATCCTGTTGATTGTTAAGTGTTTTGATTCCCAGTGAGGGACCACTTTTAGAGAATAGACCATGCAGGAATATAACACCACCCGAAATCGGAAAGAGCAATGCTACCGACACAATAGTTCTCGGAGCCGTTCGATGCACCTGGGTCCACTTGTATCGAACAGTTCCGGACCCAATTGTGTCTGTAGACTTTTTGAAAACCGTAAAGAGATGAACATTATTAATATCATGATGTTAGAAAAATCTTCCTTACTGGGTTTTTTTTTTTGATAGGCAAAATCCTACTATTACTTTATGAGATGAACATTATTTCCAGTTGTGTTTCATGATACTTTTCCTTAGATGTATTGGAAAAGTAAGCTAAGCCAGTTCCAGGGCAGTGAGTTAAACAAAAGCCCACAACTATAAAAGAAAAGCCCACCTTCCTGGGTCCTGTTTCTTGTTTTGGATGGTTACCAACACGACTAATCCACAAGAAATGACCACCAGGTGGTAGCCTAGTTGGTCAATGCTTACACTCCTCCTACTGGGTTTGGTTGAGCCAAGAGGTCTCGAGTTTGAGTCGTGCTAACGAAGCCCTCTTGAATTTGGTCTTTCTCGGCAGACCGGCTTTGGCCTACTAGCCTTTGTGGGGTGGTATTTGTTATGGCTCTTTGGTATCTATCGGGATCCGGCGCGGGTCGAGAGTCCGTAAGATCGAGCCCAATGGAGAGTTGCTATGCCCGGTCGCCCCCTCCTCCACCTCCACCCTTTATAGCTTAGCAAAAAAAAATACACAGGAAATGACAGGTGAGCTTTTCCTAAAGGGCCGTGTGGGGTTCTGATATTGGTTCAAGGCATCTGTAATTCGGTATTGTAAGATATCTTTCACCATTAAAATTTTCTCTGATTATAAATTGGGAAGGTGTAGCATGAGAAGGAATTCTTACTTCTTCAATTTTTTTTTCTTTTTGGTTCAACGGTTAAATCGGTTATATTATGATGAGGGTAATTGGCCGATCACCGTACTTTTTTTGCATAGATAGCACAAGCATGAATATCTACAAAGTGAACTATTTCAAACGTTGAACCAGACCATGCTGGGTTCTATTTTGCGTCACATGAGAAGATTGCACCGAACCCCGTTCTCTTCTTTAGCAGTCAGATTATGTGTTTCTAGTTTTCCATTAGATGCCTTTGTGTTTTCTATAATTATATTTTGGAGGTCTTTGTGGTGGCGTAAGGGTTTTTATGAATTGTGGTGGCATCACTACATCAGGTTGATCTCCTGTTTTTTGAAATCTCCGGTGCTAAAAAAAAGTACAATCTATATCACATTTTGTTTGCTTCTTACAATAGACCGTGTCATTTTAACTTTAAAAAATAAACATCTCGCATAAATTTTCAAAATTATTTTTGTGCTTTACAAAAGATCAGAAAGAGTACTTTTGAACCGTGCAAAAGAGATTGAAAATTTATTTTCACAAGCACCTATTTTTAGATCAAAACGACGCGTCTAGTCTTAAGAAGCAAATAAAAATGGAACGGAAAGAGTAAAGGTATATATCCACATCTCACTCCCTGGTTCGCCAAGCTTTCATCTTTTGGGGTTCTTGTTTATGTAGTTTGGTGGTATCTTTCCTTTCCTTTTCTTTTCTAAATCTTGGTTTTGTTCTTCTACCTAATTTTGTAGTTCAAAATTTCCTATTTTAGTGAGGTGTTCTCCTTTCATGCAAAAAAAAATTTAATCTTTCACATTTTCCCCCTTCTGTTTCTGTTTCTGGATGAAATCCATTTTCATGTCCTCCTATGAGAGCTCACTCAAAGACAGCAATGAAAATATGAAATGATAGGAGGAGTAATTAAAGAAGCAATCCCATGAGATTAGGTTGGAAAAAATCCAAGTAGCCATCGGCCTATCAAATGGCCGATGCGTATTGTTTTGGCGACTCTGGTGTCCGAGCCAGTTTATGTACATTTTGTTTAATGCTGTGGACCAATCTCAGCGCCCACTCGCGGGGGTCCCAACTAAAGCCACAACAAAGCTCTGTGTGGACCAGGGGTGACTCCAGATAGTGTTGAGGGGAGGAAGGGGGGCTGTTGTCCCTTAAGGGACAGCAGGCTGCTGTGCCGGCCAAAATAGCATCGTCCCGAGTCCGAAAACTTAATCCGAAACGTTCACTTGAAAGATCTCATTGCATACTATGGCCCTTCAAAAAATTAAGTCGATCGAGCATCAATAACCTAGTGAACGAATCACTCTTTTGCTTAATTTTTGGCTTAATATTTTGGACATTGATAATAACACTGTAAACAATTGATTTGTTCACTTGGTTGTTGATTTTTGATCGACTTATTTTTTGCAAGGCCATAGTATGTGATGAGATCTTTCAAGTGAATGTTTCGGATCAAGTTTTCAGGCTCGGGACGATACTGTTTTGGCCAGCACAGCAGTCTGCTGTCCCCTTGAGGGACAGCAACCCCCTTCCTTCGTGTTGAGGGGTTCAAGCAAACCTCGAGACTCGAAAAATGCACTAAAATTTTGTATTTTTTACAAATAATTTCATTTTTCTTTCATAATTTTTCATATTGTCGGCACTAAATTGTTCATAAATAGTCAAAGGAAAAAAAAATTCACTTAAATTTGTGAGTATTTAGATAATATAACTCAACAAAACAAAACGTACAAATTAAGCACAATTCATTTTCAATCATAATAAAAAATTTCATTTTATATAGAGCTTTGTATACAAAAGAAATCATGTTTTTTGTCACCGCTGAACAAAAATCCTGAAGCCGCCACTAATATGGACTGATCCCAAAAAAATTGATAACACCCGAAAGGTTTCAAATATGAGATTTTAGAAAGTAAACTCCTGAGTTCCAGAAGGATCCGAACCCATCCCGGATCACTAGGCCAACTCCTTGGATTGCCAATGCGTGTTGTTTTCTTCTACTCTCCTGCTCCAGCCCAATTTCAATGCTGAAAAGAAAGATCTTTGCCGTTACTCGGAAAATGGACAAGTTGTCCAAAATGTCACCTTCAAAGGGAAAAGTCGCCTTTGTCACCAGAATTATTGAGAAGTCAGACTTTTCAGAATTATTAGCAGTTCAAGAAATTAGGGTTTTGCGTGGTCTTTCTCATGATGAAAACCTAAAATTTAAAAAAAAAAAATTGTTATCGAAACTTCATCCAACGATTGTGTAGTTGCACTTTGGTGCAGTGAGGTCGATGATTCAACTCATATGGAGAAGGAGTTGACACCCGTATCATTGGGTTCGGAAGGAATTTTGGAAAGTATAAAATGTTTCCAACATATGACCAAAAAGAAAACTGAATTCGAGAACATTCGGTGTTACGTCCACTGCATGGTTTCGCTGTTATCTCATTCTCTCCGTCCGCTTCGGCAATTAATGATCCTAATTTTTTTAAAAAAAATCCAATTACTCTCCCCTGTAAGGGTTTTTATCTGAACTGTCTAAAATACTTTTGGACGGTCAGATGAGAGCGGTGGGAGTAGCAGTAAAACGTGAGCGGTGAGGGGTGACTTTTCGATTTGAGAATCGCTTGTCATCAATAATTCTGTTGTAAATTCCCTCCCAAGTAGTTCAAAATATATTTTCTGAATCCAGAATTCATAAGCACACTAAAAAATCCTGCCAAACAAAGCCTTAGGCGCCGTTCCAGAATCCCTTAAAAAATAAGTATTTATTTCACATTTTCAAATTCAAAAATAATATACATGAAAAATAATTTTTCAATTTTTTTTTGCAAGGTATAAAAGATCTCAATGAGATCTATCAAACAATATCTATATTGATAAAAAAATTATTTGCGTAAGCACGTAATTTTTAAATTTAAAATTATCTTTTTAAAAAATAAATACTTATTTTCCTTTCGAAAACAGGACCTTAAACCCCTCGTTGCCAACTACGTACACAAAAAAGTGGTGGTGTAGTGTTTCCTTCCTTCCAACGTCCAACACACGAAAAGTAGTCTTACTTGTATTCCATATGGTACAAAAGTGACCAGCACTGCATTACAATGGCCCATGTTGATTTCTTTTTTTTCACACTAAACAAACTGCCCCTTGTCTCCATCCGGCCATGGAAAAGGAGAAAAACCATTGTACACTGATCTAGGGCAGACACCGCGGTATTCTCGGAGCCACACGATTGCAAGAGGCCTTTGCACGGTGGTATGAACTCCACGTAATCATGCAACTCCATATTGTTATTAATATGCTGAGTCTATTCTCCGCTAAAACGTGGAATAACTTCTTCCGCGGAAAAATTACATTTAGATAAGCCAAATTTACCCGGTAAATCTCACAACTAACAGATTTATAACCGTCGAGCGATTAATTTAAACTTTATCGTAGCCCTTCATTTCCTCTTTCTTACTACCACCATCTTTGCTAATGATGATGCCAACCGACTTGCAAGGCCTACCATCTTCCAGCATTTGAACCACCCTTCTCATTGTAGGCCTTAGAGTTGGTAGCCTAGCAGTACACTGAACGGCAATTCTCAACACATTGATTGCCTCTTCCCTGTGAGCTTCTGGGATGCTGGAGTCCACCGTGCTTAACGCAATTTCTTTGGTTTTCGGCTTGCTAGATACCCAGTTCACTATGTCCTTGTTCTCTCCATACTCCGGCTCAATCGGCTTTTTTCCTGTTACGAGCTCCATCAGAACCACTCCAAAACTGTACACATCGCTCTTCTCGGTCACCTTGTAGGTATAACCGTACTCTGCAAAATTGAGGCATTTAGCGTTGTTAAACCAATGTGGTTTGATCATATACCCAAAATGCTACTTATCCAATATACTTAAGACGTAAAGTACCCGGAAAATAATTGCTTGAATCTGTACAGTAACGCTTACATATTTTGTTTGCTTGTAAGTGCATCTAGTAGTTATCAAGAAAATTGAAAACATCATTTCACTGTTCATAAAACATGAGTTCATTTCTGGGGAAAAAAGGATTAGGAAAACTGCAAACTCTTGAAATTTTTTGGAACTTCGGGCCCAATTGGATGCGGGCAAAAAATCGGAGGTAAAAAATATGAAAGGGGAAAAGATAATAGGGGCATTAATTTTGATGGGTTGGCCCACATCAATTTAATGTTTATGGAGGGGGGATAAAATATTATGTGGTTTGGATGAGGTATTAAAAAGGGGGATAAAATTTGACTTTGTTTGGATAGTTTATAGAATGGGGGGATAAGAAGGGGTGGATGATGGGAAAAACTGTCAAATGACTATTTTGCCCATGTACAGTGTTAAATTTGATTATGTATTAAAATAAGTATATAAATTCTAAAATCAATATATTTAATCAATTTTGGACAATTGGAAGTATAAAAAAAATTAATTAAAAAATGTCTATTCTAAAAAATTTATATTACAAAACATTTTTTAACTATATTTTTTAATATATAAATGGTGTAAAAAATTAAGTGTTTCAATTTTCAATCCGTTTGAACCCGTGCGAAGATCTTATTTTTCTGATCATTTTATCTTAAATGGTCATAATGGATTTTTGGCTCTAAGACCTTTCAATGAGCACCCTAAGAAAGCCCTGAAACTAAATAAGGAGTCTTCGGATGTTCGTTGAAAGGCCTTAGAGCCAAAAATTCATTATGACCATTAAAATAAGGTGATCAAAAAAATAAGATTTTCGCACCGGTTCAAACGGATTGAAAATTGGAACACTTATTTTTTTACACCATTTATATATTAAAAAATTAAGTGTTCTGATTTTCAATCTATTTGAACCGGTGTAAAGATCTTATTTTTCTGATCATTTTATCTTTAATGGTTATAATAAATTTTTGGCTCTAAGGCCTTTCAATGAGCACCCTAAAAGAACCCTGAAACTAAATAAGGAGTTTTTGAGTTGGGGAAAGGGGATAAACAGGAGTGATTTCGTCCAAATTTCACCCCTTTAAGCCGGATAAAATTTGGGCAGCCCTAGAGGAGCCCAAAAGTTTCAAGGGTAAAACCCTCGTACAAGTGAAAACGAAGAACGGAGAAAAATAAATGAGGGGAGCAAATGGAGAATCAAAGCAGCGGCACATAATTTGCGTAAGCACATGAGATCTATAAAACAAGATCCATATTGACAAAAAAATTATTTGCTTAAGCACATAATTTTTAATCTTGAAATTGCCTTCTTAAAAATTTAGTATTTATTTCTCTTTCGCGAACAGGCCCTTAAAACCCTCATTGCCAACTACAAACACAAAAGGGACATAAAAAGTACACTACCATCCATCCACTACACCATCCACTACATCTTTTGTGGGGCTCATCCTGGGTCCCAAAAAAATATAGAAAAATGTCCATAAATTTTAGAATAATATTTTATAGGGCCCTGTAAAAAATCAGCTCCAACGGATATCGGTAAATATTATTTCTTGATTTGTAGGGCGAAACTGCTCAACTGTACAGTTTCTCTCCTACGAATCAAGAAATAATACTTATCAATATCCGTTTGAGCTGATTTTTTACAGGGCCCCATAATATATTATTTTAAAATTTATGAACATTTTTCTGTATTTTTTTGGGATCCTGGATAAGCCCCACAAAAGATGTAGCGGATGGTGTAGTGGTTGGAGATAGTGTAGCTAGACTTATCGTAAAAGTTTTGTTGTTGAGTTTCCTTCCAACGTCCAACACACGGAAAGTAGTCTTACTTGTATTCCATATGGTACAAAAAGTGACCAGCACTACATTTCAATGGCCCATGTTGATTTTTCACACTAAAACAAACTGCCCCTTGTCTGAGTTGTCTCCATCCGGCCATGGAAAAGGAGAAAAACTATTGTACACTGATCTAGGGCAGACACCACGGTATTCTCGGAGCCACACGATTACACGAGGCCTCTGCACGATGGTCTGAACTCCATGTAATCATGCAACTCCATATTGTTATTATTAGTACGCTGATTAGTTTGTTCTCCGCTAAAACATGGAATAACTTCTTCCGTGGAAAAATTACATTTAGATAAGCCAAATTTACCCGATAAATCTCACGACTAACAGATTTATGACCGTCGAGCGATTAATTTAAACTTTATCGTAGCCCTTCATTTCCTCTTTCTTACTACCACCATCTTTGCTAATGATGATGCCAACCAACTTGCAAGGCCCACCATCTTCCAGCATTTGAACCACCCTTCTCATTGTAGGCCTTTGAGCTGGTTCCCTAGCAGTACACAGAATGGCAATTCTCAACACGTTGATTGCCTCTTCCCTGTGAGATTCTGGGATGCTGGAGTCCACCGTGCTTAACACACTTTCTTTGGTTTTCAGCTTGCTAGATACCCAGTACACTATGTCCTTGTTCTCTCCGTACTCCAGCTCAATCGGCTTTTTTCCTGTTACGAGCTCCATCAGAACCACTCCAAAACTGTACACATCGCTCTTCTCGGTCACCTTGTAGGTATAACCGTACTCTGCAAAATTGAGGCATTTAGCGTCGTTAAACCAATGCGGTTGATCAGATACCCAAAATGCTACTTATCCAGTACACTTAGATGTAAAGTACCCGAAAAATAATTGCTTGAATTTGTACGGCAACGCTTACATATTTTGTTTGCTTGTAAGTGCAACTAGTAATTATCAAGAAAATTGAAAACATCATTTTAATGTTCATAAAACATGAGTTCATTTCTGGGGGGAAAAGGGTTAGGAAAACAAGTTCTGAAAACTGCAAACTCTTCAAAAAATTTAGAACTTCAAAAAAGAAAATGAGAGCAGAACATTCGAACACCATAGCATCATCCCTATACTATATATACCAAACATGAAAACCCCCTATGCACACTAAATTATGGATACTCCTCTTAGATATGCCGAGCATCAAAATAGAGAAATTAAACACGAAAACACGCTTACCGGGAGCTATATAGCCGTACGTTCCGGCAATCACATGGGTTGAGTCCTTGCTAGCATCGGCCTGAACAATCTTTGCCAACCCAAAATCCGCAATCTGAGGCTTCAAACTCTCATCCAACAAAATGTTACTAGACTTAACGTCACGATGAATCACCGGCTTCTCACAACCATGATGCAAGTACTCCAGTCCCTTTGCCGCACCAACAGCTATCTCATATCGAACCTCCCAATCCAACCCCATCTTCCCACAACTATGCAACCGATCCCACAAACTCCCGTTAGGCAAATATTCGTACACTAGCAAATTCGAGTCCTCGCTCGTAATACTACAGTATAATTTCACCACGTTCACGTGCCTTATCGAGCTCAACGTCCGAACCTCCGCGTCAAATTCCGATGACTTCTTAGCGCCCTTCGGTATCATCGGAGTCGTACTACGGGTGTTTCTCCGGCCACCGGAATCTGAGTTCCAAATGTGTTTCACGGCCAATTCTTTGCCACTACGCAATACAACTTTGTACACATCGCCGGACCCACCTTTTCCAATCAGGTTCTCTTTCTTGATTGAATCAAGAATCTCATCCTCAGTAAAGCTCAACAAATGAAAAGACTTCAAATCCCATGAATCTTCTCTCAATGATTTCTCTTGCTCTTTTGGCTTCTCCTTAGGTAAAAGGTGATAAATGAAACAGAGGAAAACAAAACAGCTACTCCCACTGCTATGACAAGAAACAGCAACCGGAGGTCCTTGGAGCCACCGGAATCCGGCGAACACCGCCGAAAAAACTTGATGTTCTGACTGCAGAGACCGTTGTTTCCGGCAAAGCTGCTGTTATAAGCCTCGATCGAAAGCGCATCCGGAATGGGTCCGGATAACTTGTTATAGGATACATCAAATAGGCTTAGCTTCAGAGACGCCAAAGTCGCCGGAATCTGACCGGTAAACTGGTTTTCCGACAAGTTTAAGGAGTTCAGAACCGGTAATGAACCAATTGTCGCCGGAATTTTGCCGGAGAAAGAATTATGGGCCATGTTTACGAGATTGAGTGCAACACAAGAGGATATAGTCTCCGGGATTTGGCCGGTAAATTTGTTGTTCTGTAACTGAAGACTGTAGAGCTGTTTGAGATCTCCAATTGACGCCGGTATATCACCGGTAAATCCATTGTTACTCAAATCAATCTCTTTTAATCCGGTAGCTCTTACAATCTCCGGCGGTAACTCGCCGGACAATTTGTTACTAGAAACATGTAGTTGGGCCAAAGATTTTGCATTTTCAATATCAGATGTAATGGGACCTTCTAACTGATTGAAAGCAATATCAATCAAACCCACCTTGGGTAATCCCCAAACCCCCCTCGGAACGACGCCGGATAGAGAATTGTTGCTCACACGAAACCGGGTCAGCGACGTGCAATCCCCGTAACTTGCCGGTATTCCACCGGTAAACCTGTTCTGGAGCATCAAAAGCTGCTTCATTGTACCCCTATTACACATCTCCGGTGGAATTGGACCCGTTAAAAAATTGTCCGACACGTCTATGAAATCGAATTCGGCCCACGACCCAAGTTTCAATGGAAGTTCGCCAGTCAATTCATTAGTATAAAGAGATAAATTCACCAGCTTTTTGAATTCCCCGAATTCCGCCGGAACTTCGCCGGAAAACTTGTTTTCGAAAAGCTGTAGGGTCACCAGATTGGTCAACGACCGGAGCTCCGATAAGTCGCCGCGGAGGTGATTCATGGACGCGTCGAAGTTTTCCAAGTTCGTTAATTTTCCAAACCCAGGCGGGAATTTCCCAACCAAGTTGTTGTTGTACATTTCCAACTGCCATAGCTTTTTCAGATTCGAAATCTCCGCCGGAATCTCGCCGGAGAGGAAACAGTTGGATACTTCTAGATTTACCAGCTCCTTTAAATTCCCAATTCCTTTAGGAATTGTACCTTTGATGTTACTGTTGGATAGGTAGAGCCAGGTCAGTTGGGATAGTTCACCCACCCTGCCAGGAAAATAAAAAAATTGTCAATAACCAAGCTTTTCATTCTCTCAGAGCAAGTCCACCCTGGTGCCAAATCGCACGCCAAAGCCGAAATTTGGCAACAAGAATGGCTAACCCTCTCCACTCTGTGCCAAATTTGGCAATGCCCGGTGTCAAATTCGACATCCAAATTGGCAACCGAAATTTGGCAACAAGAATGGCTAACCCTCTCCACCTGTGCCAAATTTGGCAATGCCCGGCGTCAAATTCGGCATCCAAATTGGCAATTGCCAAACTTGCCACAAAATTCAATCCATTTAATTTGAATTTCATATTGTTAGGCACCAAATCGCTAATTTTTGACTTTTTGACATAGTAGCAAGTCAAAAAAATGATTTTAAGAACGTCATTTTGACACTAATGAGTAGAGTTGCTATAGTATATCTGAACATAACCAACAGATAACATGTCTTCATATAATTTAGAAAATCTCATGACCAAGAAATCTAAATTAATTGACAAATGGATCATGCACTTTAGAATTCCACTAAGATTGAATGAGAATGGATAAGAGGCTCGTGGGATTGACGTGAGGGGGCAAGAATGGATATATTTCTCGGAGCGAACTTTGGACGAATATGAAGCACACGGATTCAAGGAAGGAAACCTAGACTAACTCGAAAACATAGGAGTAAATTATTACTTATAATTCAAACAGCAAACATAGTAGTAATAAACCCGGGAAAACATGGAAGCATAATGCATTTCCTAACCTTTCCGGAAACGGGCCCACATCGAACGGGTTATCTCCGACGCTCAAAACGACAAGATTCGTCATATTCCAAACCGAATCCCAAGGGAATTTACCAGAAAACCCACTGCTATTCAAGTACAGATGTCTCAGCCGAAACAGGGGAGACAGATCGGGAACAGAGCCGGAGAATAAATTGTTCCCCAAATCCAAGTACTCCAAATTCACGCACTTCCCCAGCTCATCGGACACGACGCCGCTGAGGGAATTCGTCCCCAAGGACAGCTTCACGAGTGATTTCAACCGGCAAATCGAGTCGAACGGGACGGTACCGGTGAGCTGCCGGTTCGGTAACTCGATGGATACGACCGAGCCGTTCGGGTTGCAGGTTATTCCGGTGAAGTTGGATATGGGATTGGTGGGTGTCCATGAGGTGAATAATGCGTTGGTGGCGGGCTTTTGGAGGGCAGTTTTGATTGCGAGGAGGGTTTGGAGGTCTTCGGAGGAGGCAGAGGCGGCGAGGGAGAGGGGAGAGAGGAGGAGGAGGAGGAGGAGGATACAGTGGAAGGGGGTGACGGAGTTGGTCGCCCGCAACATGGTTGGAGAGAGAGTAGAGAGAGAAGTGGAAGGAAGTAGGAGGCTTGAGAAGGAGGAAGCCGGAAAATGAAAAAGCCGCCTAATTTGACTCTCTAGTTGTAGTTTGGGTTGCTGCTTTTTCAGTGCATGAATGCACCGCGTGGATAATTATTTGTCTTTATCTGTAATCATTTGTAGTTGTGCTGGCATTTTTATAGAATATTTTACAAAAAGTTTATCCCTCGTGTTTCACCACTCCTTCTACCACTCTCTTTTTGATCGTCTAAAGATAGTTTTGGAATGTTTGAATTTTAAAAAACTCACTTGAAATTTGGATCCAGAGCAGGGCTTGATTTTTTAAGGGCTTAAAGTGAAAATTAAATATAAGGTATTTTTCGATAATAAGGGATAAAAAAAATAAGAGGGACCCTTATAATTCAAAATTTTTTGGAGGCCTAAAGCGGACGCAATACTTGTTTTAGCCCAGGACCAGCTCTGTTCGGATCATTAATTGTTGAGATGGACGGTGATATTGAGCAGAGATGTAGGGGAGCGGTGAAACATGATGGTAGAGATAGTTTATCTTAATATTTTAATGATAATGTCATAACCATTTTTGTTACCAAAATCTTGATGCACAAAAAACTTTTATCATATGCATGAACGGTACAATATTATGCACTAAAATTTTGACTTTGTTAACAAAAACAGTTTTAATACTATCATTTCTCATTTTATAATACAAAAAGTCTACGGTTTTCGACCCTAAAATCCCGATCGGATCCCGACGCCCTGCCGGGCACACTCCAGCCACCAGACGGCCGATCTGAACAGTCCAAAAATCTAAAAGAAAAAATCGAGTGGGTTTATGACAGAATCTACGCATCCGATGTGTGTAGGTGTTCAGATCAATTTATGCATATGGCTACATGGTTATTTTGAAAATTCAGTTCCACCTTGCATTTACGGAGATCCCAATTAAAATTGGAGCAATTGCTCCTTATGGACTACCCAAAAAAGTTAATAACATTTAAGAGATTTCGAATATGAGACTTTACAAATCAACGGACCCGTAAGTCTTACTCTCGAGCCCTTCGAGGTTAAGTAACCAGTAATGCGATCCCAAGGATTCAAAGAATATTTTATAAGAGTACTTTGGATGGTAATATTGTTTATAATAACAGGATATTCTCCTTAAGATTTCAAAGAATATTTTTTGTTATTGGTAACAGACTAAACTGATTGGTTGATATTAAACCTGTTCCAAAGAAAACAAAACAAGAATATATACAAGAAGATTATTGTAAGGCGATATATAGAAGTACAAGTGCTAGCTCGTGCCTACGGCACTACACATCCCGGTTGGAAGGGGATGGCAGCTGTGTAATTTAGGTGAAAACCATGGACACTTAACCAGAAAGTGGGAGGATGCACTACAGTCTTTACATCAAATGAATCTAAACCGTTTCAACAATTTGTCCCCATACTTATAATAGAGATTATAATGTTGGAGATTGGCTGACAATCTTATGTATGCAATTTTTAGTCAAATAAAGACTAGGATAAGAATGAGGATACACAAAACAAAACAAAAAAAAAACCTTGGATAAGTTATGGTTGGTTGTGGTAAAAAGTTGTGTACGTAATATTATTGCACGAAGTCCTATGTCAAAGAATTTAAAATCTTCATATTATTTCCTTACAATCGGTTACATGAAAGAGAGAGATTAAACATACTCTGTCTCAATTTATTAGTCTTTTTTGAGAATTTGTTTCAGTTTTAATTTACTCATATCTTTCACTTTATAATGCCTTACGGGATTTTGATCTTATGATATGATAGAATTAATTGAGCTCTATCAAAAAATATATCCATGTTGCATATAAAAGATATTCTTAAATTGAACACTTCTTTGTACATCATTTTAGAGCATTATCATAAGGAGCTATATAATTAATGTAGAAGCTCAAAATCATCAAAATTCTGTGTATGGGTTTATTACTTTATTTCTAAACAAATTTACCAACTAAATCCATTTTGTCTTTTGGAACAAACTTGCATATAAAAAACGTAAAAGCAAGACCAATATTTTTAAGAAAGTTACCTTTGAGGATTCTTTCCAAAAATAATACTGATTATTTGACCAACTATTCCTTTCAATAACCCAATTATTATGAGTTTTGGCCAAGTGATTGTAAGAAAGGAATAAATGTTCTTCTATAAAGTCGCAAACTCATGAGTTTCATTCCCACGGAGGCCAAACATTCCAAACTTTAAGGCCAATGGAAGTTATATCCGGCCGTTACCTTCAGGGTTTCAGAATTAATCGAAGTTCGTGCAAACTGACCCAAACATCTGATTATAAATATAAAAATTATTATTATTATTATTATTATCATTATGAGTTTCTGGAAGGTGAAATGGATATGTAAGTAATATGTATATATCCAGGGAGCCAAATAAGTCAATGGAGGATGCACTCAATTTTCAACTGATTGGATCTTCTCTTTGGACACAACCCACTTCAGCCAAGCACTAGCTAGCTAGCTACCACCAACATTCCATTAATTGCTCCAAGCTTCAATATATTCAACAAACTTTTGTTTTTTTCCTTTTTTTTAATTTTCGAAAATGAATGCATGCATGTATGGTTGTGGTATACTTTTCAAACAAAATGTCAATCTTCAATGATTTAAAATTGGGGAAGGGAAACTCATGGAGTGGGTTAATTGGATTTCACTGCCAAACTAATCTAGGGTTTTTAAATTACTCGAATTACATTGCCGCAGAAATTCTTTCTGATTGTTTAAATGTTGTTATGCAGACAGGAGGGAAAAATCATAAGTGTCACTATGTTGACGAATTTTGTTGCGCATTTCCAAGCTATCATTTTGCAGGATCACTAAGGTCGAGTGCAAGGATATCCATCAGTCCTCTTGTCAGGGGGGCTCTGACATCTTTCATGCATTTTCCAGCCAGTTACAGAAGATCAACACAGCAAGAAAATTGCAAAAATTAGTTTAGTCCCTATAAAAATATGTACTATATCGGTTGTATTATATATTGAGATTCACTTAAAAATGCTACATACATATATATAGATATACACATATATATATATACAGAGTTAGGTTCCGACGAGGGATCCCTCATTTTATTAAAATGAGGGACTCCCATTCCAGATTGAATTTCGATGATCCGAGCCGCTCAAAGTGATCAGAACGTGATTTTAAGGGTCCCCGTGAGAAATCAGCAAAAACAAATGACCGGGAAGGGTTTCATCCGAGCAGTTTTCATTGAACGGTTCAAAAAAAACTGCTCGGATGAAGCCCTTCCTGGTCATTTTTTTTGGTGATTTCTCTCGTGTACCCTTAAAATCACATTCTGCACACATTGAGTAGCTCGGATTTTCAAAATTTGATCGGAAAATGAAAGTCCCTCATTTTAAAAAAATGAGGGATCTCTCACTTGAAAATTCCTATATATATATATATATATATATATATATATATATATATATATATATATATATATATATTACAGTGAGGTTCTCCTATAAGAACTACGTATAAAGATTTATGTGAAAAGATCCGAAGACATGTATCCAAAAGTGTCGTAAGCACGTAGGCACTTGAGCACCGTATCATTTTGCACGTGATCTCCTCATTATTTTGGGAAGCTTATATGCATTGAATGATTTCGGACATGTTTGTACTTTGTACTTATATTTATGCATGTAAATCTGTGTACACAAACTTTTCATAAACCCCGGCCCGAGGGGGAATTAAGTTCCAGAGCTTCTCTCTCTAGAGATTTCTGGCGCTCCTCCGATGACTTTTTTGGCGAGCTCCAAAAATACTCCCAAGGTGTAGATTGGGTTGTTCTTTGCATAGGGACGGGGTTTAAGACCTTTTCTCCCACTTTGAAAGAGAGAACTTGTTTTCCCTTTTGTATCCTTTATATTTTTGGCTCTCTACACCCACAATAGTTTCCTTCACGATACTATTGTGGGTGGTTCCTCATCAATTGACCAGTGGTTCTTAGAGAAGTTTCGGCAAAGTTCAGGCGATCTGGCAGCTTCCGCAATGAAGATTCGGCAAAGTTCCTTATATTGCAAATTTTTGTTTTTTTTTTTAATTTTTCACTTTGTTAGGCCTATGGAGCCGTGTAAGTTGTGTCGGAAACATCCAATATAATTTGCATTTTGGTTGTCCTAAAAGAACCCATTCATAAAATATTAGAGTAATATTCCCATGCACATTTTTTCTTAAACATTATGTGAACAAGGAATCCGGAATCCTACGAGGCGTCCTGTAGGGTAGATCACAATCGTTCAAACCTGCTTTCAATGGTGGTCTAGATTTAAAATGAAACTTTTCTGAAGAACTCTTTCTCAAAAAAGTTTCATTTAAATCTGAATTGTCGAAAATACTCTTGGACAGCTATAATTTATACTACGCACCGTATAGTGCACTCTACACTACAGGTTTCGGAATCATCCATGTGAACAAGCACATGTGGTTTTTTTTTTTTTTTTTTTGGGGGGGGGGGGGGGGGGGGGGGGGGGGGTGGGTGTGTAGAGAGATAGGTAGTAAAAGGTTGGAAGCACAGTGTACAAACCTCATGAGAGAGGTTGGTGTAAATTATCCTTTCATTTTGAGAATTGATTTCTACACTCTTAAAATTGATGCAAACACCTTTTTTCGTCTTTTAGCAGATAAATTTACTAAACAATTTCAACATCCATACACTTTTTACAAATTTTAAAGATTATTCGGTAAATTCACCGCTAAAAAACGAAAAAATGAGTGTACAGAAATCAATTTCCTACTTTTTATTTTTTTAGATGCATCGGAAAGTTGAGCACAGGTCTTTGAGTGTGAACGCATGAGATTGGGGTCTTCTTTTGAAGGAAGGATGAAGACAAAGGCCATAAAGAATGATCACAACTTCACTAGTGCTAAAATGTGTCATAACGTACCCATCACTTTCGTAGACCAAAGACCATAACCAATACCAATCAGTGTGCTCTTTCTATCCACTTATTTTTCTTTCTGTCCACTTAGGGGTGTTCCGCTTTCGCCATTAAAAAATTAGTTTTTATTTATAATTTTTAAGCTTTAAAATAATAGTCTTATTGAAATAAAAAATATGTAATATGAATCTTATTTGATACTCCCTCCGTTCCAAAATGACAGTCCCACTTTCTCTCTCTTGCCTTTTTTCAAATCAAAAAATTAACTATTTCCGTGCATAATTTTTCAAATTTTTTCGCACTATATTAAAGATCTCGATTAGTACTTTAATTTGGTGCGAAAAAATTCAAAAAATTATACACGGAAGTAGTTGATTTTTTGATTTGAAAAATGGCACGACTTTTCATGGTGGACTATCAATATGGAACGGAGGGAGTATATGTCGATAAGATCTATAAAAGTACCCTACGAAAAATTAAAAAATTATTTTTGTGAGTTCATTATTTTTAAACTTGAAATAAGTCATTATTTTTTAAGTTCTTACTATTTAAGAAAGCGGATCGGGTTATTTGATTTGATAATCATAATATTATTATTGACCATTGTTGAATCCGGAGTGCCCTCATGGATTTGATTACACAATGCTACTCCCTACGATCACTCTAAAAACAGACTTGCAGTTGCGATATCGAATGTCATAAAAGACTTAATTAAAACTCTTCCTATCACCAATTTGTTTTAGGAGAGATGCGACAACCAACAATCGAATCTTAATTTTTTTCCAATCAAAAGAACAAGAAAAGATGGTCATATGGTCCATGATTTCTTTTCTCAGTTGTTAGCAACAACATTCTCTAATGTCCAATCACTATATAACAACTGTCAACATTCTCTATGGATACGATCGAGCCGTCCGGGTAGCAGGTTATTCCGGTGAAGTTGGATATGGGATTGGCGGGTGTCCATGAGGTGAACAATGCGTATGCGTTGGTGGTGGGGTTTTTGGAAGGCGGTTTTGATTGCGAGGCGTGTGAGGAGGTCGGAGGAAGAGGAGGCGGCGGCGGCGGCAAGGGAGAGGAGAGAGGAGGAGGAGGAGGAGGAGGAAGTGGACGGGGGCGACGGAGTTGGTCGCCGGCGACATGGTTGGAGAGAGGGGGGGGCGGGAAGGAGGGAATTTGAGAAGGAAGAGGGAAGATGGAAAAAAAAGCCGGCCAATTTGACTCTCCAGTTGGAGGGATTGCCGCTTTTTCAGTGCATGAATTCACCGCGTGGATAATCATTTGTGTTTGTCTTTGTCTGTAATCATTTGTAGTAGTACCGTATTTGGATGGTATTTTAGTAATATTACTGTATACAGAAAGTCTCTACCGACAGCTCATGTTTCACCTTTCTCAATTTTATTGTCCAAAAGTATTTTGAATTTAAGGCCTTACGAATGAGCAAACCCTAAGTTTTAATTAGGTTTTGACTATAAGGCCTACCTTTGAGTTTGAGATTAAAGTAATCAGTAATGTGATCCCAAGGATTCAAAGAATATTTTAGTATATTTGGATGGTAATTAATATTGTTTATAATAACAGGATATTCTCCTTAAGATTTCAAAGAATATTTTTTGTTATTGGCGACAGACGAAGCTGATTAGTTAGTAGAACACATCCTTAGTCTTTTATGAAAATTTGTTTTAGTTTTAATTTACTTATATCTTTTATTTTATAATACCTTACGAGATTTTGATCTTTTGATAGAATTAATTGAGCTTTATTAAAAAAATATAAAAGATATTTTTAAATTGAAAACTTCCTTTGTGCATCATTTTAGAGCATTATCATAAGAAGCTATTTAATTGTAGAAGCTCAAAATCATTAAAATTCTGTGTATGGGTTTATTACTTTATTTCTATAAAAAAAAATTACCCAAATTGAATCTGTTTCGTCTCTTGGAACAAACTTGCATATATAAAAATGTAAAAGCAAGACCACTATTTTTAGGAGAGAAGAGAAGTTACTTTTGAGAGGATTCTTTCAAGTGAAAATCTTATTTACGGAGGAGTTGCTGTAAATAAAGTTTAAGACGCTCAATTTCGGCCGTCCAAAAGTATTTTGGACGATTCGGATTACTCTTAGGAGATTGTTTTCAATCCGGATTATTCAAAATACTTTTAAACGTCCGAGATTGCGCGAAACCGTGAATAAGTTTATCTATTCTTTCAAAAAATAATACTCTAGTAATAACTGGGATTATTTGACCAACTATTCCTTTTAATGACCCAATAATTTTGAGTCTTCTGGAAGGTGAATGGATCTGCCAAGTCCAAGAGTCTATAGTGCAGTCAATGGAGGAGGAAACTGATTGGATCAGGCTCCGTTCCATAAACCTTCTTAAAATATAAGTACTTATTTTGCCACTTCTCTAAGAAAAATAAGGAGGTTTGTTCCACAAAATCCAAATAAACAGCTTATTTCACATTTTCAAACTCAAAAATAACATAAATGAGAAATAATTTTTCAATTTTTTTTTGCACCGTATTATAGATCTCAATGAGATCTATCAAACAAGATCCATATTGATAGGAAAATTATTTGCGTAAGCACATGATTTTTGAGCTTGAAATTGTCTTCTCAAAAAATAAGTAATTGTTCAATCTTTTCAGGAACAAGCCTTCTTATTACACAAAAAATAAGTTCTTAATTCGTTTCTGGAACGGGGCCTCATCTCTTTGGACACAACCCACTTCACCCAAGCACTAGCTAGTAGCTACCCACCAACATTTCAATTCAATAATTGCATCTTGAACAATCTTTTTTTATTATTATTGGATAATGCAGAGTGTACCGAGTCTGCTTGCGCGCACTTCTAACTAATCCCTCCCATACGGCCATTTCACGCGCTCATGCGTAGAGGTGAAATAGCCTCAAGAGTTAACAAAGAGAATCAAACCCGAGACCATAAGAAAAACGGAAGAGCGTGCTGGATTTCACTGCCAGTTCTTCTTACGGTTCGATTATTCAGCTTTTCTCCACATCATACTACAGTTAGAGTCCACTTTAAACAGAGATCCATTTCAATTTTTGTTATGCTCCAATTAACTTAAAATGATGACTACTCCACAAAACATACCAACAAATAATGTATTCAGATTGATATGACTCTTGTATTTTTCAAACTTTTTAGACGTAATTAATCGTTAGTATTTTTTTAGGTTTGAAATGGAAAAGTACTGCAAAAATCAGTTTAGTCCCTATAAAACTATGTTCAATATTTAGGGCTGTAAGTTCTGGTTTTTGAGTTCTCCTCGGTGCAGACTAGCTGACTTGTTAGCCAAGAATGTAGCAGCAACTCAGGGTGTTTTTGTTTTATATAGCATTGCTCCCGATTTTTTGTTACCAGCTTTGTATAAGGACCAAAGAGGAACAGTAGTTCCTCGTTTTGTAAAAGAAACTATCACTCTTGTACTCCTTTTGACTTAATATAAGTCATGTTGTTGTTGGTTTCAAAAAAAAAACTATTTAGGGCTTTATACGTATTGATATCCTCTTAAAAATCGCCACGTACATAAATACTTGATGTTCTCTTACAAAATACAAGGTATGTAATATGTAGATTTACGCATGTAAATCCGAAGATAGTTACATGCATGTATTTAAAAATGGCTGAAACACCTGGGCACGTGAGCACCTCATCAAACTGTTCCGGACATATTGATGTTTAAATCTATGCACATAAATCTGTTTACAGACTCTATTTTTTTTGCTCTGCAAAAAAAAAATTTATTAATCTCGAAGCGGTACATCGAGGAGACTCTTCAAAAAAATATTAGAGTTATATTCTCATGCACATTTTTTCTTACACATTGAACGTGAACGGGTCTTTTACATTTTTTTTAGGTGCATCGGAAAGTTCTTTTTCTTTTTTTGGTTTGACAGTTAAGAGTGTTCGGGCCAATTTATGAGCACCTCAATTGATTCCCTCTCCAGTTCTGTCAAAAGTAGGTCATCCATGCCGAGACTAAGTAATTCACAATAAATTATTTTCTTACGATCTGATCTCAAAAGTCGAGCTCTGAACAATTATATAAGTAAACTCACCAACCAATTACCGAACTAACCCTTGTAGCTAGATGCATCGGAAAGTTGTGCACAGGTAGGGTCTTAGAGTCCTTGACTATGGAGGTATGTGATTGGGGTCTTCTTTTGAAGGAAAGGATGAAGACAAAAGGCCATAAAGAATGATGACTAGTGCTTAATGTGTCATATAACCCATCACTTTCATAGACCAAAGACCATAACCATTTAATCAGTCCACTTTCTGTCTATTTTATTATCCCACTTGATTTGATAACACCATCTAATCTTCAATTTTTTTCCAAGCAAAAGAAAGAAAAACAAAAAGAAAGATCGAAGAAAGGTGGTCATTTGGTCCAAAATTTCTTTTCTCAGTTGCTGCCTGCCGGCAACAGTATTCTACTATGTCCAATCACCACGTATTCTGCGGATTTTAGCCAAGGTTTTCCGCATGAGGTTTTCCGCATGAGGTGTTGGTTTTGAGTTTGCATATCATATGCCTGAAAATCAAGGTTTTGAAAATCGTACCGGTTAGAGTACCGATTTTTTTTACTGGTACGGTACGTAGTAGTATCGGTGAGATACCGAATACCGTTTCGGATTTATCGCTATTAATGTTATTTTTCTACATAAAAGAATTTATAGTACAATATACAAATGTATTTTTAAAAAATGGTCTAGTATTTGTCTACTAACGTCCAGTATTTGTCCAAAATCGTCCAGTATTGTCCGGTACTCAAAAAAAATTTAAAAGTAATCAAGTACCGTCCAATAATGACCGGTATTTGAGCCAAAACAAAATTAAAAGTGTAAGTTATCAAATTTGGATGGTACCAATACATACCATCAGGTACGGGATGCATAACCTTGATTTTAAACACAACCACTAAGGGTTGGCGTAGAGTTAAGATTTTTGGTCCCTATGTCCTAATTGAAAATTTCCTCTCTTTTGGTTTTGGGGGTAAGTAAGATTTTATCACCAAAAAGCACCAGCTACAACAACCAGAGTGACAGAGGTTCAAAAAACAAAACAAAAGAAACTCTTTTTTCACTGAGTTTCTTTTGATGTAAAATGTTTTACAAATATTTTTTTGAAAAATAAACTTCAAACTTTTATTTTCCAGTGTATGGTTAGCACTTAAAAATATTTTCAGAAATCAACAAAAGAGTGTAGAGAGAGATGGGGAGCTTAAACAGATGAGAGATATGAGATTATTTAAATTGAACGTGAGTCAAGATTGATGATCGAAAAAACTGAACAGTGAGAATTGCAGTAGAAGACAACGGATTTATTTCAAAAAATAACTTACGGAAGATTTAAAGGCAAGTCATTTTCATCCAATTGATGGAAAATGTTTTACATGTAAAATATTTTTCTTATTTTTTACACACCTAAATACCGGAAAATAGATAAAATATTTTACCAAAACATATTTTTCGTATTTTTTACATCCAAACAAACGGAGCCTAAGTTCTAAACTTCCGCAAAGAATTTTGCAAGTAATACAAATCAATAAAGGAATCGAAAAATAGAGTTATGGATCAACTGGGAAAAAAAATACAAAACCATATCAAAACAAGCTGAAAAATAAATTTCTTTTACAGTAGTTAACTCTTTGGAAAATTGGTTATATCTTTTTATTGGTTATATATATTTAAAGAAGGTCGTGTATATAGTATCTCTCAAACTCTGTTTAAACAAGAACTTTGAGCACTATATATAATTGTTTGCCATTTACAGCGACAACTGGATTTTGACCATAACACCAATAAAATAAATAAAAACAATTGTTTTTATGTTGAGGCCAAATGCATCTCCTGCTCTCCAATATGAATACAACGTGAGCCACAATACCAGCCTAAAAACTGAAGAGGAACTATCGGGTTGGACACTTCTAACTACTCTTTTGGGAAAAAAAACCGACGCACTTTTGAATAACACATTATTCAAAATCCCGAAAAAGCTACACCAAGATGAAAATTGGACCTAAGTAGAAAAAAATATGCGAAAAAATAATAATAATAAGGCCGGAAAGAAAAGGGGATAAACGACTATATTACAACACTGGAGCTGCAGCTACTGAAGAAAGCTTCTTGTGGCGGCAATTCTTGCCTCAAATCCTTTCCCACTTGTCACAAACCCCCATTTATACTTTACCCAGATTCCAGTAAAATGACTGCACTGGGATTCCTTCTAGGGCTGCGGAACCATGGTATTAAAATGACTTCGCTGTGATTCCCTCGGGGGCTATGGAACCATGGTATGGGCTTGAGTTAATTAATACAGTGTGCTACTGTTCTTGGGAAATTTCTCAAATCCCGGACTCCTGTTTTATCATATTAGTGCTGTGCCTTGAACTGAAGAACTTGTGTCTGAAGCATGCAGAGAAGGCAACGGATGGGGTTGATGAACATGGGTTTCATTTGCAAGGCCGAGAAGTACAAGCACCGACCTGCCAAAACATCACTTGTTATGTTCATCGGATACAAAGCAAGGGAAAGAATTCAGTAGTTCCCTGCCTTAGAAAAACAATAGATCTGAATTTGGAATTACGCAGAAAACTAACATTAGAGGCCTATTCCCTTGGGAAACTAATAATGCAAGGGGAAAATAGCATGCCAGATTGACTAGGTGTGGTTGACGGGTGCGAGCACATGCCCAAGTGTCTGAGTGCTTTCCATATAATTGATTTTTTCAGTAGACAAGGCAAATATGTTTTTCTTCAAATGTTCTAAATTAAACAGTGTTAAAACATTACTATTGAGAGTTTTATGCTTAAGCCTATGGTAAACATACCAAACAGGAATTACAGCTCCACGGAAGAAATGCTGTTTTACAATTCGAAGGCTCCATCAGAGAGCTCAGACCAAACAAAAATGCTATAGCTTCAAACCTACCCATAATAAAGGGTTCGTGCTAATAAGAATGAAACCAGCCCAAGATCAACAAAAATCAACTGGAATCAGCTAATAATCCTCCTCTCCATTCATTATCGGTCTTACAATCCATTCAATTAGACTTGTTCTTTCTCCCATTCCAATGAATTAAGTATTTGACAATTCCCTTTCTTGTAAGCAAGAATCAGCTCTTTGAAGCAGCAACTCGCCCAGCTGGTTGCCGACGTACCGTACACATGCCAGACACGCATGGGATGTGAACACAACTGGAATTCCCAAGTACGAAAGGGACACGTTAGTCAATTGGTTTTCTGTCTGGATGGAAACATATGGGACACCCCTTTGACCTCTCCTTTAACAAAATTGTTTTGAGGGTCAAAACTGGGAGTATTGTTGTTAAGGTGAATTTGTTAAAAAGGAAGCAAAAATGATTTTTTTTTTTTTTTTTTATGCAGCAAGATCCTTCAAAGTCCTAATCTTACAATCATTTGTCCTATTTGTGTCATCGAACGCAACCCCTCACTCTCGTTGAGAATGCTCGAAATCGCTAGGTATGGCCATGACAAAGTCTCTCCATCAGTTAGCTCCATGAATGTACCCTCCACATCAGCTTTTCAGTATGCAGAATCGGTGGTAGGTTTCATTGAACTTGATTGTTTGTTCCAAAAATATTCATGTACTGACAACTAAATTATTCAAGAAAATAATTTTGGTGATTTCCAGAGTCTCACAACCACATCCTGGTCCATATGCGTATCCACATCCTTATGCTCACTTCTATAAAGTCAGAATGCTGGCTGGAAACACCTTCCACAATCATCACTAATAAGATATCACAGCATGAATGGTGGACAAGTCCGAGAGAATTATACCTAGGCAGGGACGTCCTTATACTAGGTTGTCTGGCATAAGCAGCAAGGGAACCTCTGAGGCTAGCATACTTGTTGAGGGCACTTTCAAGCTGTTGTGGTGGTAACTGCAATGGGCATTCATGACAATTCATGGCATTCATAAGTGTAGGCCAAATATAAGGAGGAAAGCTCTTGTAATATTTATAAAAACGAACGAAGGAATGTGAAACATGTACGACCCAAACGTGTATACCTGTAATAGGACATGAAAAGAATGTGGTTGTGTCTGAGAGACACATTTTAGAAACCCAACCCATAATTTTGGCATTCTCCAAATCTGCACAAGTTTTATGTAAAACAGAATCAGTTCTTTTCTCAAAGCTTCTTGCAATCAGTATCACTGCTTGTGAAACCACAAGATATACATATTCAACGGAAGAAAAAGAGCAAGCCGACAGCCATACCTGTTTACTGACAAGCTTGGAAAGTATTTCCATGACAAAATCAACCTGGCAATAAAGCAGCACGACTGTCATAAACTATGACTGCAATGAATACCTCTGCAATAGCTCTCTAATTAAATGACTATAGATATAACTACACACATACAGGCACCATAAAAATACCCCTTAGCCTCACAGAAAAAATGAGATTATCATTTTGTTGTAAGCCTTGAGTCCTTAATGCTGTGTTTGGATGAGTTTTTGAAAATAAAAATTATGAGAGTAATGATTGGAAGTAGGGGTAATGAGTGGAGAGAGATAGAGAGAGAAATAAGAATAATGATTGGAGATAGGGGTAATGAGTAGAGAATAATGATTGGAAGTAGGGGTAATGAGTGTTTTTTGAGTTGGAAATTTTTTTTCAAAAAGGGAACCAAACAAGGCATAAATATTTACACACAGTTCAACAGCAGATTCTTATAGTATGTTATTTCCGAAAAATGACATCTACAAGCACAAAAATTCCAACTGATCCAAAATATCAACTTTTGGAAAAACCAGGACAACACTGGGAAGCAGATTTACCAATGCGAAGCCATATTCAGGATGGAAATGGTAACAAAGTATTAGACAGTTTTAGAGCATCAAACCATGGAAATCAATAAATCTATTATTCCCCTTCTTGGATTTTGATTCAAAGGGGAAAAGGCGTCAATCTCCTGAAGGTGCAAACTGTAATTTCATGAGAAATGTAGGTGTCTTGATATTTAATTGGGACTCACTGTTTATACAAACTCTTTTAGTTATTCCAGCAGTAAGATTCTGTTGATCCATTTAAGCACTGTATTCGTTAGTTCAAACTCAGTGTTTTGAAAAAACAAAACATTTTTAAATACCACTAAACAGCCCCAGCGCCTGTACATAAGAGACTTGTACGTAGTTAATCCTACATTCTTACCCATCTTCAACTACAAGACCAAAAACAAATTGTCATCTAGAATTATAAGTTTTGGTAGTCGGATTTTTATCAAACATCAAGTCATAGTTGTTAGCAGCAGCCACAGCACCACGCTATAAAAGAACCATTAACTTGTTTCGTTCCTTTCTTCAACTGAATTCATCAAACTGAAAAACTACAATCCAATCATTTTTAATCAATATTCCCCCTTCCAGAGGGTTTGGCTAGAGGCGAATCAAAGTCCAATCAATGCATGGTGATGCTCTGATATACCAAGTTTACCTTGCTCAAGTAGACCTACCGAAGAAACAAATTCTATTCTCAATCCTTTTTACAAAGGCAGCAAAGAATCAAATTATCGGCACAAGGCCAGCAACACAGACGCAAACATTAATTTGGACTGCCCAAACAAAATAAAAAAGCCGGGAACAGTATGTGAGCGAATGTCCTCCCAACTAGGTACTAAAAGCAGATGAATTACTGTCCTAAGGTACTGCTCTGTGTGACCTCAACTTAATAAACATGAGCTCCAAAGAAAGTTATTCATCAATCAGAGTCATCAGACTATAACACCAACATCAACTCCTTGCATAGACAGACAAGCCAACGAAGAAAGACTTTAACCACTAATTACCAGTGAGGGAAAAGCATCGATCGCTTGAATTACTGTCCTCATGAAGAGAAGAGGTAAAGGGGTTTGGTCAACCTGAGAACAAAAAGAAAAACAATTAAAATGTGTAACTTGAAATAATGCCCGGAAGCTTCCAATTTGTGCAAAGGATGACTTTGCGTACCATTTGGTTCAAGGCCTTTGCCAAGACCTGCTGTGTGAAAACTGTGCGCTGCTCAAAGCAAGCTGAGCAAACATCTGTAATCTGAAAAAAGGAAAACCTATTGAAACATTAACAACCACTTCAATGGCAAACCGCACTCAATTTTGTAGGGATTGAGTCCTAAAGGGGCCTATATTAAAAACTTTCATGGCCACTGCTAAATAAGACACAAATGTGAACTACCGGAAGCTAGATATTTCATGTAGGAAAGCCCCTAAAGCTACTACTGTAAGGCTTTGAATAATTTCTTCAAGTTCTAACGGGATGTGCACTAAAATGTCTGAACCAGCAAAGCTTTTTTTTGATAAGTAGAACCAGCGAAGCTTGACTAGTTAACTTATATGTATGGAGTACTTCAGATTTTATTGGTAAGAGATCTCACATGACAAATGACATGACTATAATGAAGTGAAATATAGCAACGTAAATCTCCACTTGGAAAGCTACAACGTAAATCTCCACTTGGAAAGCTACAGATGTGTGTTTTGTTCAGTATCACCTTTTAACAGATTGAAAACAAATGCTTCCAATACTGATAGAACAAGAAAAAGATTGATACATGCCTTTTTAAGTGAAAGCCTGTCTTTCTCGGGATTAATGCCATGGATAGCAACCAAAACTTCAGCTGGTGTCAATGCTGGACCAGTATGTGCTGAACCCTGCCATGATCCATTATAGAGTTACAGCAATTTTCTTGAGCTCAAACACAACCAAGTAATAATTTTGTCTCAACTAGCATCCGAGATCCACGATTTTGCTTAAAGAAAAATACTGCATGGCCACATGGGTCACGTCACTAATTCAAAGTCATGCTCTCTTCTTAGAACTAGAAAGAAAAACTGATGAAGTTAGTACAAATCTGGAACTACAGCTTGAGTGACCGAAGTGTTCAATAAACAGCCTCAGCCTTGTATCTGCCAGAATATGATCTCATGTAAAACAAGATATCAATACTAAATTTCCAATTCAGATGTCTACATAGACACATGGTATATCCAAACAAAGATGACGTAAACAATCAACTGCATCCTTATATCTGCCAGAACATCTTCTCAACTAATGTAACTAATTTAAAAAAACCGAATTTCCACTAAATATCCGTGTATTTCAAATATATGGAAAACAAATATGACACAAGCATTTCCGCTTCATTAAGCATTGTCTTCTTCCCACCACTTACAGTCGTGACATATCCTTGAAAGTTGTTTCTTTCCCACAACTTCTAATCAAACTTGAGTCTAATATTCTGAACCAAGTGAAGTTAATTAATTGATGTCTCAGAAGGTTTCTTCATTTGATACAACATTAGGCTCATTTCCTCAGTCACAGCTTAAACTTTTTGTACACTGGTGGTCTAACACGAGCTTTGGTTGTCTGTTTTTGTGTACATTTTTTAGTCGGTCGGTTTGTTCCTCCACATGTAAGACAGGGCACAAAGGAAAGGGAGTGTCCAAGTTTTGAGTCCCTCGTCGAACAGATTAAGAAGTTGGGATAGTTAGCTATCTAACAAGAGTATCAACGTGGTCCATATTCAGTCCAAGAATATAATGAACACCACAGACCATCAAAGCTGTGTTTATCAGGCACGCAAATGTACAGGAAACAAGATGAAAACTTTAAAAAGGTAAACAAATGAGCATGCTAAACATGAGTCTGTTACAAGGACTACATCCTGGCCAAAAAAGGCAAAAACAGGAAGCATGCTAGAGATGCTGCCAATTCAAAAAATAATCATAATCATAACGACAATGATAAAACAAAAACTCATGGTGAAACAAGCATAATATCATGAAGCACAGTAGCCATATCTTACGAGTAAATAATAAGCATTGATTCCAACCTGTAGTATGTGAGCAAGCGCTGTCTGAAACTTATCTAACGGAAGTTCCAAAAGCCGAGGAAAAATAGGTAAAACCTGATATAGAAACAATTAAAACAATACAGACACTAAGTTTATACATTTATCCAATAGTATTTTTCTTAATGGGCAACATTTAAAAGAAAATCCATAACAGGACTAGCAAGAAATACAAAAAAGGGACAATATCTGAACAGCACCTCAGTTTTGGACAAAGACGATAGTATTGGAATTAGAATAGCAGGATCCTGCAAGAGCGATAATACAAATAAAGACCACACTAGCAAGAAAGCAGGTACAGTAAGCAACTGGGAACATCAAAGTTTGTTGATGGGAAAACCTGTAGCTTAGTTTCATATAAGTGTTTAACCGTGGCAATCAGATCAGCCGAAGGCATCGACCCCTCAGACAAAATATGTAGCACCTAGTAGAAACCAAATAACCAGTATTAGCATTGTTTGGGAGTGTGAGGCCAGAAAATTGACAAGAAAAGAAGAAATTCCCAGCTTTCAAACAGTTGTTCTAATATGTCAAATAGTCTATATGATAAAGTCTAGAAAAAGGAAACTACCTGAGTCAGAAGATTTTCACATCCATGCGGTGGATCAGATATTATGTGAAGCAAGTCAGAATATGAGGACCCTAGGGCCCGCATAAGAATTGGAATGTGGCGATGGATGGCCTGCATCAACACAGAAGGTTCATGAGGTTGCTCGTGGTAAAGAAAGTCCTTTTTCTTTCTCGTGAATGGATCATGTGAATCCAAATAGTTTATTGGCAGTATCTCTGAATACAAAAATAACACAATGCCTATACTTTTTTTTCTATGAACTGCAGTAATTCACAACTATTATCAAGGAGGAAGGCAGACGACCTGGAGCTCAGTATATGCACTATGTTGACAGACTTAAACTCCAAGGTCGATAAAGTCAACCCAAGACTTGACCAGAGGTTTACACCAGGTATTACTCAGCAGAGATAAGGATCTATCCAAATTTTACCCAAGAAAACTGAACCCGAACAGCAATTTTTGTCTATGCATGGATGACAAACATGAATTTCCACCCCACAATGTAAATTTATATTTTTATATAAATTACATTTAAATACTTAAGCTCTTTCACATATCACAAAATGCTATCTATTGTGGCACATTTTACGGGAAAGCCAAAGCCTAAAACCAACATGACTTCAAACTGGTTACCAATATGTCAAAACCACATACGAAGTCAAACAACAGAAAGGGTCAGGTTGAGTCCTTTTGATTCCAGATTAAACCAGCACATCTAAGATTCCAATTTTACAGACCTCTCCCATAAGATATCCTAAAATGCATCCACGGGCTACTTGAACTTTTCATCAACTTTTACAATCATAAGAATTACTCCCTCCGTCCCAAATTGGATGTCAATTTTTGATATTCGTGCCAATTTCAATTCCTTGTATCTTTTTATATGGATCTCAAAAAATATGCAATATGGATCTTGTTTGATAGTTCTCGATTACTTCTATTATACAAAGTTTTCAAACTCATGAAAAACATGATAGATTGAAAGATATAAGCGACGAAAAATGACACGAGTTTCAAAAATTGTCATCCATTTTGGGACAGAGGGCGTAATACAACAAATAGAAACAGACCTGCTTAACCGCCTTAGGAGCTCGAGAATAGTTATCGAATACAAGTTGAATAAGACAAGGTTTCTGCAAAAACAAACAGACAAAGATATAATAATAAAGAAATTAAATGAGTATCAACCACGGAAAAAACAACAATTAATCACATCTTATAGGTTATCAGTAATGGAGCAGATTCAAACCTTTATACATAAAGCAAAAAACAAGGAAATAAGGCGTTGGGCTTCAGCAAAGGAAACTGACGATTCAGATTGTGCACCCTTCGTGGGGTCATTTTCAGATGTTCCAGGCTCTGAAAACTGAGAACCACTAATGGATGTTTCCTGACTTCCTCTCTGAAAAGAATCCAAAGAAATAAAATTGTCAACTTACACAATGTTGAAAGCTTATTATATAGGAAAAATAACAGGTTAACAATAACAGATATTTCAAAAAACCATACAAACACCAATTAAATATACATTCCTAGGAGATTACATCACAAAAAATCTTTTGCAGCTTGCCAAACAAAAATCTATTGTTTAAGAGGTTGGGAAAACTATATGCCTTGATCGTAGATATGCAGTCGCTAAAACTTGTTAAAGCATCCAACTCAAAACCAATTGGCAATTAGTGGAGAGGCCGCCCAGACTCATATACTAGTTTTGGAGGAGATAATTAACCACTACGGGACAAACTCTAATACTCCCCCGCACATGCGACCCCAACTCACACGTGCAAAGGTAAACAAACGATCCATAACACATGAATCACAACAAACAACAGTGCACTTATAGCACAAACAAGGAGGAACAAATTCTCCGAAACCCTAACTCTATATCATGTTAAAGCATCCAGCTAAGAGACCTAATGTATATTGTGATTCGATTGTGACCCCGTTTTGCATTAAAGAGACCTAATGTTAAGAACCAATATTTGGGCAAATCAGATATAAAGGACAATTGCTGATTCCTTGTAACATACATTGATTTCACACAGAAAACAACCGCAGCTCATTCTATTGGAGCAAAAACCGAAGATGGAAGTTTTGTGGTTCCATGTCCACACTTAGAACAAAAATGCTTTCAGTAGAACATTTCTAGTATAGAGAACAGAAGAATATACCACTGAGGGATGAAAACGTGACTGAGCCACAATGCTAAGTTTATAAAGCTAACATCTAGAACATGTTTTTGCACACTGATCATGCCTCGTGGCCCTCATCTTTTTGACATTTATTTACAAGGAAGGAATAAAGGGCATAAATGAACAAATATGCAAGAAACAAATGGCAAGTACCTCCCCTTCTGTTCTTTGCTCAGTGGACACAGATGGTGCAAGCTTTATATCCGAAACATGCTGATCAGCAGCCAACAACAACATATTCGCAGCAAATCGCTCAATATCTTCTGAAATATAATTAAGGACAAAGAGTTTGTTGGCCACCTGCGTAACAAATACCAACAGACGTTTAAGAAATTATTAGCAGTCCTTTGCAAGAAGTACAAAGAAACCAAAAACAATTATGTGCTTCAACAGCTTCAAAACCCAATTTGTCAAACCCTGAATTGCAAATAGGTCACTAGTCCTCATACCAGTCTGATAGCTTTAGCACGAATGTCGTCTTGTGAATGAACAGCACACTGCAATTAGCAAAACCATCAACAAGAAACAAACAGAAACAAGGTAATAAGTAAAGTAGACAGCCCTACAATGGGAAAGCATTTGCCATTTTGTATCCAAGAAAGCAGAACATAATTAGCCGCTCTTATTCACACATTGGGGGTTTATGTTCAAAGCTATCGAAACTTGGGTGCTATTTTCAAGGTCAGCTAGAGTTTGAGCCATTAGAAGGCCAACCCTGTCCAAATATAAAGAGTAGCCATACCAATGTTGTCACTTAGAAGCATATATCTAGAAGAACAAGAAATTAAAGGTTACAAACACAGATATCTGAGGTCTGAAATTTTCCTCCTCATATTACCTTCAAAGCAATGTCTAAGCAAGCCTGCCGATTAAGTGGACGCCCCAAAATCAAGCTCCACACAGCACCAAGGCCCTGGGTCACACGATCACCATCATGACCATCTTTTCCGTGCTGATAATCAGAGGAGCATAAATTGTCCAACAGTTCCAGTGCTGAATCAGGCAAAAGTGGAACTTCACCCAGAAGTCGACTAAAAGATTTGTCAGTAGCTGGCAAAGCATCCAGCAATGATCTTGCCTGCAACAAAAGGATGTAAATGTATAATGCTAACACAGACGAACATGATGTTTAACCAGATAATAAAGTGCCTACCACTCCCAGGAGGAATTTTTCGTATATAACAGCCGCAAATGAGGACTGTTCAACTGAATCAGAGATCATGAGAGTATGCAGGTGGTACACGACATGCATCACAAACTCGTGCCCCTGAAAAAGAAACCGCACTTAGAAATTGTAGAAGGGTTTCTTAAAATAATCAATTAACAAAAGAATTGCAAATTTTGAATCTGTAACTAAGTTTTAGAAACTTCAACTTATAGCTGCAAGATCAATTCCAAACTGTAATATGGCCTTAAAAAACGAATTCAGACTAAGAAACTCTAATTCTGGAATTTCAACATGTGATTGCAGATAATTGTTGTTGAGGTTTCATATAACAAGTCACCCTCTGTCTGACAGCTTAACCTATCAGGAAAGGCGGCGGTTAACGATAACGGTCAGAGCTAGAATTTTGGAGGCTTTTGAACAAGTTCCCATCAATAGTGCCTTATGAACAAGCATGTTAGTTGGGTATTTATATGATTTAAAGATGCAAGATTCACGAAGCAGATACCTTCTGGTATTGGTAATCTGAGACGATATGTTTTTGCATCATCAAAACCACTTCATCATCAGCATCAATCTACAAGAGATATAACAACATATCAATACGCTTTTGCAGGTAGCACATAAGAGATACATAAACCAATAATCTTGAAGGAAACCACAAATGATATTGAAAATCTAATTTTCTTTAAAACATCTCAAGGCTAATCCTGTTAATGAAACTCGAGCAACAGTTAACACTTAACAATCTACAAATAAACAAGACAAAAACACAGCTCAAGACCAAATTAAGAGGCAGTCTACAGGCACTTCCATTTTGACAATCTTGAATCAAGATAAACGCTTGATTTACTTAAAGGGTTGCAGCTTAGTGGCCAGGTACAGAAACTGGAAAATAGGCCTGTTAATAACGATATTATTTGCGAATCCAGTAAAAGTGCTTTCTTAACAAACAAATCACCATAGTATGCATTATGCCTTTTCCAAAACTTCTAAAATTTGGGAGTTACTTACAAACAAAAGTTCAACCCACTAGATATATGACATCCTGAAACCGAGTATGGGCTCCAGAACTCTTGCACGGCATCAAAACAGGACATTACAATTCTGAAGGGCATCCAGGGGTAAAATGGGACATTCAGTGGAGAAGTAAATGTTTGCAATATTCCTAATTGAGAACATAAGACCTCTGTACATCCTTAATTTGTAAATGAATTCCTTTTCACCTCTTTTACCAGGGAGACAGTCGAGGTAGTTTTGAATCTGGATTACAAACACCATCATGAAGATAAGTGGTATCCACTATACAGACAGAATATGGGGGGGGGGGGGGGGGGGGGGGGGGGGGGGGGGGTGGTTTGTTTGTGGGTGGGTGGAGGGAATCTTTAAAACTAAAAGCAAATAGAAAATTTTCAAGAACATGTTAAATAACATAGACTTCAGCAGTGAATAAAATACATCCTCGTGGATCTCCTCCAATATGGTTTAAATCCTGGGCCTATGGGCTCGGATTTATATAGCTTGACTGTGGGTCACAAAGATCTGGCTTTTTAATCCAATCAAGACATAGCCAGAACCAACCAAACCCTAACAGTTAGACTATTAGGGTTGACTTTGATATTATTTCAATGATTCCATCATTCAAAACTTCTGTAGGGACCTAAAATAGTTGCCATGACCCACACCAACACTGGTATATGTATGCCAAATTAGAACTGAACTAACAGGTGGCATGAAACTATAAAAGATGTGATGCAGGCTACCATTGACATCCACTCATCCAACAGGGTCCCAGAAACTGAAGGAACACAAAGGTTTTCCAAATGCATAAAAGAGAACTCAACAAGTCCCAGGTTGATTAAGCAGAAATGCTCCATTTGATGTTTTCCACATGCTAAAAGAGTGAACATTTCATCTTGAGAAAATCAAATCACCATAAACATGTTTTTGATTTTCCAGCATGTATTACAACCATCATAAAGTCGTCAGTTATAACGACTCGTACTCCAGTCACACCTTTAAGTTCAGGTAATCATTCAAACAAATGCATACTTTGAACCAAGTTAGCATGGCATTCTGAACTATTAACACACCAATATAAGGAAGAGGTCAAGTTTCAGTCCCAGCAACAGCATGCAAAAAGGAGCTTCAGTCAAAGATCATCTGGGATATGTCATGATAACATAGTAGAAGGGGGATAGCAATCCAAACGATTAGAAATGTCGAATCAAAAGTATTTCAAAAAACAACTAGAATTGCTCATAACAGATCCTTATGCGCATTAAACATGCCGGTATACAGATATGCTGGAGGAAAGGAGGGACATGCCATGTCCCTTTAATTTTCTCAGTTTTTAAGAAGGGGACACGCGTGTCTAAAGTTAGACACAAATGTGGACACGACATGGGTCAATTTGCGCTTTCCAAAACTTATTTTGTGGCTTATATTATAATCTAAAAACTAAAAGGTATGAATTGCAAAGTTTAACTTAATAAAAACCTTGTTTAATGACAATATCTAAAAAATAAAAGGTAAGATAGCAAGTTATGATTTTGGTTCTTTCTGGATACAATACTAATACAAATCACAATTTAAAATATTCATTTTGTTTTTTTGCCTTGTCCGAGCCACGTATGGATCCGCATTCTTTGAAAAAAATGGTGTCCGTATGTGTGCTCATGTTCCTATTTGTGCTTCTTAGACCACTCCAAAGCATCGGCAAATTCTGCCACCGCAACCAATTTAAACTGTTTTACATCGCCTGTACAAAAATGACTCTGGAACCATAAATCACTTTCTTAGACATGCCTTCAATAGATAATAGTAAGTTCAAATCTAGTGCGCAGTGGACTATTCAAATAGAGTGTCCAGTTTGCAATCGATTTGAATTTTAAGTGAAGTGCAATCAAAGCTCTCTATCAACCTCCCACAGGCAAGTAGAAGGATAAATGGATAATCAAAGGTATTTCTTTTCTTGAGCTCCTCTATTTGTCTCCTCTAAGTCACTTTGAAATCAATGATTCACCTAAGTTCCTCATGAATTAAGTTCAAATGGTTGTGAAACAACCAATACACTAAATAAGCTACATCACTTCAATCCTAGTCTTCTTCAAGATTTAAAGGTACTGTGTTTCTAATATTTCAGAGTTGTGCTCTTGCTTGGAAGTTAAATTGCAGAAGACTTCTAGCACATTGGGAATTTCAAGCATTAAAAGTAAATTGGTGAAGGGGTAACCCATGAATAATTGAATTTAAGTACATCAAATCTTCCATGAGTACTAAGAAACCTATATCACCATTTCTTTAGAAGAAAAACAAAGATGCTTTGCCATAAGAGTTCCTTTTAGAACCTCATTCCGGTAAAGAAACCCTATATGAATGACTGGAACAAATCATTCCCATGGGTGCATAACAGCCTTCCACAGTGTATCATTTCAGACAAGGCAAAAGAAAACTCAACATTTGAACACCATCAATCTTATTAAGCCTAGCAAATAAACAGGAGAGAAGAAACGGCCATAAGGCAATTAACATTATGTGATTAAAATCGTCATGATGAGGTTTAGTAAACTCTCACAGTTATCACTGCATATCATATCTACATTTGGTCTAAAAGTCAACACATAACAAAATTAAGAAGTCAACAATTAGTGGCTGATAGTGGCAAACAAGAAATTGGCTTCCCAATCGAGCAACCAATGAAGAGACAAGACGGGGTCCCACCTGAGCAACCAATCGAGCAAGCAGCGCCATGCGTGTCTGGCTACAATCTGTCCCTTGTAAATCCTTGTATGAATCTATAATCCGTTCAACAGCAAGCTTTCTCACATTCCTTTGTTGTTCTTCTGTCAACTCAATGTACGATGGTAGGACAGGTAAATCTGGATAGGCCTCTTCACATACAGTTGTGTTTGAAGCATCTGGCGAAAGTTGGTCGCTTTGCATTAAAGATGAAATGTGAGCCTCTTCAGTTAATCCAATATCTGATGCCTTAACTTCCACTAACTCCTCGTCAACTTCACGAACAGGAGAAAGTGGAGGATCTAAGCCAGAATTGACATCAAGGACAGGGACATTGTCCTCGACATCTAAATCCATAACCTCCTCCTTTAGAGGTGGTTGATTTGAAACTATTGGACTTTGGAATATTTGCAGGTCTGCTTCCAGTCTGGGCATCAAAGACACAGAAATATTTTCAACACTTGTGACCGCAGGTATTGAATCAACAAACTCCGATTTCATGTAACTTGTGTCCTCCACTATAGGCGGTGGTGGCACTTCAACGGGTAATGCCACACGCCGTGGGTCAAGGCGACGTGGATCCTGAAAAATTTACAAGTCTTTTACTTTAGGACCGTAAAAGGAGACTGAAAACTACCCCTTCCAAACCATTTTGTTTGCTGATTTTGGTGGTTGTCTCTTTAATCAAATCAAAAATAATATTTCCATGTGACATTTTCCAAAATTTAACTGCCAATGAGAAAATCCCAGTTATTTTATTTGAATCGATTAAAGGCACCACTGTTGAAAATGGACATAATAAAGGACGGAGGGAATAGTGAGCATGAAATGGCCAATTTTACCCTTCTTGGATCGCGTTTAGAATCTGCTGGGAGGCTAATGGATGTAGACATGTCTGATATTGAGGTAGTGTTAGAGGAAAATGAAGGTATTTGTGGTACAAGCACTTGAGACTCAGTAGAAGCTGTGGAAATTACTGGTACCACATCAGATGATTGACCACTTGAACCACTTTGTTGACTTCCTGAAGAGGTACTAAGTCTGATAAGTGGCGGAGGGTTTTTCGGCAAGTGCTTCATGTTAGTTATAACAATATCAGCTAGCAAATCCGGATGGATTTGTGATATCAGAAGTTTAAGTGATTCAGCGCCTCTTTCTCCTTCAGCAATTAAAGCACCAATCATGGCAATCATTTGTTCAACAGGAGTCAACCCACCATCCAACAAAGGAACCTTGGAAGATACTCCATTACCAGCAAAATCCTGCACCAAATCACTTTTTTGACCTGGTGGATCAGACTGACTGTTAGGACCACGACGAATTCTTTTGGAAGCCACATCATAACTGTTGTTTGGCTCTTCATTTTCCAGAGGCATAGGCCGTTTTCTAATAGCATCCCCTAACATAGGGAGCTGACTTGGTAGCTGATCGTCCTGCAAAGCAGATGTGAAAATCAGATAGAAGAGTGACCACTGACCAGGGTCATGAATGGCAAAAGTAAGACAATGAGGTGCACCACCAAAAAGATAACCTCAGCGAACCGTGCATCACGAGAAGCACGCTCATAATTTTTCATCATTTTATCAACTTGTCGAATAACTTGATCTGCCGCATCCCCAGCATTGATTCCACGCAGCGTCCTTAGCAATCTATCTCTTGACTGTGATAAAACGAAAGATAAATTGTCAGCAATGTGTTCTGGATGTAATGAGATGGTAGACAAAACGAAGCACGGATACGGACACGACCCAACACGGACGCATCATTTTCTCAATACATAGGACAGGTACATGTTGACTAACACACTAACAAATTATAAATTATAAGCCAAAAACGTGCTTCTATCAAATTATAAATTATGAACCAAAAACCTGCTTCTATGAAATTATAAATTATGAACCAAAAACCAGTTTCTATCAAATTCGGGATCAACAAAAATCATATTAGCACTACGAAGATATAAAAACAACTATTACTAAATATTCAAAAACTAATTATCCATACAATTTTTAACAAAAGGAAAGAAAAAAAAAACTAAAATCACGAATATTTGCAAGACATAAAGATCCACCAATCAATCAAGATTCAACGGCCTAGGAAGATAAGAGCAAGCAAGTAAGAATATAACCCATGTGATGTAACAACAATGAACTTTCTTTAAACAGTATTCTCCCCAATTTATTGAGTGAAAAAATCTTCTCACTAACAGCCATTGGGAAAGCATTAGACAGCCCCACAAACAAGAGCTTGATACTAGTTACCAATTTTGATTCAGCAGATTCAATATGATGAGAGAACGAAAAAATTTACCTACTGGATTATTTGAAGAATGTCAAGGAAAAGAATTAGAAAAGAATTACCTCCATAATGGAAGGATAAGTACACCTAAGGAACCCCAACATTGCAGTTCTTATAGAGTACTGAATACTGCCCAAATGACCTCCCTTCTCTGCCTCAAAGTTTGGTTCAAAATCAAGTAGCGCAGAGAGAACTGATTCGTAGTAGAGTGGCCTCTTCCTTCCAATGGCTGCAAGACTGATAGAAATATATACAGCTGTTAGATAACGGGCCCAAATGACAACCAAAAGAAATCAAAGAGTTCAATGACAAACAAAAAACACAAGAGACAAAACACATAAATATATTCAGATCAAACAAGCAAAGAGGCCCAAAACCACCATAACTGCAGAATAACAGTCTTACTTCACAAGTGTACACAAAATAAAACCCAGAACCAGATCAGTACAATGTTCACAGTCATTAACCTTTTTTTTAATGGTCCTCCAATAATAGGTGAAACGTCAAACTGATGACAGTATGAACTTTTTCTAAGGACTAAGATGTTATCGAGACTTCCTAGTCCATGCCAAGGCAGCTTGAAGTTAAGATTACACATTCAGTTTTTATTCGTTCTTTTTCTCTTTTTCACAGATTGCAAGCTTTCTAATCTGATACTACCTGAAAAGCTTGATGATATGAAGATTCAGTGGCAACACTGCAAGTATGTAAAATAAGAAAACACCAAAACAGAGTAGACCGCAACATGAAGGTCCACACAGGAAAACACCCCAATTGTTGTCTCCAAGATGGTATGATCCAGAATACTACACACTTGTTACATGCTTCTAGTTTTCTACTGTAATTTACCATCACATGGGAAGGTCAAGTGTTACTTTTCAGCTTAAACTAGGATTACCTGAACTTTATTTTATAATGCTTCAAATTTCAATTTTAAGGGTCCCATTAATTTACAGGACTACAACATTGAATATGGGGGAAAGAATGTTAATATTGCAAGTGTCTCATCAAAACCTAAAGCTTAATATTGGATGACACTGGACTTTCACCATCTAGGGTGCAGCATTCCACCCCTTCACCTCACAGCACGACACTTTTATTCCTCTCTCACAACCCCATTTCTGCACAAGCTAGTTTGATGTAGCCATTTGATATCTTCGTACCCGAGAATCATACGCAACCCATTGTACAGACGACGGGGTGGGCAGACACTAAGATGGAATAAACCCGCTTAAAAAGATATAGAAAACTCATTCTTCAATGTCCTGACTTCAGTTGTACTACTATGGAGATGAAGAAGAGGATGGAAAGTAAAAACCCATACTTCTTTCTTTAAATTTGCAATTCAAGAGGGTCGATGACTTGTTGATTATCAAGGCATAGCAACATCAATCTTTCAAATGTTAAAGAAAAGACCTGTCAAGGTTACCCAAGAAACCAGGCGATCCAGTCAGTCATACAACCCAAACTTTCAGAATACGAATGTCATGAAGGTCCTTTTCCGGTCTCAACGAGATGATTTGCAAGCATAATCCTTTACTACCCAAAGCTCTTATCTCTCCAACCATATGTAAGCATCTCTGGGGCCTCAACCATGATAACTAACTGGCAACGCAATGCTAGCAGAATCACCTCCAGTTCTCATAGGATCACTACCCTGCCGCATCCCTGGCTTGTTTACCCAATAAGAAGTACTAATACTGATGTGGCGTGCCGCGTTTCCCCGGGGTGTCCGACACGGATACGGCGATCACTGGGAGTGTTGGTGCTTCATAGATGACAGTTAGAGAAGCGAACACAGCTTATTGAGCTTCTCTTAACCATAATAACTTAGAAACCATTTGATAAACTAAGAAGAACTTAGAAACCTTAGGCGTGCCTTGGCCAGCAAGCAGATAGAAAACTGAATATGTCAACTACCTTTGAGGACTTGATAGGCCGAAGGTTGCCCAAAGCCTCAAGAAAGATTTGAGCTTTCTTAAGAACAATAAAGGAGGGATAAACTATGGGTCGAAATGGATAAACAAAGAAAGAACTTAACTCATTCCAACTTAGAGAACTATCAAAGCTGAAGCTGCTGAACGAATGAACGCCATATTAGGGCTACTATTCTAATTTCCAATGCGACCCTTCAACACCCATTACCACCATGACTAGTGGCACTTCACCGCCATTGCTCCCACCAGCTTTTTTCCAACCACCACCACGCACTATTCTAACTACCCTCCCAAATCCTTTCACTAACCATCAAAATTCACTGCAAACTTTAATATGGACTACATAATCACCATAACCAATCTCACCATTTTCAGAAACTAGTGGTGACTAAGTTCCAGAATCCAGGGCTACCAATACAATATAAAAGTGGCAGGCTACAAGTTATCACGATCATATAAAAGAAATAATCGCAATTGCTTCCAAACCACCATCTACTACTTCAAGTTTGAGTTGCATTTGTTATACCAGAAATGTCACTTTTGCCACCTGGCCAACAATTTTCTGCAAAAGAGTCGTAACCTATCTCACCCTTCTCAGAAACTAGTAATGACTAAGTTTTGGAATCCAGGGCTACCAATACAATATAACACTGTCATGCTACAACTTATTACCGTAGGATAATACGAAAAAAACAGAATTGCCTCTAACACAACCATATACTACTTCAAATTCTAGTTGCGCTTGCTGTACCACAATATCAACTTTGCCACCTGAGGAACAATCTCCTGCAAAGAGCCATGCCACCCTTACCAACCCTGGCAACCCCAGAATCACTTGAGATTTCTTCCACCGCAACATCACTTTTATTATGAGGTGCCCATATTGCATGTCCCCTGTGAATTTCCGGGATTCAAACATTAAGTTATTCACTACTAGGACATAAGGTAGATGAATTGCTTTATCCTTTAAACCCTAGAGGGCCTAGACTGTGAATGTCACGTACAAGCCAACTTCCAAAAACCACTGCCGAAAAATTGCTACTGAGCAAACCTTCAGAACTAGTATCAACCAGACGGTGGAAAGATAGCCAAAACATGGCAAACTTGTTACAGCATCTGCGCCCACATAATTATCAACATAATCAATCGACAACTACTTGGTGCAAAATACATCAATAATAAACGCGACGTGCACAACAACAACACAGTTTTTGCAAATAGTTATCCAGAGTCACGTGATCAACCTTCCATAAACAAACCTCAAAGTACCTTCTTTCGTCCCAAATCCTCAAATCATCTTCCCAAGATGTTGTCTTTGAGCTCTGGGTATAGACCTAGGGAGCTGCACTCTCCACTACCTTCCCTTCTAGTTGTACTGCTCCTTTTGTTTCCCTAGCCATATCTTTGATCTCTGGGAGTACCTACGGATCTGTACTCTCCACTTTCCTCCTAGTTGGACTGATCCTTCTGTTTCCCTAGCCATCCTGTGGAACTCAGTGGTCTACTGATCTCCAGTCAGTGATCCACAATCACATCCTCCCCAATAACTTTTCCGGATACTTGAACACATTACATGTCATGATACATAACCTGATTCCCAACAGTTAACAAGTGTATCTAACATTGTCTTCACATAAGAACCTTCAACACTATCTCCTGATTACAAGCTTCAATACTTTCCAATTTATCCCTTTCTCAGCTGCTAATATTTAACATAACCAAAATTAACTATCTTCAACCCCTAAACAACCTCTTATCATTTCTACAGTGTAGCCCATGGCTCCAAAATCCATTCCTGATCAATCGCAGAAACTGACAGGAGGCCTTGTACATATATCAAATTCGAAATAACATAGGAAATATATACATGCACAAGGGTATTCAACCATTATAGTTTCCTGCAGTGAAATAGACCAATATCCAGATATTATGAATGACTACAACACAAACCTCATACATGGCACTAGACAATCTCCACATACAACATGTTTCAATTCATTTGCTTGATTAAGCATCTACATACGCACAATCCTGAGAGGCTTCAAATAAAGCTGAATATAACAAGCAGAACAGCCCGGCTAAGACCCAGATGATGAGGAGGGGGATGGCAACCAAGTGTGCGTTATAACGATCTAACTCATTTAGTCGAGTTATTCACAACTACATATAAAATCTCGCACAAAATCATAGTTGTAAGTTGTAACCCCTTCTCAATCTCACATGCATCAAGATTCTAGAGGACTGTCGCAGCTAAGTGCTTGAGCAGAAATTAATTCACTGTGGTTATTATCATTTTGGAATATCTTGATATCACTCAAATGCACAACTCCCATAGGAATCACTTTAGATAATAAATATTTATTAATTCCTTGCAAACCATTCCTTGGGAAAACGTTAGTTTCTTGATGTAAAAGCTTGCATGAAAATTGTTCAACTGACAACAGTTCTTGAGAGTCCTCTTAGTAGTGGAAAACTGTGATAGACCATGCTGATGGACTGCACAATCCTATTAATGTCCAAGAAACAGATTTTTTCCTTTTTAACTTCAGTTAGCTACCCAGGATGAAGATGGTCACAAAACCCTTTTCTTTTGATTGCGGAGCCACAAGAAAAGGAAGCAGACCATGAAATGAACAAACAACAGGCAAACAACCAACACCTTATCTGGTCTGCAACACTCATCATGAAATGAACAAACAAACGTAAGATTTAACCCTCCAAGTAGCACAACATAACAGAGAAACAATAAAATGACGGAAAATGATTGCGGATCCACAAGAAAAGAAATCAGACCATGAATAACTCTTGGCAATGCCCTCTCAAAAAAGAAATTTTAATTATTGCCGGATTTAACTGTGTATCAATAGTAATAAAATCAGCAATACATTGTCAACAACAATTGCACGCTACAGCTGTATGCAGATTGCAGAGTTGGAAAGACCACACAACAGTAACATAAATAGCCTCTCAGACAAGTTAAAAAGGTATAAACTGCACTGCTTGGCCAACAAATTTTCTCATTGCAGAGGACCATAAAAATTCATCTTTTAATAACTCCAATCACTGCTTGATGTGTTGGTATCAGTTATCTCGTATCTCCCATATCTGAACCACTGAATCAGCGGTGCCAAGCATATGTCCAATGCCATTTAACTCTGCACAAGAGTCCTGGTCAGCATGCTGCAATAATACCACAGGCAAGCAGTTGGACATGTACTACATCCAGTACCCAAGATTTAGCGACCCTCCAAAATTCAAAAAAAAAAAAAAACTCTGGTTAAACCCTTAACAACCCATAATAACGATTAGAGGCCACCAGATATTGATCAGTAAACATCTCTCCATATTCATGCTGCATATACTACAATCTAGATTAGTCACACTAATCACTTTCTGGCAAAGGCAGAAAACAAAAACACATCTAACAGTCCCTATCAACAAGGAGTTACGGATTCTATCTCATGTACAATCGATATAGATGGATTATGATCAGCATGCTTTGTACAGGTACAAATGCATCTGGAAACAATACATTGTCATATAAATCTAGCTGCTGACCATGCATGCATACTGGGCGGACAACTTTTTTTTTTTTGAAGAGCAGGTGGACAACCACCTAACAGACATAATCATGCTCACCACTTGATATCCATTACACAACAAGAAAAAACATGAGTGATCTTTCAAGTTCTCAGCTCACTGTTCTTGTTCTCAGAACCACATATACCCTTTCTGAAAGAACCTCACACTAGCATTAGAAAATGATACTGCTGCCCTAAATTAGCCTTCTGATAAAAATAGCCTTTCTAGTAATACTGTACAGGAAAATACCCCATGTGGATCAATATCAGATTTAATTAAGAGTTTAAACTAGCTGTTGCACAAAGATATGACCATTTTAACTTATCAAAAACAAGGACAAAGATATGACTATTTTTAGATTTTTAAATACAATTGTTTTTTGGTAAGTATGGCAAAAAAAAAACTAATAGTAAGGTTTCTCATTCTGGCAGCTACCCTACGGGCCTACCCTTTGTGAAAGAACCTCACTCTATTATTGGAAAATGATACTGCTGCTCTAAACTTCCGGTAAAAATAGCCTTTTCTAGCAATATGAGTTTAAACTAGCTGTTGCATGAAGATATGACCATTTTTAATTCAAATTATATTTTGGTAAGTATGGCAAAAACAATAAAAACTACTCCCTTCGTCCCTAAATAATTGTCCAGACCGAAAACCTAGGCATTTAAAAACATGCATTTTTTTGGTTCAAAAAATTGGAAACAAAATACCTTTGGGGCGAAGGTATTTTTTTCCAATTTTTTGAACGAAAAGAACGAATCTATTTAAAGGCCTACGTTTGCGGGCCGGACATTTATTTAGGGACGGAAGGAGTATTAGTAAGGTTTCTCTTTCTGGCAGCTATCCCTGCCTCAAGTAGGAGATAGTAAAACAAGTTCTAGAATTGAGTCAGACATATTCATTTTTTCAATAACTCCTAAGGGCCAGCAATCTTTACTCTTCCATCATGGTGTTAGGTACGACATAAACAACCAGCAACTTCAAAAAATATAAGCTAAAGACCAATAATTATTCCTGTGATAAAACAAAGACCACCTAACACCAAAGTTAAGGAACTAACACCAATTCTAATTGCTGTTAGTTCAAATGCTTGATCTCCAGACAGTATCGCATATCATAAGGTCAACATTATCCTTATAGCCTCAATGCGAAAGATGATGTCTGTCAGAAAAATTGGACCCTTTCTCAACTTGAAAATAACCCCTACTCAGGGCCAGTTATATGAATCCATTTTCTCCAATCTCATCTATACAAAGACGTTTCCCGTCAGATTCAAGTCAACCACATATTTTGTTACTTCCCGATGTATCTCATCTACTGAATCCCCATATGTTGTTGGCACCTTTGACTAGTATCATATCCTAGTTTCTGAATTTTTCTTTTCAATTTAAATGAAAATCCATTGTTCTTCTTATTGGAATTGCTCTCCCTCAGAAATATTTACAAGTCCCTGTTACAGTCAAAAGCTTCCTCTTCTATCAGGAAGCCCCCTTTCAGGGCTCCTTAATGTACTTACACTTAGTCAAAGAAAAGGAACTAAAGAATTATCACATAATATACCTCTTATATCTCAAAATCAAGCATTGCAGAAATAACTCACCAGTTAACAACAGATATTGTCAGTGGTCCAGGCAGACTACTGGCTGATCGTAACAAATCCAGTAGGATGCCAAGAGATCTATTTGCTTCTGCCATCAGTGCAACTGGATCCAGGACAGGGTGACCACCAACCAACCATGACACGGTAAAAGTCCGACCACTTATTGTTGTACCTACAGTCAAGAGCACCATTCAAAAAATTCAGCTGCTCAACAATGAAAGCTCACAGAGAAGGAATTGGGTAAACAAGCTCAAAAGCAACAAAAGATAAGATGCGGCTGATCCGCACTTGAAACTACCAACCAATCAATGATAAAATGCAATACCTTCTTTGGCAGATTTTTTAGAATCAATGCTGTCAGACGTAAAAAGTAAAACACACGTCTCCAAAAACTTCAAAGCCAGCAGCTTCTTACCAGTAGAACTAGCCTAAAACATCAAGTCCAAAAGAGGTTTATGTTAGCTGTGTATTTCAGTCTCATCAGCAAGTTATGCATAGTTATCAGACTTCTTTCTTCAGCCATAATGCTAATATTTAACAACAAATGAGAAAGAAAGAAGATATGCATCCAGAAGCTACAACTGCATTCCAGGAACTTATTAATTGTGCTGCTGAAACCATAAAAATCATCTAAGAAACTTTATCACAGCCAAATAGTATAATTTGTTTCCACCATTGACATAGGCAATAAGAATGTTGAACAAACTACAGATAGTGACTTACCGAATAAACAAGAAAAGCATATTGTTTGCAAAATGCAAGATTTCATGACCTTTTAGCAAATATCATTCTCAATGCCTCCCCATACCAAACGAATCAAAGGATAAATACTAAGTCATTGATCCACTCTTATGTCTTTCTCCCTCCCACACAGAGAAAGTTCAACCTTCATCAACATATTTGTGGAGCCAAATATCCACCTCATCAATTTGAGATATATTAATACGACAATAACAGGAGTTTCCTCATCTAGATGTTTAACTCCTTCAGCTGATTGCAGTATACATACAATTTACACGGACGCTTAAATTCCTTGCGCAGTCATTGGACCTATAGAGCAAGACGAGAAACGTCACACGTACCTCCCACAGAATGCCAAAAACAACATCCTTGAACTTAAGCATCCACGTCCAAAGCTCTTCAAGCCACCTCTCAATTATACCGCGCCGGTGAAACTACAATTTATCAAACTTCAGTTTCAGAGATCTAAGTATAGCCAAAAAAAAACATTACACCCAACAACTACCAAAAAAACTAATAGTCAGAAGGCAAACAACATCCTGTTAACAATTCAAATCAACTGAAACAAGGAGTCTCATGTGCATGATTGACACAAAAGTCAACTTTCTTAAGAAATGATAAATGTTCAGGATATCCTGCTACTATTTGATACAGAGTAATATACATGGATTGAAACAAACTGAGAAATTATTTTGTTGCTCTTCAGACGGCATGGCCACACTATCAAAAATTGATCAAGGGTAGGAGTAGGACAAATGACGTCAAATAAATTATGTTCTCGTTAACCGTTAAATTGCAGTTTTCCCCTTGGGGGGAATTACTCTTGCTGTGCACATAATCATCAAACTTAGTGAACTGTCATGACCTCAAGGGAGTGAATTTGATAATGTAACCATAAGGGAGAGTATCCTTATACCATCATTCCAGGAACATACCAATATTTTCTCGGAAAACAAATAGGAAACAACAAGAAGTAACTATCTGCCTTAAAAATAATTAAAGCAAGTATTGACAGAGCTATGTTACTTGGCATGTTAAGGTATACAGAGTGGTAACTGGAACATGGCATGACACATAATGTAAAAGTGAGGTAAGCTTGCATGGATTACACTACTGGAATTTTGGGTACTTATTGTCAGAAAGCTCTGCCAAAAAATTAACATCCATAGTATATTTTGTCAAGATCATTCAAAAATGGTATTGCTTTCCACCTAAGTAAAACTTTGAGAATGAAAAGGGAAAGTTAGGATCTCTATGAATCGCTAAATACAATGTTTTCCAAAGAAACCGCACCACATTCTACAACATGCATTCCGAAGAGTAAATCAACAGGGTACTAGTTGTTATTTGATAACCCAAAGACGCATGCAGGGTGGGGGGAGACCTGCAATGACAACTCCTCCAAAACGAAACAAAAAATGTTGGTGCCGCTGACAATGGATTGTTTGGCAACAATAGAATCGTTATCGTTTAAAGACGCCAATAGAACTGGCATTAATACTGAAGAGTGTTCCATTGCTTTCAACCCGATCTCCTCCACCGCCCTAGCAACCAATTAGAACGATGATTGGATCAAAACATCAAAGAATAATTAAAATCAACAAGGAAATAGTCTCAAGACCTCAAAGATAAGCATGTCACGTTAAATATAGCAGTATAATTACTTTTTGATACGCATTCATCAGTAACCTCAAATTACAAAAATGATAATCGCAATGGAAAAATTAAAATGACATCTGCTGCAAAGTATGACATTCTCCTTCGGAATCTCACAAAAGCAAATTGGGACAACTGGAACAACATAGTTGGCCTCTTGCTGTGTACACACTCCCCACATACACACACACACACCCATGGGAACAATTTAACAGGACAACAGGGCAAACCAAACTAAGCACTGTGCCCCAACTCCCGACTAATTGGGACTTACACAAATTTTTTCTGTCATCCTACTCCGTTAACTGCAGTATAATCAACTACTTTAATAAATACATATCCTTCATTAGCACAGCATCCATGTCAATTTTCACGCCTTCCCATCACCCAAGCCTTTTTCAATAACAGTAACCTTAGCCCTTTCCTTCACTGCTTTCCTTTACTGTTACACGCATTGGTGATTGTCATGTGTGACCAAATCACCCCTAGCAATTATCAAAAACATTAAATTTACGAAACACATTAGCAGCGACAAACATAAAGGGGATGCCAGGGTGTGCCCGGCCCTACACAACTCCGACATTCCCACATATTTACATACATTATTTTTTTGAGTTTCTTTGAACCAAATTAAAGAACCAAACAAGATCTTAAATTTGGTGTGAAGAAAATGAAAAACTTACGAACAGAAGTACTTTATTTTTTTATTCAAAATTGCACGTCTTTTAGTAGGGGACTATCATTTTGGGACGGAGGGATTATAAGATTGGCCCCCTGCAAGTCTATTGGGTGGAAAACAAATCTTAAAATTCCTGTACGCACGGAAAAAATCCCTAAAATGTTAAGTCATCAATCATTTCAATTCCGTTTATAAAATCAAAGGCACATACACACGATCTCATCTCTTCTCATACCTCGCAAGTAGCAATATACAATTACGAGATGCATTCCTTTTATCAACATAGAAATACATTTGATTTGAGCCCCTACTAGGACACAAATGATGCATCCTCCGCTGCACATTAAAAAAATTAAATAACTTGCAACTAGTAAATCCCCAAAATTTTAAGTTACCAATCATTTCATCGTCGCGTGTATAAAATTAAAATCTAGTTGCGCACATACACACAATCTCGTCTCTTCTCAAACTTCACAAGTAGCAATATACACTTATGAAATGTATCCTTCATATCAACATAGAAATACATGTGGTTCGAGCCCCTACCGGTACTAGACTAGGCACAAATAATGAGCCTCTACTACAATTTAAGGTGGGGACTACAAAGTGGAGCACGTGGCATCCAAGGGTATAGAATTATTATCCACTGCTAGGCACAAATCATGCGTCCACCGCTGCGCATTAAAAAAAATTAAAGAACTTGCAACTGGTAAATTTTTTTAAGGGGAGATAGGAACTCACTCCACGAGGGATTTCCGGACGAGGGTTTCGGGAGAGTACTGGAGTTCGACCAGATAGGGGAAAAGTTCGGCGGCAAGAGAAGGCTCTACGGAAACCAAGATATCTTTGGCCTGTCTCAAAGAAGATAGCTTTACGGCCAAATCGCCGTGGTTGTTGGCTTGGGCGAGGAGAGCGAGCGCTTGCTCTCGCGAAGGCCCAGACATGGCAACACAATTCGTCTGAAATTGCGTGCGTGCGTGTGTTTTTGTAACTGAATCAGGGAATGGGCACAAAGAGTTGGGTTCGATTTTCTAGGGTTTCGGTGAGTGTGTGTGTGTGTGTGAGAGAGAGAGAGAGAGAGAGAGAGAGAGAGAGAGAGAGAGAGAGAGAGATTTGAACGAGGAGCGGGGTTGGAACTTGGAACCGAACCACGCCTGGGTGGCTCGATTTCGGAGGGTCGGAAATTGATACGAGGGGAGAGAGAGAGAGAGAGAGAGAGAGAGAGAGAGTGCTTGGGGGCTGTTGTGGGTTTATACGAACATATGGATGGGGCCGAAGAAGTGGGTTTTCTATTGTGGGTCGATGGTGTGGGCTGCCCTACTGGGCCATGCACGCGTGTTTCGGGCCTTGGGAGGGCCATTGAGGAAAATATGGCAAGGGCGCTACACTTGTGTATGTCATTCTGTCATTCTCATTTTTCTTCCACTCTCAATTAAAAATGCTAACTTTGCCATATATTTTCTCATATTCGGGAAATAAAATGGAATTTGCCATATGTGAGAAACTTTTGATTTATGGGTGTGGGATGGTAGTTGTCATTTTTGAGAAATAACAATCCGTGTGGTTGCTCTAACTAAACGATACAGCGTCAACTCACTCCCCAAACTCGATAGCAATGCAAGGGGTTACATAGTTTAACTCTTCAAACAAGCTGCAAGAAAGTAGTTTTGGAATCCCACGGTTCCATTTTATTTATCCAGTGATGACAGGTGTGTCACTTACAAAATTGTCAATCTCTTACAATTTATAATGATTTATAGAATTCTAAATTTTTGTCTAATAAAAAAAATCCAGATCTGGCAAATGACATTCATATTTCATATAAAAAATAAATCAAAATAAATAGATAACTTTTTGAGAGGTTCAAAATAGTAAAAATAGACAAACAAATTACAACAAAGATAGTATAATTTTTTTAGTCCCAGCATGAATAATCTATCTTTGGCCAGACTTGGGAGAAGAATAATTGAGGTGCGGGTGCTCACAAGATGCCTCTGACCCCTGTAATGGCATCTCCAACCCATCTCTATTATAAATGAATGTGATATATAGTGAGAGGAGAATTTGTAATTTATCACATCTTTTTTTCTCACTTTTTGAAATTTTGGAAGAATCTTGGACTCATTGTTTTTTTTAGAGATTTGATCACCAAATTTAATTGAGGGGGTGATTTTATAATTTATTCAATTTTTTTCCTCACTTTTTGACTTTTTGAAAGAATTTTGGAGGGACTCATTATTTTTTTAAGATATTTGGTCACAAATTTTACTTTTGGGTCTCCATGTTTGGGGACTACACTTTCATTTTGAAGTTCCAACAAATCTCTAAAAATAACAACGGATTCCTCCAAGATTCTTTCCAAAAGTACAAACTACAAAAAGTGAAGAAACATGAGATAATTACAAAATCTTTCCTCAATACGTCACATTTATTATCCATTTTCCTAAGAAACAGAGATGAGATGAATGTGCTCTAAATTTCTATTTATGAGTGAGATTTTGTAATTTTCTCATCTTTTCTTGTAACGCCCCGATTTTTCGGAAGCAAAAAAATAACAATATCTTAAGAAAATTTTGCTAAATAAATATGATTTTCCAAAATAAATGTTTAGCTATTGCAATCTCAAGAAAATTTACTGATTCAAAATACATTAATTTCAGAGCTAACTCTAGGTTTGACACGAATCCCAAGCATACTTGATCCTCATTCCTGATATTCTTTCCGCATCAAACAGCACCATCATTGAATCCCCTCCATTGAATCCTGCGCCATATGGCAAATTGATCACCGAAACAAACGATTTGTCAGGATATAGACGTATCCGTGAGTGATAAATCATCCAGTAGAATAATCCAACCCAACTGCCCCTTTTACTTTACAGCTAGCAAACAACAGGATAATAGTAATGCGAAAAAGTAAAACAGAGATTTTTCCATATAAACCGGTTTATTACTATCCATTAACTTAACGTGTAATCTAAGATCTCCTCTGCGGGATCTTTCCTCCCCAACCGCTAGCCCTGCTCAGTCCTATGAGATCACTTCCCTTTGCTGTCGCAGATACATCTACATTATATACCAAGTGTGCACCTCAATAACTACAACAAAGGGTAAGCTTATCATGCTTGAATCATGACTAGGGTTTGCTTATCTTATATACCACTTCACAATCATCACTAGACTCCCGCCAATTTCAATTCATCACTGGACTCCCGCCAGTTTCAGTCATCACATCCAACTCATCACATCCAAAATCCCTTTTCAGGCAATCTAAAAATAAAACTTTCCAATTTATCCATTACCTAGTATCGTCTAGGTGAATTCTATTGGCATACTACCCCATGTCTTTAGGGTCCAATTTAGCATTCAAATCAAATATCGGTGCAATATACAATTAAATTAAATAATAATTAGAACAAATAACAAGCAATGCAATCACACAATTTTTTATGAATGGGCTGTTGCCCTTATTCTTGTATGGCCACGTTGTCAATAACGAAGTAGAACTTTTATAAAAATTTTAATAAAATAATTTCTAGGCTCTTATTAATTTAATTCTTAAGAAATTAGATGGATTAAAAACTAATTAAATACATTAATTAGGTAAAAATATTAGAATAGTGATCATGACCTTAATAAGAGTCCTACAAGCCCGATACATTGTGTTCGAGTGTTAAAAGTTAGTTTCAGAGGGTCGCGGGATTATTTTAAATAAAGATATTAACAAAAGTTGTCGAAAGTAAAATAAATGGATAATACTCCCTCCGTTCCAAAATGAGTGTCCTTTTTGGGGAAGCGTGTCATTTTCAATTACTTATATCTTTCAATGTGAATGTCAAAAAATATGCAATATGGGTCTTGTTTGATAGATTATAATTAGTTCTATTAAACAAAGTTTTCAAAATCACATAAAACTTCATAAATCGAAAGATATAAACATTTGAAAATGGCACGGAGTCCCAAAAAGGACACTCATTTTGGAACGGAGGGAGTAAATTATTTAATAAATAAAATAGGTCGAGGTTAATAACGTTTCGTCTTTGGAAGGTAATTAGTCTAAATAAAATTACTCGGGCATTAATAATAAGGTTTATAAAGTCGTAAAGTAATTTTGATTGGAAACATAAATATATATATATAGTGAATTTAATAAAAATATATGAAATTAGCAAGATATCCTCTTTGAGATTTCAGAAGTCTAGGAAAAATAGTTTGGGTGGCAAAAACGTTCTTCAGAAGGTCATAAAGATTTTTCGTTTGTAAAATCTTGAAAGATAACGAATAAATAATTAATAAATTAAAAAAAAATATGACATTAACAAGGCATGATCTTTGACGTGTGAGAAATCTAGGAAAAATAATCTGGTGTCAAAAATGGTGTTCGGAAGGTCGCAAATGGTTTCGAACATATTTTAATAAAAACCGAACGGAGTTGACATCCGGGGGTACTGGCCACAAGGTTGGACCAGTCAACCTTGCGGTGGAGCAGCTCACCGCGAGCTCGGATTTGGTTCTTGCGGTCCGCACCTTGCGGCCGCAAACTCAATGGCAGTTTCGATTTTTTTGTTGTTTTGGCTCGGTTTCGATGCATGAGTCCATTTAGGCTATTGGTTTAAGCATAAAAATATTTAATATACTTAGAGGAATGGTTGGAATGGATTATAATACCTTGAATCGGATCGAATTGGTTCAAATCGAAACTTGAAATTTTGGAGAAGTCAACTTCAGGTTTGATGACCGGGAAACTTTGGGACCGAATTGGTTGATGTTTGGGGATGCTTTGAGCTGTGGGAAGAGTTTGGAACGACCAAATTGGATTTCGGTTAGGTCTTGGTACAAAACCCATTTTTCTCTCTCTCACTTTTTCTTTCTAAAACTCCATGGATTAAAGCTTCGTTTTTCTTCAGTTTTTTCTCTCTATTCTGACTCAATGGAGGGTAAAGGGTGTAAGGGTGAGTTTGTGGCCCAAGTGGTGGGGTATTTATAGGTGAATTTTGGAGTAGGAGGATAAGATTGAATTTAATGAAAATTCTATCTCTTGGGCTTTGAGATGGACGAGATAAGGACGAATACATGATTAGGGAGGAAGTAGAGACTGAGTAGGAGAAGGAGATGGATTTGGTTTTGTAGTAGACGTAGAGGTAATATAGGGAAGAGTAGTGGATGAGTGAAAAGATAAAGATAGAGGAAGAGATTGCTGTGAGATGGGTAACCAAATTCCACAAATTGTGAGATGGTTATTAGTATGAAAACGATAGATAAATATGTACACACATTTATAGTTACCAGTTATGGTAAAATTATGCTAAACTAATTTCAGTTGCCAAAAATTAATTTAGATTCTAGTTTAATCTAATTACACTATTAAATAATTAATCGATTACTATAGACTATTTGATTAAAAATAATTTCTTTATTCGAAAAAAATAGGGCAAAAATCCGGGTCGTTACATTTTTTCAATTTGTTTTTTTTTTTTTTGGTATTTTTTTTGAAGTATCTTGGAGGGACTAAAAAGATATGGTCTCCAACATTAAAGTGTGATCCTCAAATACGGAGACCAAATCTCTATGACGATAAATCCCTCGAAAATTCTTCCAAAAAGTAAAGAAATTGAAAAAAAAATAAAATAAATTATGAATATTTTCACTCAATATATTACATTCATTTTATATTTAAAAATAGTGATGGGTTAATAGAGAAACAAAAATGTCATTTTTTAGTGCTGCGTAGATACCGCGTGTTGTTCGCTCGCCGCATTTGAGCCGTCTATTGCATTTTTTGACGGCTTGGATTTTGAGAAAAAAAAATTTTGGGGTGAGAGGAGAGAGAGGATTTCAATCTGAGCCGTTCAAAAGTGTATTAGACTGTCCGAATGTGCCGAGCGGGTACCACATGTATCTAAGGGGTTGTTCAGCTAAATAAACCAAATGCCTTATTTTTTTATCTTTATTCAAATAAACCATTTTTCGTATTTATTTAAAATAATTTGAATTTCTATCATAATTTTTTACTTTTTAGATTCCTCTTATCAAAAAAAATAGTACTAATCCACAAAAAAATTTGAATGAGAGCAAGTAGTTTTGAAAACGAACAAAATGCGAAAAAAATTTAAATATAAACAAAAAATTAACCATTTGGCTTATTTTAGCCCAAGAAGTCTTTTAATTTCTCTTCCCGGTGGAGATGTACAGAGGAGATCCACTAGGCAAACTGCCACACCCAGCAGAAGCGTGAACTCAAAGCACAACAACAGACGCCATACCAGTCGACAAAGTCTACGATCAGGGGTTCGACAATGGAGGGCTGGGATCCGAGCACCAAATCAACCCTAACCCAGATCCCTCTCCTCTCCACCAAAGCCGGCCCGCGCGACGGCGCCGCCTGGACGCAGCGGCTCAAGGAGGAGTACAGGTCCCTGATCGCCTACACCTCCATGAACAAGTCCAAGGACAACGACTGGTTCCGCATCGCCGCCAACGCCGACGGCACGCGGTGGACCGGAAAGTGCTGGTACGTACACAACCTGTTGAAGTACGAGTTTGACCTTCAGTTTGATATCCCCGTCACGTACCCGTCCACAGCGCCCGAGATCGAGTTGCCCCAGCTCGATGGGAAGACTCAGAAGGTATTCTGCTTTTTCTTTTTTATTACGAGCGGTAGAAGAATGCAATTATCTGAATTACAACTGCAATATGTGTTCCACTAACTAAAATAAGTATTTATTTGTCAAGTAAGTACTTACTGTTTAAATTAAAAGTGATATATTGGAGAGAATGACTTGTCTGAGTTGTCTCATTTAACAAAAAATAAGTAGTTAGAAAATAATAACCTTAGTGAAACGGGGTTTATTCAAATGGATTCCACGTATGTTAAGAAATAAATAGAACGTATACAACTCTCTAAATGCCGAAAACATCTAACATGTTAAAGAAATTGAATCAGAAAAGATGTCTGAGTTCAGCTTATAAGCACCTCAACCAATCCACCGTCCACTGGTGGGTGCCCACTTGAAGCCGGAGTAAATGCTCCATACATATGGACTGTGGCCCAAAGGAGTTGATACCCCAAAGAAGTTGATAGTGGTTTCGAACCTGAGACCTTTACAAGGGAGCAAACTCCCAAGTCTCAGGCGTTGACCACTAGGCTAACCCTTAGGTTATGATTGGAGGCTAACATTGAGTGGGAACGAGGATGTGATTCATAGGAATAAATGTATCCAGCAGTTCTTACTCAAATGTTTTGGTTAATACTTGAATGGTATGGGAAGATATTTAGGGAATTTATATATTTGTTATTATATTTTCGTTTTTCATGGATTCAGTCTGAAATCTAAGATTGCCACTAGAGAGAACGAGATCAAATTTTTACTTAGCCTGGGTATGCGATTTTGGGTTGGATAGGTCATCAGGACTTTTTTATTCAGTCTGTTCCAATGGTAGTAATGTATGTTACATGAACTCGGGTACCATTATCGGGTGCGGGCATGTGTCAAAGTATATGCTTCATCCAATTTTCATCTCGAGGGCACAGGGACACTCCAAAATTTTGAGATTTCTGAGTGGAATTTTTTTATTTTCTCTGATAAAAAATGTAATAAAAAATGTTTACAAAATGCCTTAGGGCACTCATGCATAACACAGAAGTTCCAAGGATAATTTCAAGTTAGAAGATACGCATGCTAGGTGTATGTCCGGCTAAATTTGTCGGACAAGGATCTCATACTTCTATCCTAGTATCAAGTGTCCGACATGTCTATTTCACGGATGTAAGATGACCCATGTAACTTAGAGAGTAACCATGAGAATCCTGAATCCCACTCTCATTCCCGATTCATGTCATCCAAACTGGGCCTCACTGTTTTGATTTAACGCGACTCAATGTATCGTAATTACATTGGTTTTTTTTGGTGGTTTTGGGTGTTTCAGATGTATAGAGGAGGGAAGATATGCTTGACCGTGCATTTCAAGCCTCTTTGGGCCAAGAACTGGTATGATCTTGTTCCTTTTTGTTTTATTTGACTTTATTTTAAATTTTAATCCTAGGAGGTTTAGGGTTTAATGATAACGTTCACATTGCAATGTATGTATTCATTGTACTTAATTTCCTGGAATGCTCATTTGATGTTTATCCTATCAGTTGACGGATTTGAGGTGCCAGTAGTTTACAGTTGTGCTATTGCTGTTTGTTAGCAAACTGAATGAGACAGATACCAAGGAAACATAATTTCAATTTTGTGTTTAATTTTGAAGTCGGAGAGAGCGCATTGTGGTAGACTCATAGCCCCTTTCTGCTCCTTCCCTGTTTAGTGGTTGGTTCAGTTCATGGTTTGGATATCTTTTTCTGGTTTGGCATTACAAGATTGTGTTTGACTTGTTATTCTGACTCTTGTCAATTTGCGTTGTTTTGTTATGACAGCCCTAGGTTTGGTATAGCGCATGCCCTTTGTTTGGGTCTTGCACCATGGCTTGCAGCAGAGGTTCCCATTCTTGTGGATTCTGGTATGGTTAAGCACAAAGATGATACTGCCTCAGCTAGCGAGTCTTAGTAATTTAACTTGTCCCTCATGGTGTAGAGATGGTGTTTAACTTTCTCAAATTTTCCCGTAGTTTGATATATAATAAATGTGGAATCATTGAAGTGTGTAATTTATGGATGCTCTGAGGTTTACAATATATTTATTGGAATTGTTCCATATGGTCTGCAGCACAAGTCTTTGGAAATCTTTTTGAGCCTTGGTTAAGTTATGCAATATATCTTCTTGCCCAGTTTCTGTGTGTTTTCATGTCTGCTCAATCAGAAACCTTGGCCACACCACTGTTCTTCCAAGAATCAGGATTAGCTTTATTTCCCAATATTATCTCCTTTTTAAAGTTAGGTTTTGGACTTCTACTATAAGATTGGAGGCCTTAAGGCTAACTAGAGTTGTTGATGATGTAGATTGTAGAGTGTGTTCACTATTTGTTTCATTCTCCTTACAGAGATCTTTGCTATGAAACTAGGACCAGTGGCTAGGATCTATTCTGCATGTATGGGCCTTCGCATGTTAAAGTTTCAACATAAGTTGTATCCATGTATACTTCCTTTTTATTCTCCTTACAGAGATCTTTACGATCAAAGTAGGACCAGCGGCTAGGATCCTCTAGGTTAAATTGTCAGCAGTTCCAAATTTCCAATCTCTAAATCATGAACTATAAATAGTTGGTTGCCATCTCCATTACGCCAATTTGCTGGCCTATTTTTGTACTGGGCGTATTTAAAATCGATATCTGGCTCCTGTATGAGCTAAGCATAGTCATCTTGCTATTTGAGTCCTTTGTGCAATTTTGCATTCCGTAGGTAAGAGGACATATTCTTTGCTTGACTATATTTACCATTGTCAGTTTTCAACTTTCTTGTACCCATTTTCGTAAGAGTAAACACTGGAAATAACAACCTCTAATCTTCAGCTAGTTTGGGCGAATCTATACTATAGTAGTGGGGGAGAACACCAGTTCCCAACTTATTCTTGCATCTTTCAGGTATCGGATTAGGTTCATAATTGTTCAGAACCTGCACTATACTCTCAATTGGAACCTGTATCTGTCACTCTCAATTGTCATTTTTCCCTTTGTAAATTTCTAATGTGCTCATAGAATAGATCAACGGCCTAGTAAGTCCAACCCCATTTTCTTCAATTATGGAGTGGATCTCACATATCAACAGATGAGCTACACCCAGATGGGTTGGAAATCAAATTATTGATCTGGTAGAGATTCCTCTTTGTTAATTATTCTGAGAAAACATTAAATTAGGAGGGCCTTTCTAATTTGAAAAACTCAACTTGTAATGGTGACAAGATCAACCCAAGTACTATTAAGGCTTCAAAGTCAGTCTAGCGGCATATTGGTTGGGCATCTGTTCTGGCTTCTGGTCCATTGCAAATCTTGATGCAAGTGTGAGGAAAAAACTATACCTGGAAATATACTTCAAGCTGTATATGTAATGCTGCGAATCTGACTTGAGAAAATCTTTGACAGTAAGGCAAGAATGCGGGATTCGGTGTTGATATGAACGGTATATCATGCGCTCGAAGATCTGAAGGAAGTTGCGGGTTAGGGAGAGCTTGATTCTATGCATAGCTCATTAACTTGACCAACCATGTTAAGTGACTTAAGCTCAAAAACAACGACGCCGACGAAATTAGGGAGAGTTTGATTTAGTTTTGATCAACCTAGTTCTGGGAAAAATTTCCTTTATCTAGTTGTGTTTGCTATGAAAAAATATGCAGTAAAAGAGTACAGTACAATGTGCACAATAAGAAGTTGCAATAGTTAATTTGCAATGGTCTTTCCTCTTTTTCCAAAAAAGTAATCCTGCTTTCTCATCTCTTGTGCCCTCATTAATGTTCAGAAAGTCCGTAGACATGGGCAATTCTTGCACAGATCGCGATGTGATGTCAATTAAAAAATTTAAATAAAAAGTTAGGTGGTTGATCGAATACTTATGGGTATCAGATTAAGTTTATTTTTTGCAAGAGCTCTTGAAAAAAAGTGTTAAATTTAATTAATGAATCATATAGTTTGTGTGGGACCCATAGTGGGCCCCACATTACAATTTGTACACAGATTGTCCGTGTAATTGCACCTCTAATTAATGTTAATGAGGTGTTCTTTTGCCAAAAAAAAAAAACTAAAAAGAAGGTACCACAGAAAAGATCTGAAATAAACATCGAAACCTATCTAGGTGCGCATTATCAATTCCTTTGAGGTAAGTTCATGTATGGCTTTGCTCTGACTCTAAATGAGACCTCTGCTAGTGGACGATGGAATTGATTTTCAGAATTAATCGAGGTGCATGTAAGCTGGCTTGGACATTTGAGAAAATTTTGGATACGAGGAGGGTATTGCCACGTGGTACCCGGCACCCCATTCGAGCCGTCCAAAACGTTTTTGGACCGCTCAATTTTGAGGGGGGGTGTTTTGGGCATTTTGTACTTAATATTTACCCTTCAAATCCGAGCCATCCAAAAATATTTTGGACAGCTCGAATGAACCGGGCATCAATTATTTTTTTATTTTTTTAAAGAACCATGCAGGCCCAGATGGGGTCGTATCTTTTGAGTGTGAGTACGAATCTTCTCCACGCCTTTCCCATGGAATATGTGGCTGATACCGACTCAGGAAATCTTAACAAGGCAATCCCCATCACATATCTTCCCCATTCTCCCCTTCGGGCTTATCCTTTTCTTTCAATACTCATCTATCACCTTTAACTAGATTTCCTTGGCCGTGTGGCCTTCAATGCTCGTGAAAACATTCCGCCAGTAATGCTCGAAAAAAAAGGACCGAAATCTATCACCTTTATGCATCAAAAAATAGAAATGTTATATGTCTTGTTCGTTTAGGATTTTAAAATCTCTGCGCACGATGCTCAATAGATTTCTTCTATCTCTCTCCACTCGTTACTCTTAAAAACCTCCTTCAAAACGCAAACCAAACAATAATTTCTTTCTGGTAATGCTGTACGTACTGTCAAGGCCATGTTTGATTAACGGGACTAATAACATGAGAGTTAGTGTTCTCCTTTCTCTTTCCCTCGATTTACCTATTGTCGAGTTTTTTACTAATAGTTTTTCCGTTTCAAAAATAAAATAAAATAAATTAAAATTAGGGATGGTAAGAGCTGATTCTGCTTACAAGTTACAAGCCGTAATTTATCGTCCAATTAGATCTTTCAATCTATCAAATTTTTTTTGCGTCCTATTTTCAAGCTATTTTGCCCTCAAGAAGCAGAAATGTGTCAAACAATTTATGTAGTCGAAAGGTGTGAGCTAAACATTGATATTATAAGCTCTAACAAACACCCTCATATTTTGTCTATCAATTATAACATCCGAATATTAGGACGCGCTCCTACGCAATCCGATACCATGTTCTAAATTGTGAATCAAACAATCCCTAAGGTTTTGGTAAAATAAGCTGCCTTGGCCCTAGCTCTTTTGTCACCTTTGGATCATGCCAATATTTTTGTTGGCTATTGATGAAGAAAAAGGGAAGGAATACTATTTTTTAGGGCAGTTCAGTGGATGCCATGGTGCCAAGACAAGGCATGAATTACCTCAGCTTCCATTAGTTTTTGGATGATGGACATGCTTTTTAATTTGAAAAATAAGTGCAAATATCGAGACTGTTTTTAGAAGAGACAAACACTAGGGTACCTTTCTTTGATTTTACTGGTGATTTGGTATCTTGCAGCCAACAATCGATTGGAAGCTGGGGGACTGCTAATGCTCTTAATTTATGGCTTTTTTTTAAAAAAGAATGAGGAATAGTTTAAAGACTTAAGGTCATAAAAATGCCCAAAATAAAAGCAAATTGAGCTTCCATTACTAGCATAACAATAGTGCATAAAAAGCATGATTCATTTTACATATATTTTTGAGCCAATTTATGAGCACCTTGATTAATTTCAAGTCCATAATGTTAGTCGTTAGCATAATATTCCTCCCTCCATCTCATAATTATTGTCCATTTTCACCATTTATGACATCTCCAAAATCTATTTATATTATTGAATTTATAATATATTCTATACTCAACGTTGAACTTATTTGATAGATTTTAGTTATTTTGATTGAAAAAAGTTTTCAAGATGATAAAAAAAATGTTATAGATTAAAAAATATAAGTAATTTGATAATGATATGTCGAAAAACAGACAAGGAACAAAGTAGAATAATAGTATGTTAGATTAGGTTAGTTTTTATGTGTTCTAGTTAGTCTAGGTTTTCTTGTAGGTTTTTTTTTTGGTGGACAAAATGATGAATATTATATTAATAACGGTCCATCAGCACTTACATAACAGAGTTTATTACAAATATTATGGGCAAAGCCAAACTAATCATTTAAATTTAAAACAAAAAACACACAAGACAGTTGATGTCTTTCAAGTTTCACCCTAAGGCAAACATTGAGCTTGACGCAAACAGTGATACTCACAATCTGTTGAAAATTCATACCAAGAATCAACAGTCTCAAAATATATAAAATGCTAGCTAAAGATATAAGACAACAAATACTCAAACGATCAGATGGATTCTAACCAAATATGAACGCACTTTGAACTTCCAAAAACTACATATCTCACAAGCCACAATGAGTTGTCCCGCCAAAATATCATGTAGGATAAAAACACTGTAGGCACATATATCATTGTGAAGCAACATTATATTTGAAAAACCCAATATGTGGAAAAATTATTTATCCAAAGACGAAACTTATAACTCTTGAGAAGACGAGAAACAAAACTCTCACAAATCAAACGACATTGAAGAGATGGAAAAAAAAAAAAAAAACAAAAACAAAGACAAAAGTATAAAAGAATATGCTTAGAACCAGTACCAGGACATTCTGCTCCTGCCGCCGTACAAGACTGACCTATACAATTACCATGAGACTATATTTTAATGTACTCGAGTCCTTTACAATTTACAGTACTTTTGTAGACAAAGTATTTAAAAGTATAGATTCAAGGGATAATGCTATAGCGTTCTCGATTATTTTGGAGACAATTTTTGGGATAACCGACTTTTATAAGCATAACAAATATCAGTGATATGTATAACCAAGGCATTATAAAGACATAATCCTCCAAATCCCCAGAATTTTTGAGGATTTGGGGGGTTATGCCTTTGTAAGGTTTTGGTTATACACATCACTGGTCTTGGTTATACTTGTAATGGTTAGTTATGCCAAAAATTATGGTGTCCCCAAATGACTGGTGGACACTGTAGTATTTCCCTTCAACACTTTTTTTTTGGGGCGTTACGATAGCATTTCTATCCATTCAACTTTTTTGAGTAGGTTGACATTTTCACTGTACTAGTTAAGTAGGGGAATGACTTCGGTGTCCCCAGTCATTTTGGGGACACCGTAGCTTTTGCATTAAGTAGTAGTACATTTTATAATGCTTTTAGGTAATGGGAAGAAAATTCAATTTTGAACGGAGAAATTTTTCAGTGCCGGGTGGACCCACCCGGCACGGGTCATGTGGTACTGAGAATGCATCTCGACTGTCCAAAAGTATTTTGGATGGCTCAGATCTGTTTTAGGCTTGAGGAGGTGTTTTGATAATTTCACACTAAAATATTACCCAAATAAATTTAGACCGTTCAAAATACATTTAGACGCCCGAAATCGTACTAGGCACCATGTGATCCGTGCACACCTGCCATTGAGAAACTTCTCTCTTTTGAACATCAATGGGAAAGATAGAAAATAGTAGTCCAAATTGGGAGGCCCAAAAAACATCTCTTAAAACAAAGCTACTGGATCCCACATTCCAAAGGAATAGCAATTTCTTTAAGAGAGTGTGGATAAAACGTGTATTCCACCCGCCAATCGAAACCCAGAGAAATTCGATCCCCTAATCTCCACCTATACCCCCTTTTTCCTTTTCCTCCCCCATCTCGGTCAATTCTTTCCCCACCACAACCAAACCCGGCTCCTCCCCTCTCTCTCTTCTTTCGATCAATTTACGTGCACCTAAATAAATTTCTATTTTTATTCGGTCAAAAGAAGGTCATCCGTCTCAAAATTAGAGATTTTTTAAATCGAGTTAAAGAAAAGCCATCCGCGCCGGTACTAGAAATTTACAAGAATTATTTTTTTTGCGATTTGATCCCAAAAACCAAACCTTATTCAATTATGTGAGAAGCAAACACAACAATCAAATGGACTGACTTTGGGGGGCGCTCTCTCTCTCCCCACAAAACAACTACTACTCCTACTACGTACAAAAACAGACCAATTCCTAGCACACGAACAACCCCCCTTTCACTTTACCAAACGACCAAACACGGCCCTTCCCCAAAACCCCTCTCTCTCTCTCTCTCTCTCATCTAATCTAATCCAAGGGTTAGGGAAAGGGTTGGGGTTTCGGCACCTACGAAGCTATTTTCCGCCAGCGATGATGGCAGTTTCGAGCGCGTTCGGAGGGGCGAAGCTCGAGACTCTCCTCCTCAGCAACAGGGCCGCCGCCGTGCCGCCGTGTCAGATTCGAGTCTTTTGCAAGCCGGCTCGAACCGGAAGAGCCCTGATTCGGAGAGGTGGGCCCGCCATTCGATGCGAGGTTGCTTCCGATGTCTTGGTTCAGGCCGCTGGAGGAATCGATCAGAATGCGTCATCGGATTCTCGTTCTCCGAGCCTTTCGGCCCTTGAGCAGCTCAAGACCTCAGCCGCTGACAGTAAGTCACGCATATCCATTCATATAATTATACCCTAATTCCAATGCTTTGGGCATTAGCCGAGGATACGGTTGCATCGGATCCCAAATGTAATCTAAAATTTTGGGGGCCTAAATGTCTTAGAGCATCTCAAATACTAAAAGCTTCGTTTGGTAGAGAGTACTCCAATGGGAAAACCCCGAATATATGCACAACCGCAAGTAAAAGCTTTATTAATGGCATAGTTGTTAATAGTGAAGAGTGAACCAAGCCTTTAACATGTGGAGTAAAAATTTGAGTCTCCCTCAATTTGATAAAGATTTTGAGTAAAACTCAATTGGGTATGAGTTTGAGTCTAGGACGGGAGTAAGAGTGGAGGGATTTTAATAAGAGTTTGGTTCTAAGTTATGCCTATACATGAAATTAGTATGGGAGTTTAATTACTACTTTTGCGGCCAAAAATGCGGTAATAATGATGAATTAAGTAATACTTTTTGAACTAATGAAATGATTATCAAGTTTTTTATACTTATGTTTCTGAATACATGTATTGTTTGCCATTAAAGTTGATTTTATCTTCGTAAATCATTTTATGTATGAATTATATCGACCAGAAAAATGAATGAGGTGTCTCTGAAAATTTACATTTGATTTTCATCAGGGTATACGAAGGAAAGGAGCAGCATCGTTGTAATTGGGCTCAGTATCCACACTGCACCTGTTGAAATGCGTGAAAAATTGGCCATTCCTGAAGCCGAGTGGCCTCGAGCCATTGCAGAGCTGTGTGGTTTGAATCACATTGAAGAAGCTGCTGTTCTTAGTACCTGCAACAGGATGGAGATATACGTTGTTGCACTGTCTCAACATCGTGGTGTAAAAGAAGTGACTGAATGGATGTCGAAGGTACTTTCCATTTCTCCTTACCGCTTGCTTATAATTTCTTTATCCCTCATGCTGCCATTTATGTTCTTATGTTCATTCTATTCTGTTTCCTATTAGAAAAAAAAAAGTGTAGTGAAGTCAATGATTTTGATCTGAATGAGATAGGTTTGAGCCTTTGTGAGAACATATATTGCATCTACATTGTGAGTGTCACATTACCACCATGCTACATGTCTGAGCAAAGTTTGCTTGGAACATGAATTGACATGGAGAATATTTAAATCATGCGTATATTCTCAAATGTCATAGTAGTTAACACACTGGAACTGCTGATCTCTTCTCTCTTGATTTCACTTGCAACTTGCAACATGTCATAACAATGTGATTATCATTCTTTAGACACTTTACACTTATCTTCTTTCCTTTGCAGACAAGTGGGATTCCTGTCTCAGAGATTTGCGAGCACCGGTTTTTATTGTACAATAAAGATGCCACACAGCACCTCTTTGAAGTATCAGCAGGGCTTGACTCCCTAGTCTTGGGTGAAGGTCAAATCCTAGCTCAGGTCAAACAAGTGGTCAAAGTTGGGCAAGGAGTCACTGGCTTTGGCAGGAACATCAGTGGCCTATTCAAGCACGCAATCACTGTTGGAAAACGGGTTAGAACGGAAACAAACATTGCATCGGGTGCAGTTTCAGTTAGCTCAGCCGCCGTTGAGTTGGCTTTAATGAAGCTTCCTCAGTCATGTCATAACTCTGCTAAGATGTTGGTCGTTGGAGCAGGCAAAATGGGAAAGCTTGTGATCAAACACTTGGTGGCAAAAGGCTGCACCAAAATGGTGGTAGTGAACCGATCCAAAGAGAGAGTATCCGCCATCCGTGACGAATTGAAGGATGTTGAAATAATTTACAAGCCTCTTTCCGAAATGCTAACTTGTGCTTCTGAAGCAGATGTGATTTTCACAAGCACTGCTTCAGATACCCTATTATTCACAAAAGAAAATGTACATGATCTTCTGCCTGTTCGTCAAGAAGTTGGGGGTTTGAGGCTTTTCGTCGATATCTCTGTTCCGCGAAATGTGGGCACATGCGTCGCAGATGTTGAAAATTCAAGGGTTTATAATGTAGATGACCTAAAGGAAGTCGTGGCAGCTAACAAAGAGGATAGGATTCGGAAAGCGATGGAGGCTCAAGAAATTATCGGTGAGGAATCTAAGCAATTTGAAGCCTGGAGGGATTCATTGGAAACCGTTCCCACAATCAAGAAACTGAGAGCTTATGCAGAAAGAGTGAGGGTTGCGGAGCTAGAAAAATGCTTGTCGAAAATGGGTGATGATATTTCAAAGAAAACAAAGAGAGCTGTTGATGATCTCAGTCGGGGAATAGTAAACAAGCTACTTCATGGTCCAATGCAGCATTTGAGATGTGACGGGAGTGATAGTAGGACTCTTGATGAAACTCTAGAGAATATGCACGCGTTGAACAGAATGTTTAGTCTTGAAACGGAGATATCCGTTTTGGAACAGAAGATTCGAGCTAAGGTGGAGCAAAATCAGAAGTGAACTACTCTTTTGATTTTTTTTTTTGAGGTACTTCTTTCACTTGAGTCTGAATAATCAGAGGTAAGATTGCCTCATAGTCATTTGTAGAGCCACAGTTGTTGTAACTTACGTTTCAATCAATTTCCGGGATCTTTCCAAATTCATTTATCATTTATTGGTGATTCAACACCAGCGTGTTTTCAAGTGCACAAACCCCAACAACCACCCCCCCACCCCACCCCACCCCACCCCCGGACTTTGTAGGATTTATCTGAGATTAACCCTTTGTACCTTATGAAATAGTCCCCAATCTGGTTTCTGATGTACTTGTATTGTTTGTAATTAAACTATTGAGGAATCCAATATATCGAGGTTGGCTTATACCATTTTCCATTTTTTGAGGAGATTCTGCTTTCGTTTCTGCATTTGGAATGTTGCCATATTTGAATGCTTGAGAGTTGTCACGATGTGTCCATGACAACTTGTTTCAGATTGCATAGTGTAGAGAGGTTTAGGGATGGACATGGGCTTTCATATCCCAAGACAGGTCGGACTGTGATCTGGACCAATCTGACCATCTCAAGGATCTTCTAGGCCCAGGCCTGCCCACTAAGTCCTCTTCTTAGAAGATAGAGAAGGCAGAGGACGACCACTGAGGTGGTAGTCAAGTTGGCAGTGAGGGACTGAGGGGTGAAACTCCCTCCCTCTCCACGAGGTCGCGAGTTCGAACCCATTGCGGTAGTACACATGAACCATATGTTGTGTGTGAGACTGTGAGGACGTCCTTGTTCAATTTGCGTCCTTAGGGAGCTGTCGGGATGGACTGTCCCTTCCGGGACAATAGCTACCTTACAAGGGCACCTATCAGCCAAATATTCAGAGAGATTAAAAACTACTATGGTGACGCTCAAGGGGGTCACAACGATAGTGAACCTTCTTAACTGTTTATATTGAGCACAAAAAAGAAAGGAAGAGAGAAGGCAGAGAATGCAATCCGGTTTGCTAACCCAAGGCAAACATAGTGTCGATCATTTTGTTGTCATTGAGTTTTTTTTTGTTTTTTTTGGGGGGTGGGGGGAACAAAGATTCCTTCTATGTAAAATGGGGGATTCGAGTTTCCCTCTCCAACCCCGAATCCCAGAGCAATGTTAGAAGCGAGATCCAAAGTTTTGAATGTTAGAACACAGAAGTGAGTTTATGCGACTTGCCTTCCCCCATTTATTACTTTTTCTGTTTCATTCCGTGGCGGCCCGTTTGTCGAGCGGTAAGATTTTACATGAATAAAGAAGAATGATGGATAAGAGATGGATATGTTGTAAGTTAAGGAGCGGGATTAACTTATACATGATTTGAGTAATAGTTGATATAATTGTATAAAAGTGGATGACGTAAAAAACAAAACGGTAGACAATTATGCTTTGTTCGGTTCCCTTTTTAGTTTTAGTTTTAATTTTGTTTCCAATCATTATCCTACTTATTTCTTCAATCATTAACCTATTTTTTTAATTATTACTTTTTCATCTCTCTCTATCTCTCTCCAATTATTATTCTTATTTTCAATTATTACTCTATTTCTCTCTCCACCCACTACCAAAACTAAACTAAACTAAACTCTCAACCAAATACTATCACACCACTGCCTTTCGAGTGGTACCTGGCCTGGAGTAATACTATTAATGAACATCAATAATGGAGACACGATATGGGTATTGTCCAAGGGAACATCAATAATGCAGTCAATCAAACCGTGCATCACATGATCCCATCAGACAGAATATCAAAAAAGCTGGCAAATCAGTATTTACGTCCGAGTACAATCCTTGAATCCAACCCAGTAGGAGTAGGTAAAAACAATTTCAAACAACTTTCCATTTCCAAGATTCCATGGAAAAGTTTTGAAATGGCACCTGAACTTTCAATTTAATGTCGCCGAAACACCACTTTATTTCAATTAAATACCTGGATTTTCAAAATTTCTAAATTGAGGCACTTACCGTTAGCCTCATCCATTTTCTTCACAAATCGGCTGATGTGGCTCATTTTTAGCATTAAAGGGCCCCACTAGAAATGGTAGAAAGTGAACTCAATGCATACAATCACAATCCAAAAGTGAAGTAGGATTGGCATAAATTGTAATTGTGTGCATTGGGTTCACTTTCTAACATCTCTAGTGAGGTCCTTTAACGCAAAAAATAAGCCACATCAACCGATTTGTAAAGAAAATGGATGGAGGCTAATGGCAGGTGTCTCAATTTGGGAATTTTAAAAGTCCAGATGTTTAATTGAAATAAAGTGAAATCCAAATGCTTCGATGACATTGGAGTGAAAGTTTAGGTACCATTTTAAAATTTTCCCTCCAAACTTTCTTCTCTATTCCTCCGTGTTCTCCATCATTTCCAATACGTTTTCTGAAATTTAGGTTGATCTTCTAAAAAATCGGAAAACCAAGTTTAAAAGATAATCCACCATACAAAATTGTAAAATTTTCCCTCAATATACTAGTTCTGAAAACTGTAAACACTCTGTAACCAAATCCATTTAACTTTTTCTTTTGTATGGAAAATTGAGTCAACGGTGTACTGGAGTCGAAATGGAAAAACATTGAAGAAAACATCCACCGCAAATAAGATGAGGAAGTACCAATGTTTGCACCTAGAATGGAATAGGCTGGAAGTGATCAAACGGTTGAACCTAATCCATACAAATCAGATGAAACACTAGCAAAATATGTCAAATTCCATCATAGTTGGCACACGAAAAGATACGAAATCGAAAAACATGGACATATGCATCCACCTAAAATATGATGAGCAAGTCAGTCGAAGGAAAGTTCAAGGTTTGCACCTGTCGTGCAATGGACTGCTAGTGATCAAACAGTCAACAACTCTACATAGAAAATCACAATTACAATGCTAGCAATATATGTCCAATTCCATCATAGTTGGCAGAAAAACAAATGCAATTATGCGCATGCACCATACACCAAGTTGGTCGAAAAGGACTGAGGATAGTGGACAACGAAGACCGTGACTTTCATTAAACACACAAAACCAGAAGTTCAACAAGCAATGCACTTTACAGTTAACATAATAAGAATTTAGAATCCGGTTCGGGAGCAAGACACACCACATTCATTATATAAGTTGCAGAAGTACTGTCCAGGTAAACGGTCTTCTTACGGGTTTTACACTAAACAAGGCTTAGGGAACATGAATTACCAGGAAAATAGAACACAGAGAAGGCATTTAGCCAATGACCTGCTGTCCAGTCAGTCAACCTTCAAGGAAAATCTGGGAGAAGTGTTTTACAACTCTTACCCAAGTTTCTTCCCCTCCGTATTGTTGAATGGATAGCAACACCATGCATAAATGCTAGCTAGTTCTGGTTTTGGCATTTCTCAACGGCCCTAGGAGCTGCACAAAGACCAAAATAAATAAGAAATACATTGTTACTATCTGTAACGCGAACCTGAAACAACTCAAATAAAATTTACAACAAATAAAACAAAGTAGCATGTATACACATCTATAGAAAGATGTTTGAAAACTTCTAACCTTTATTACGCACTACCTAGAAATCTCAAGAACTTTTGGACTTCAATACGTTAAAAGACCTTGATCTACTTATCAAAAGAAAAAACTTATACCTGGTCCGCATTAGGTTGGCCTGTTTCACAAAAGCTAACACTATGCAAACTACAGGGGGGAGAGAGAGCTGACGTGAATGGATGGCCACACAGCCCATTCCATGAGGAGACCTAGGAATAAGGATTCCATTCCTTCTCCAGGAAACTAAACACTACCTACGTCATGTCGGTAAATTCCAGAGCAGCAACATGTACAAAAAGTTGACTACGTTGCTCAACTGTTACTTGTTCCTTTTCCATCTGGTACTGTAAAAATCAATTATTCTGTTTACCGCTTTGTCGCCACTCTTCATCTTGCCAAAGAAGTTGCAACGTCCAAAGAAGGTTCGAAGACCTGGCTGCAAAGCCTATTTGGTAAACAAAATGGAGTAGACTTATAGGTATAAATGGGTTCTCAGGCGCTAGAGCTACGAGTTAAATAGATCCAATAGAAGTCACTGATAGAAACATTTAAACCCCTCTTTTATTCATAAACCTATTTGTGTGTATGTAGCTCTAACATACTGACAAGATCCAAAGTTAAAGATGGAGGCAATAATCAATCATTTAGAAGAAAGACATCAAAAAGGTGGGATCCCAGAGAATGCACATCTACTCATTGAACTGTATTTCTCAAAACCGGATACTTATTTGGTCCCGGTAACAAGAGATGGTAACAAAAGCTGTAACGTAAAAACAAATGGACCAGCAAATAAACACACCTAGGCCAATGGCGTCAGAACTCTTCATAATCCTCAGCCTCTTGCAATTATCAGTAAACATCCTGTCGTAGATCCAAACATAAATTAGACTCCAAAAACAAACTGCAAGATAAGAAATAACACAGGCCAAAATAGAAAATTTTCTATGCTAAGTACTGCAAATGAAACTATGACCTAAAGCAATGTAAACTCAGTATGAACTAAGGTTCCTTCTGTTTAAGTGGGAAGAAAAAATGGGGAGAAAAATATTTCAATGCTGATAGAAGAGGATAATACTCATGATTGAGTTCGTGACAGGGGGAGTGATATAATTGAAGCATTTAAATTGTTGGGCTACACAAAAGCGATATCTCCACCTTACTTCCCGACAGAAGGCTTCCAAAAGATAAGCTCGGAATCAAGTTCTATCTGGAAATGTACAGCATGAATAATTATGTACATGTATGGAGAATGAGCAATGTTTATTTTGGAGTTTCCTGTAGGATACAAGTCTCACTTCTAAGAAATGTAGGACAGTCATCTCCTTTGATGAGCTTGTACGCAGGACTACTACTGACATGACACCTATGTCCACCAACGTGGAGACTCATAAAAGCTTTCAAAATCATTTTTTCAAGGCTTGTACAAGAGCATTGTGGCACCTTAAGTTGAAATTGTTCTTACAATCACCTACCTCTACACTAATAAAAGTTCTCGTTAGATAGCTTGAAATACATGGATGGGCCCATTTCTAACAATGTAAGCCTTTGGGCACTTATAAAATATTAGAGCTATGGTCGAAGGTCATGGCGTCAAATCTCTCACAGAATGTTTGATCCCCTATGAGTTAGTTATTGTGCACTAGGTTGCTTCTCAAAAGTACTGCCCATTTTTCCAATGAGTCACCAACTCCATGGTTCATTAAATGAGAGGAACATTATTTTATGACTGTACTATCTGCTCCACATGATGAACCAGATCATAAGTTCATAGCACAAGGAGTGGATTAGCACTTACTCCCACGGGACATCACCCACAAGCATCCAGTCACCATCCTTGTCCTCGTAAGTAAGAACATATTCTGATCCATGCAGCAGATCCTTCAGCTTGCTCTCACTCAGCCTCTCCCTCCCCGCAGCTCCATGAGATCCATATTGACCTGTATCACACCAGAATGGCAGTAACTGGATCCACGCAGACATCTTCGAAATGCAATCTAAGAACGACAACCGCTTGAAAAGTATGAAAACCATCTACTAAGACCATTTTGCCAATCGTAAACTTCAAGTCTCACCTATGGTAAAACAGCTGAACATCTTCTCAAGGGCAGAAGAGAGCTCCTGATATGCAGAGTAGGTTTTCAAGTCCACTTTCCTAAGATAAGGAGCACCATCCATGCTGACCTTAACCAACAAAGCACCAGACCCTGCTTTTCCTTCTGCTTCATCAGTGTTCTTCGAAGTTGTGGCCAATGTATTCTTTCGAAACGATCTTATAGGTGGCCAACCAACAACCTGTGCCCTGCCGTATAAATATCAAAGATCAAGACAATTCTCAAGGTTAAGCCTGCAGATGTACAAAAAAATAAAAAATAAAAAACCTTGAACCATCAACCTGTCGGACCAATCCGCACATGTTGGTTTGTTTTTTGAAGTAGACCGGTTAGGTCTTGGTTCACAAAATACCAGTCTGGCCTTGGTTCACAAAATAGAACCAATGGGTTAGGAACCGCTAAGTGTAAGGAAGTACCAATCCAATCTGTGAACACCCCCAGGCCCTAGTAAAGCCTACTTTCTCATGAAACGCCTCATTTTCAAGTTATCTGCACTTACTTGGTAGCGGGTGCACTGCTATTGCCATTTGGAGCAGCGGTACGATTTGGAACATTCTCATTGGAAGCACGAGGCCTCTCTTGAGACACTTGTTGAGGCACTACCTCTTTGGTTGTGGCTGGTTGAGTCCCAGTGTTATCTTTTGCAGTACCAGATTTCACACCCAAGTTTGGAATAGTCCTAGGTGATAGCATAGCCTTGACCTCGGAATTAGCAGCAAATCTTCCCTGTTCATCAGGCTGTGAAATGTCAGTGCTATGTATATCTCCAGAAACCATGTTACACAGCATTTTCAAATTATGTGAAGTATGTTTATCGGACACACTTGAATAAGAGTAAGGGATATGCATCCCGACATTTTTGGCTCAGCACTCACCTAGAAAGCATATTTAGGATGCAAGTTTACTGCAGGACTATGAATAGAACTTACATATTAGGCATGAAATGAAATATGACACACCGTAAACACAATGTACCTTAGGCAAAAATTAGAAATATTAAAAACACAAATACTGTCCCCGCGTCCTTGACATTTGTATTAGATGTGTTTGACATCTAAAACACATCCATGCCCCTATCCAATAGCTGTATCCGAGTGCATGTAATATAGGTTGAAAGATCACATTTCTTCAGAAAAAGGAGTGTTTCTCACCTCTGAGTATCCATCCATAGCATCAGAGAACCCTCTTTTGTTGCCTGAAACAACAGTCTTCTGGGATAGCACGTAATTATTATCCTTTGAAGGATGCAAAGGGAAGAGAGGCTTCTCATCAAGTTTTGCTGAGCTTAGCAGACAGAGTTCTGGACCTCTTTCAGGGGATTGGGATCCAGGAAGCCCAAGCCTCAGCTCTGTTGCCTTCAGATTCAAACTGCTGCTATTGTCTTCGGACGTGGTAGAAATTGTCGAGCTGTCTACCGAAGAACAATCTGATAACCCCATGTAGTTACGTTCTTTCAGTTCAGGCCCATTGGTGGACATACTGTCCAAGGAGGCCGAAGAAGCCAACATAGTGACATTGCTCTTACCCTCCTCCCCAACTCCAACCAGAGGTGGAGACATCAGAATTCAAAGCCAGAAGAGATGACTTTGTTTATTACCTGCTCTTACCACAGAAGCAAATTAGAATATTATCCATCAATCCGAAGATCCCAATTAAAGACCAAAAAGGATAGAAACCCAATAACCAATGAAGACTAAAGCAGAAAAGTGCAGAGCAATAAACAACAGCTGACTACACTTGCTAAACAAACCATCCAATAAAAAAGTCTATCCTAACAAATTCCTTTTGAAATGTCTATTCCTACAAAAACATGGTCACACAAAGTATATACCCTTCCTCAAGGGTAACATATCGGAAAGGATAAATCTTATGAACTTCAACCCCAAATCTGTTCACATGCAGAAGCAGTACATAACGGCCTCAAGTTCTGTAGTTTTTAGCAGTCTTTGACTTCAAATGCAGTACATCTCCATATATAAGGTTACAAAATACGCACCGCAAAAGAGAAAATGTTTGAAAAAAACCAAACCTCTTGCTCTTCAACTAGCAACTTGGTATTGCCAGAACTTTACCAAATAAAATTGACACCCAAGGCATGAGATAAAATCAAAACCCCAAGTTCATACAAAATTCAAAGGCAGTGGCATGAAATACTCCTCCAAATTTACATCCGATAGTCTATTTGATACCTCAAGTAATGATAATTTCACTCAAATCAAGGGAACTCAAATCTTTACTCAAATTTTGAACACCATTTTGTGGCTTCTAAATTTAACCTAATGCCGTCAATGAAGCTATAACTCAAATTTGTGCTAAGATCCAATTCGCCCCTTGGAGTGCTTCATTCTGAATGAAGTTTTTACTCAAACTCTAATCAATGAGGGTAAATTTTTGTCAAAGGGCAAGAGATGGTCCAAGGGCATCCCCATCCCTTACTCAAACCTCCATTTCAACTCAAATAAGAGTATAAAATCTCTTAAAACTCCCTCCACTCTGAGTCAACACTATATCGAATTGAGTTCCTCAAATTTTTACTCAAATCAAGGGAGACTCGAATCTGTACTCATCTTTAGTCGTCAATTTGTGCCTTTCAACAACTATGCTACTGGCTAAGCTTCTACACAACTTTATGCTTAGATCCAAGCTTTCCCATTGGAGCACTTCACACCTATTAAATAACTCACCCAAATTTCTATACTTCTTTACTCAGATTTTTTACTCGGATCAACAGGGACTGTTTTCTTTAACTGAGATTTTCAGGGCTTTATTTGGTCTTTTAAGTTTATCCCCCTGCCATTTAATGACGCTTTAAATCCAATTTTCGCTCATATCTGGATTTGCCCATTCGAGTACTATGGTTTTTTTTTTTTTTTTTTTCAATTATGTAAAATTGCAGTAAAGAGCTGGAGACGACATATGATGAATTCTTATGCCTGTGTGAGAAAAAATATCTCAAGATCTTAACAACTGAAGCTCATCAACAAGTAAAATAAGATACTAAATCTCAAGCATAAATTTACAGAACACAATATTTACTCCAATAGGATAAAGAATATCAAAAATAAATACACAAAAGGTATGCCTGTGTTTCTACATATGCGTGTGTAATTGTGTATACACAGATAGATTTTTTTTTTTTGAAGAGCAAAAAACAGAATTCGTTAATCTTTGGAAACAAATTACAAAGATTAAAAGGAACCCAAGCAAGAGGCATCACAACGGGGCAAAGAGCAACCTAATAAGGCAACCCTGCGCACCATACACACACATATATGTATATGTATATATATGTATATGTATATGTATATATATGTATATGTGTGTGTGTGTGTATATATATATATATATATAGAGAGAGAGAGAGAGAGAGAGAGAGAGAGAGATTTGTGGAAGAGAAGCTGAGGGCAGGAGATTCGAGTAAGAACTAAGGGATAAAATTGAGTAAAGGGCTGGAGATGACCTAAGCTGAACTTGTAAGCCTATTTATCAGAAAATAGATCTGAAGAACAAAACCATCGAGCGCATGAACAAGTAGTCGAGCAACCACTAAAATTTCAAAATAATATACTACCACCAGAGCACAATAACACTAAAAGGAAAACTACACAGGTTGGAACTAGCTACACAAATACATATATTTAGAGAGAGAGAGAGAGAGAGAGAGAGAGCATAAGAGAAATTCCAAGAGAAATGAAGGTGGAGGAGGGTAGGGGGGTTTACCTGAAGAAGCTTCTGGATCAGTTTGCGAGGAGAGAGAGAGAGAGAGAGAGAGAGAGAGAGAGAGAGAGAGAGAGACGGTTTGGAGTGAGGTTTTCTTCGATTTTCAGAGGAAATGCACACGCACAGCACACTCACACGCAGAGAGGGGAGAGAGAGAGAGAGAGAGAGAGAGAGACGATGGACCCTCCACTGAGCGGAAAGTTATAAAAAAGCTAATCTGGTGTCCGATGTGAAGCTCAATGCCAAATAAAATACTCACCTTTTTTTTTCTCGCTATAATGGGATGTGGGTATGGTATTCTCCTAGAGTATTATCGTTTCGTTATACTGCACCACTATCTGTAATCGTAAGCGACTTTACGGCATTTATGTTGAGATCGAATCTAAGGCTCTATCACGTGTGGATAATATTAGGCGTATATGTAACTCTAATAAGAGGCTACAAATACCCGAACCTGCGGCTTTTCCAACCAAACAAAATAGTGAAAATACTCCTACCAAGAGGGAAAAAAGTCTACTTCCAACAAAAATACTAAGGCAAAAAGAGAGAGAGAAAGGAGATGAAAACATGGAACTAAAATAGATCGCTTCTCCTTTTTTAACTCCTTCTTTTCTTTTTTTACATTAATTAATATGATTGTGAATTTTGTAAAATTATTTTTTATTTGTGAAAACATGAATTATGAGTAATTTTTTCCTAAATTTATAAACCTACATAATAACAAAAAAAAAATTGTAGTGCTGATGTATTTGAGCAATGTGCTGAAATTATTTTTTCGCTTTATTTTTTTTAAACTCTTTAGGTCCTGTTTCGATTATTCTTTCTAGTACTCCACTTTTTTTTCTTTTATTGCTACTTTTATTTTTGACTTTTTATTGCTAGGAATTGAAAATCAACACTAACGCGACCAAATCTATAATATTAATCGAAAACTAGTGTCCGGGACATTGATGTACGGACAAAGATTTAGAATCATTCGAGAATCACGTATGCACTTCGGAATCCACTTGTTTTTTATAACTCTATATACATATCCGTGTCCGATTCTCTGTCCGAAGCATTGTCGTTGAAAAATACTCCAATAATGAAACTCTTCTAACCTTTGGTTTAAAAAAATAAAAAGAAGGGTAAAACTTCTTTCAAACCTAGAACTGGGTCCATTAAATAATAAAATAATTAAGGATGGGGGAGAAGATGATCTATCAACGGGCAGAAGGGAAGAAGGAGGACTTCCCCCCGCTAACCGATTTACTACTAATTTTATATTACAGGGTCAAAAAGCAAGTTGACTAAAATAATCTTTAGTGACGTTTTTCGCTTGTCACATTTTATAAGTGAAAAATAACATTAAAGTTCGATATAATAGTCTCCCTTTCAACTTCTAACCGATTGACAATAAATGGAATAACCTCTAAATTATAGTGTTAATTGTTAATTAAGCTTGAACGGTATTATGTGAGCGATGTGAGATAATGTCAAACACTCCTCTCGTCCTACTCGAAAATGTGTAGAGGTATGGATCGATGAGATAAAGGCTTTTACATGATGAGAGATTCGACTGTTTGAGGTGAGGTCATCCAATATCCAACTTCATTTTAGATTTCTTTGAGGTTATAACATAAAATAAAGTGGCTCTATGTGAAGTAACGTCCAGATGATATTAACCAATTTTAAGTGGCTTAAATGAGCGATGTGAGATAAAATTTGATGTGAGCTTTCATTTTCTCAATCTGCTTTTTTCACCGAATCATAAAAAGATGCCCTTAGACTTATTAAGGAGGGTTGTTTTTTTGTTTATAATCAGGTGTCTGAGACGATTTACATGCACCTCGACTAATTCTCAGAGATCAATCTCACCATCCAATAACATGGAGAGTTTAATATCCTTCTTATCCAAATCCATGTCCCATGGCTTTTCTCTAGTTTCTACCAGAGATCCACAAAATTGTATGTAAGTGGAAATGGACAGCAGCTATCCTATCCATTAATCAACTAACATTTGATCCAAATAGAGGAGTAAATTAATTTGTTTTCCAAACAGAGCTGTTTAGGTCAAGGTTCTGAATACTGTACCGACTAGAGTACCGGTTTTTTCTATTAATACGGTACGTATCGGTACCGGTGAGATACCGTGTACCGTTTCGGATTGATCGCTATTAGTGTTATTTTCCTACCTAATAGAATTTATAGTATAATATACACTTTTTAAAACAAAAAAAATAAAAAATATTTCGGTATTTGTCTGGTACCTTTCGGTATTGACTAGGATTGTCTGGTACTTGAAGAAAAAAATAAATTTAAAAGTAGTTCGGTACGATCCGGTATTGGCCGGTACTAACCGGTATCTCCGGTATTTCCGGTACCGTCTGGTATTGGCCGGCATTGACCAGTATTTGAGTCGGAACGGAATTAGAGGTATAAGTAAGGGTCATCATCGGGCCGGGCCGGGCCGCCAAGTCGCGGCCCAAGCCCGCCTACGGGCCGGGCCGACCGGGCTTTTATTTTTTGGCGGGGCCGGGCGGGCCGGGCCACCTACCATAAATTGAAGCCCAAGCCTGGCCCATGGGCTAGCCCAATTGGCGGGCCGGGCGGGCTTAAATTTCCTTGGGCAAAACTAAACCAAGGGAAAAAAGAAAGGATTTTTTGGGATTTTGGGCTAATGGGCGGGCCCGTTGGCGGGCTTTTGGACGGGTATGCCGGGCGGGCTCACGGACCGGGCCTACGGCACGGGCCGAGTAAAAATTCATAGGCCCGAGCCCGCCCATTACAAACTATCGGCCGGGCTAGCCAGCCCGTTTCTCGGGCTCGGGCCGGGTAAAAGCCCGATGGGCCGGGCGGGCTAAGGGAGGGCCGTGGGCCGTCGGGCTAAATGATGAGGCTTAGGTATAAGGTACCGGATATGGACAATACCAGTCCGTACCGGCCGGTATGGTACGGGAGTCATAGGCTTGGTCTAGGTGGTTTCAGGTAACTCTCCTGGGATGGGGATACTGTCAAGCACCCCCGCAAAGCGGGTGCAAAGCAGCCAATCTGGTTGTTCATCTCGACAATTAACGGTTCAGATCTTTGCTGAGCAATCATTTGGGCCAAGGATTAATTGCTTAAATCAAACACGCGCCGATATTCAATTGGGTTGATAGTTTTTATGGAATAGCTATAAAATTCAAGCACTCTAAATGAAAGGCTCTGGTAACATTCCCTGAAAAACTTGGCCTTGTTGTGAAGAAAGTTTGCTCACATTTTTGGGCAATTATAAAACGTTTGAAAAATTGTATGGTTGAAAAAATGTGGTTTGTTCAATGAGTTACCGATATCAGATTGATCTGATTTTTTAAAGCCATGTTCTACGTGTCAAATTCTACACAATAAACAAATCAAATCACATTTATGGGCTCGAGACAATGCCCATTTTTTGGGCACAATCACCCTGTTGTGCCTAAGGCTCCCCCATTCCTTATTGTATAGGTGAATCAAATTGATCTCTTTCAATCCTAATCATTAATTGATCTCTTTCAATCCTAATTAATTGATCTCTTGATTAATTGTATGTAGATATACTATGATGAAGTTGTTACGCGCTGGGACAGGATTGGCCCAGTATCCAATCAAAAGATTAGGACACATCTAAATTCAAATGTCGTTTTCTTTCTTAATTAAATTAAGATAAGAAGATAAAGTCTATAGGACTAGATGTCACTCAAACTTTATGGGTAGTAGTGCGTTGTGAATTTTATTACTTAATTTTACCCCTAATTTTGAGGAAGAATTAACTTTCACTCCCATATTTGGGCCGAGAACACGTAATCATGTTACTATTTAATTGTGAATACAAGATAACTTCCTTTTTTTTTTTTTTTTTTTTTTAAATAATTAGATATCCGGGCCAGTTTGTGCACATTTTGACTAATTCTGGGCCATTAAGTTAAGAGAAAAATGACGGCACATGACGTGTTTTGATAATTAATACTTGTCAATGACATTTTCAACATTAGAAAATGTTCTCAGCATGTCCTTGGTGGATATTAATTATCAAAACACGTCCTTAGCCATCATTTTCCCTTAAGTTAACGACCAGACAAACCTTTCAATGGTCTTCAGTTTTGAAATGTTTGACCTTTGTCAGATTCAAATAAGCAACCTCCCGAAGGACAAACACTCATATATTCTATTATACCCACTTTACGAAATCCCTTAGAGCTTGTTCTAGAACACCTTCTTAAAAAATAAGTACTTACTGTATTTCACATTTTTAATGTGAATGATAAATAATTTTTTAATTTTTTTGCACCGTATTAAAGATCTTAATGAGATCTTTCAAATAAGATCCAGGCAGCTGCTAATGCCACGGCAGATATTTCTAATGCCACGAGCATTATAACATTTTACTATTTTTACCCTTGCAAGAAAAGCGAGAAAATGTCTGCTTCTCTTTCTCTCTCTCCAGAGATCCACGCCTCATCTTCTCTCTTTTGGTTATTTTTCAAATTCAACCACAATAGTCCTTCGCATCAACAACCACTCGTCAAAGTCGATTGGAAAGCTTAGGAAACATGACAATTGGAGTTCTTACTTCTAGGGAGATTTTGATATCGTTGGCGGCGTTAGAGGGGGGAGGCGGGGTGGTTCGGTCTCGTTATGGCAGTCCGTGGTCAGATTTCAACAAATCTATGAAGCAAGAAGATGGGTTTCGCTTAGCGATTTGGGGGTTTAGGGACGGCCAAACGGAAGAGGTCAAGGTGAGATGTTTGTGGTTGCCTGTCCAAAATTGGGGGTATAGGGACTGCCGAACAGAGTGACCGTGATGACGAAGTTTCTTGACGCCAATCGAATTTTGACATTGGTGTTTTGTTATTTGTATTGTATTGAATTATTGATGCTTGGGCCTTGGCCGCACATCTTGATTCATGTGTGGACATGGGTGCAGCGAGGTGGTAAATTCCACGGCTTGTTTCGGTTCTCAATTACGATTTCAGTTGTGAAGAAAAGTACTATTATATTGGCCTGGTGGAATTTGAATTGAACTCGGAGCGTCCTAGCTAGGAAAGGGCCATGGATGAGAGAGAGAGAGAGAGAGAGAGAGAGAGAGAGAGCAGGGAGAGAGTCTTTGATTTGAGGGTAAAAAGGGCAACTGGACACAATCTGGAACAATTGTGTCGTAGCACTAAATAATTGTGTCGTGGCATTAGGGCCCTCCAAGATCCATATTGCATATTTTAAAATTTCAATAAACCCATCATTTTTAAAATTGAAATTATTTTCTTAAAAAATAAATACTCATTTGACTTTCGATACGGGACCTTAGAGAGTTGTGAAGACGCGATACTTGTGGTGTAGACAAAAGCTAGAGATTCAAAGATTACGTGAACTGTTATAGGGAAAAAGGAAATCGATTCAAAAGACAATTTTACCCTTTGTGGCGTTAAGGTAGTATTATTGTTACCCAAATGCTAAGGTTTACTCTATTGTTTGGATGCCTGATTTGCGGTTCAATCAAAATCTAATGGAAATATTATAATCATAAACCACGTCGACTTATTATGGGAACATGTGATTGGTGGACACGATAAGGACTTTTTACAATAGCAAGTCATATTTTGAAGACCAGATAAAAAAGAAAGGTGGCGTTTCGAAGATTACAGGTTACTATAAATCTGAATGGTACTCTCTTTGTCACAATTTGTTTATTTATTTTTTATATTCGTACATGCTTTCAATCACTTACATCTTTCCATATGAATCTTGAAAACTATGCAATATAAATTTTTCTTAACAGTTCTCGATTAGTTCTATAACAAAAGTGATCAAAATTATGAATAATACTAAAGATTTAGCGATATACATAAAGTAATTAGAAAATGGCACAAATATCGAAAAATCGACCAAGAAAATGGGACGAAGGAAGTAATGAATAAAGAAGACGTTTGCACTAAACTAAACGGACTAAAGCCAATATTTTCATGGATTTTTCGGCCGATCATTCTCCCCACATACACGATCAATTATAATAGAAAGTATTTATCATTTAGTGAAAACAATTTAACCATCGTGATTAGTATGTAGTCCAATAAAAGACAGAACTACCATTGCTTTGTACAGGGTGTCTCTTTTGCCATAATTTCTGATCTCTTCCAATTCCCATATTACCCTTCTCTACACATCTTTTAAAAGCACAAAACATCCGTACGAAATGGGTCAATTTTCTCAATTTTACTTAGCATTTTTTTTTTTGGGTAATAAAATTGTTTGATTGTAGTACATTGCATGCGTCCAGACATGCTGTCGGTTAATTAGCCATTTTTCCCCTGCAGCAGGGGAAGGGCGTTATAAGGGGACAGCAGCCAAGGAATTGCGCAGAAGAGTGGGGTAATTATGAGAATCAATGAAAAACCAGTCCTTTGTGTATACACGTACGGTTCTAAGCGGGAGCTGGGGCTCCGTAGTGACCAAATTTGTTACAGAGGACGTAGTGAGTTATCAGAACTTCGGCTGTGTAGAACAAGTGAAAGAACAATGTCATAATTTCATGTAAACAAAAATAAAAAACAAATTGCAGGTATAAATTAATTAGGATAGTGACTTTACTATGTACATTCATTTTTCTGGTCTTCAATCACGTAAATTTATAGCAGGCTCACGTTTGATTAGCCAGTTGGTGAGGCAATAGCTTACCAAAGGTTATGATCAGTAGTTGGTTCGAGTGGACGATCAACCACACTGGGATGCACTAAGACAATACTTTCTTTTAAAATAAAAAATCTAGAATAACGACTAAAAGCAAAATGACTTTACCAAAAAAATAAATAAAAGCAAATGACCTTGATCTTCAAATTTCATAATCAGAACTTACAACCGGTCAGCTCGACCAATTGTGGGTGTGCAAAGAAATTTTAGTTTTAGAATTCAGAAATTTCTCCTTAAAATGTTTCTCAACTCAAAAGCAAAATCATAATAGCAAATTCAATGTTAAATTGAAATACAGAGCCTGTCATGAGCTAAAGCCTAAGGTGCACTCACTTTAGGCCAAAAAATTTACAAAATTTAGGCCCCTTTATACAAGTCCAGCAAAAAATTGTATGAAGAAATTATCTACTTTTATATATATATATATATATATATATATATATATTTGATCCGCAATTATCTACTTATATATTGTTCATAAAGATATGTAAAAGTACCGCATCTCTAATATTTGCTTTAGATTCCCAAAAAATCAAGACTGACCCAATTGAGATGATCATATTTTTAATGACACCAAGACCTCCAATGTGACGTGCAACATTGCAAACAATAGTCCCCTACCTGGCTACCTTAGTGCTGTGAGATGCACTGTCAAAGGGACAATAGGCTAGGGAAACGTGAAGCTAGCTAGTTACTTATTTTTCCATACATGTATATATAGTTTAGGGACGGAGTCAAGAATTTCACCACGCAGAGGCGATCATGTATGCTAGAAAAAAAATTTAAATACACATGCATAATTACGTAAATACATTAAAACTCAAAATAACATAAATATATAAATCGGTTTAACTAATATGATCGATCTTGATGTATGTGTCTTGTTTTTCTTTATTGTTCATCTTCTTCTTTTTCATTCATCACAACTGGATGAATTTGGTACATGGGCTTTCATGTTACTTGATTTTACCAATCAAAAAACAAAGAATTAGGAGAAGTCTAGAACAACAATTGGGAAAAGACATACCGACAACTTAAATTTCACCAAAATTAGGTTTCCAAAAATCTCTTCTCCTCTTGTCTCTATTTTCTCGAAATTGCCTTTGAACAATTGGGGATGTTTGTGCCGAGAGAGAGAGAGAGAGAGAGAGAGAGAGAGAGAGAGAGAGAGAGAGAGAGAGGATTTGGTGTGCCATTAAGATTTTAGAGCAAAAATAAATAAAACTGTAAAACACTAAACCCATCGAAAGAAAGGTGGAAGTTTATGACTTGAATATTCACAATATTAACCCATAGTTATATTTTTTGTTATATTTTAGTCCTTAACCTTTAGTAATTAATGTTGGTATCCTCGTAATTCAAAGGTTACAATTATATATATTTTTTTAAAATTCTACACAAAGGCGAGCTTATATACTTTCATAGGAAATTTTTTTTTTTACATATAATAACAGTGATTCTTTTTCTTCTTGCAGGGACGACCGCCCCTACTAGCCCCTCCCTGACTCCATCCTTGGTATAGTCCACTGTCTTGATTCCATTTTGGATGTAATTTATTTCGTAGTATTGTCATGTTGCAGAAAAATAGTGACGAAGGTTGATCGAGTAGTGTTTCTAGTTAGACCTGGGTAACGAGTCGTGTCGAGTCGTGTTCGTGTCATGTCAATCGGGTTCGTGTCACAAATCATCCAACCCTAACCCGACCCATTTAGAATTCGTGTTTCTCGAGTCGTGTCATTTTCATGTTTCGTGTCAGAAATGCTCAACCCTAACCCGTTAACTTCGTATCCGGTTCATGTCGTGTTATCGTGTCTGTTGTCTAACTCTATATAGAATTATAGATATACCATATATTATGTATATATGTTCGTGAAAATGGGTGACACAGATTAGTAACCGTGTTAGTCGTGTCAATTTCGTGTGTCACGTGTTCAACCCGAACTTGACCCATTTAGAATTCGTGTTCTCGAGTCGTGTCATTTTCGTGTTTCGTGTCAGAAATGTTCAACCCTAACCCGTTAACTTCGTGTCCGGTTCGTGTCGTGTTATCGTGTCTCGTGTCTGTTGCCCAGCTCTATTTCTAGTTCAATCATCTACCATCTAGTATGGTATAGTTTTCGGTCTAGTATGATGAGCGGAAATGTTTATTTTGTAAGCTTGGCATAGACGGTGATTTTGCATAAGTTTAATCTGGTTTATAAATAGCTAGATCGATCAACAAGGTGAGATTTGTGGAAAACTTGAATTGATCAACAAGTGAGATTTGTGGAAAACTTTTGCTTAATTTTTTTTTTTTTTTTGATGTGGAGGCTACAAGGTGCAAGCGGAGGCCCGAGCCCTTGCACACCTTCTAATTATCTCACTAATTATACTATATTATTTGAGTCGTTTATATTGTATTAAAATTTAACGTGCATATTAATATTTTGTTACAAAAAAAAGTCTACTTAATCATACATTTATAAAATTTGGTTCGATTATATCTGGCAAAATAAAAAATTGTCAAAGCTTGACCTTATAGTTAACAAACATGCACGTTTTCGTTCAGATTGATACTGATGTCACACCAACTTATTCAATCTTTTATGAAACAAAACCAATACTAACAATAATAACTAAAAAAAATACGTATGAGTGTGCATTGAGAAGCCCACATACACTGCATCACATAGTATATGTTGGCCTCCCATTAAATGTGCGTTTGGTGCTAGTGTGTTTGTAAAATTAAGCGGCCCCCATATTATTAGATTTTAATGAACGTTTCAGATTTTCAATAAAATTATAGTAACAAATTTCATTTTGCACGTCACATGAAAAACAACTTAACTACTACACGTACACACATTGACCACAAATGACTTCTGCAATCGTCCTGTAGTGTAGCCCGCACTTCAAGAACTATACGGCGGCCAATTCAAATCCGAGACTAAAGCTCTGTAGAATAGCCCGCCCTACAGGATCGCGTGTGTGGGTGACATTTGGGCATGAAAAACTTGTGAGATTTACACATCATGTGTGATGATGGCCCGAGGCATTAATGCATGGGTGAGGTTATGGAGGTTGCGGGGGAGACAGAAGTTGAACAGGCGGGAAGCCACATGATAGTGTCAGGGGACAAGAATGCGGCTTTTGGGAATTTGATTGCCGGCTTCTGAGCGCGACTCATAACCTCCTCCTCTCAACAAATTCCACGCGCACATGTGCAGCGCGTGAACCTACGCACCAATCACAAGTGATTTTTTGAAAAAGAGATCCATGAAAGAGGTGGTTTTTCATAATTTTTTTTCTTCCTTTGCATGTTTTGAAGGGGAAAAACGTAGGAGTATTACTTTTAGGTTCTGTTGTGTTAAGAAAAATAAATACAATACTTGTATTTTAAATAAATACTTATTTTTTGAATTAAAGGAGATATATATTTTGAGAGAATATCATATTTCATAAAGCGGGAAATAAGTATTTAAAAAATAAAAATCTTTTAGCAGAACGGGGCCTAGTACTTGGTTCGGACCCTCTCTTGTCCAAGTTTTGGGCAGAAGGAAACAGTTCGAATCTGGACCATACATTGAGAAAATCAATGGTCTGGATTCACTCAAGAACTCTTCCCGCGAAGAATTTAATGCTTTCAACAAAGAGTTTTTGAGCAATCATTAATTGTCGTATTAGACGGTTCAGATTACGATTGTTCCCTCCAATCCAAAATATGAACCGGAGAGGACCTGATTTCTTACTCTTTCCGTCTCTTTTTAAGCGTCCTGCTTCGTGACTCTAACTTATTAAGGAGATATCATCATTACATATTTCACATTAACTTTTATCTTCACTTTTCCTACTTACTCTTTACGAAGACATTATCATTGCACTTTTATTAACTAACTTTTCAAAATGAAATCTATTTTTAGGAGCAAAATGAAATATGCACAAACTTTTACCCACTAATTTTAAAAAATGGACACTTATTAAGAAACAGTCCAAAATAAAATACTGGACTAAAAAAAAAAGATGAAGAGAGTAGTATTTTTAGCACATTTGGAAAACGAGAAGGGTATGACGCGCTTTACATGTGGGTGGGTGGTGTGGGACAGGCGATTTGTTTTGTTGTAGAGTAGTGGGTGTGATTTAATTGGAGGGATGCATTATTAATTAATGGTACGGGGTCGCACGCTTGGCCCCTAATGGTAGTACATGACATAATGTCATGTCAAAGATAACATACCATACGTGCATGCTAAACTTGTCTACCATGGACTCTCTGTACCAGTGGCAGGATTTGCACTTGAGGCGATTTTAAAAAAAAAAGAAAATTTCTGTTAAACAATCTTGAAATTTTTATTTTTAATTTTTCTAATTTTTACAGATCTTATTTGACTAATTGAGGAATTAAGTTTCAAGAAATCCTAGATAACACTGATCAAGTGGTTTCACAGTGCAATATTAAATCACCATGTGTACAGGTAGAATCCAACAAAACTCTGATAAATTACTGTAGGAGTTAGATGAATGCAGGAGAGTTGTTGCTTCCTATTTGGGACTATTGTAACCAGCCAAAGAAGAAAATGGTGGAAGCATCAGCCTCGCCTCTGCTTGACTTCAAAGTAACATTGCTATAGTTCCACGGGAAAGAAAACGAGGAACTATTCATCCGCTAAACATTAATTTAGCTGATCGCGGTATGACATTTTTGGTTTTTTGTTCTGTTGTACTTTGTTTTTACGTTAGTATAACTTAGAATGATTTTTTGCTCGAAAAAAAATGTGGGTAAAGTTCAATGTGATTTTTCCCCCAAATAAGTGACGTAATTACGAAAAAAATATTATGTTGTTTATTTGCACAAGGAATTTTTTTTGTGGGCTGTGGCAATTGGCAATCTTCCTAACAAACTCAGTTACGAAGATATGAGCTCAATCAATCTCATATCTTCGTGGGCTGTGCAGTTGGAGATGTCCAATATCCTTGAAGGCTTCCATGAATTCCCAGACAATCACCATTAGATTCTAATATTATGTTTTTGTAAAGTTCAACTCAGCTCGTTCACACCTATACGTAGAAGTCTACAAGGATATTGGACCTTCTATGAATCAGGTATACCACTTCTTAAACTATATCAAGCCAAACCAAACAAGAGCCTTGTATCAATGTATCACTGGAGCATCATCCGAAGCTGTTCGACTTGAATAGCAACAGAGAAAAGAGGCAAACTCCAGGTCTTGCCCATTTATGAAACAAGCAAAAATGGCATCAGATGAAGGACAAATAAAGCACAAGCAGAAGACCGCAATAACTAGTCTGTCTCTTCCCAAACTATATACTGTTCTTCGGTTAAAAATTTTTGGCCTTCTCATAATCTGATATGAAGATCTCATTACAGCTTCAAACTGGTTGTTGAACATCTACCAGCTAAAATTTCTAAAACTTCAGTAGTTCAGAGTACATTTCTGGGAATGCAAAACATTCACACAGACTAAGTAAAATCCAAGGCCCCATAGAAGCACTTACAGATGAAGCATAGTATGTTACACGGCCTTGAAAGTATAAAGCACAAGCCCAACTAAAATGGAGAGAATCAGGATAAAAATTGCAGCCATGAAGTTGAAATCAGTCGGCTTCATGAATTTCCCCTCATTTTCCTGGCTTGTAGCCATACCGGTCTTCTGTGAAGAGGAACAGTCTTGACTAGACGTTAAACTGAACGGAGCAGCCGCATCCCAGAAAGATTCAGTGGTTAGAGCAAGGGGTTCTGTTTCTAGTTCCAAGATTGTTGAGGGATCTGTTGGAGCATCCATCGACATCAATTCAACACAATGATCATTAACAACCTGGATAGGAAAACAGGGAGAGTAAATGTCAACTAAAATGAATGATGATAGGTGCAAAACAAATTTAGGACAAATTTGGATAGTTGACTTTGAAATGAATGGACTTGCAATCGCCATTCAACAATGGATTCCAATCGTTCAGATTTATGCTTTGTTCTCTTTGCAACTTAAAAAGAATTTTTCAAAAAATTCCCCCTAGATTCCTCCTAGATTCTCCCTAATTTCAACATTTCTCACTCTATCTCTCTTCACTCCCTACTATTTTTCAAAAAAAATTTCAAATTCCAATCCAAACAAAGCATAAGGATTGGAAAAAATCTTGTCACTATATCGAGATTCGAAAGCCTTCCTAAATGATCCTACTTGTACATGGATTTAAAATCATAAAAATTTTCTGTTTCTATTCAATATTCAAAACCAGAATCATCTACCAACCTCCAATAGCTAATATCAATAGACTTTTGGAAGTCCAACTTCAAATTCTTTCATTCTTAATCCACTCATCGAAATAGGGCATTATCTTCCACTATTGTCCTTTGCTTCAATCTTTCTGAAGGCCACTTCAGCACTTAAAAAATCTAGCTCACATGGGATGGTGTTAATCAAAGCCTAAACTAGAGTCATTCCTATCCTATGTCGAATGTACTAATACAAATGTAACGACCCGTGCAGCTGACCTACTTAACCCTTAGCCTAACCATGCGGCTCAAAAGGTTAACCTCGGGTTATACAATAGCGTGCTTGGGTTTTCTTATATATTGAATTCTCTTTCATTAAGTTCCCAATGTGGGATCTCACAATCTCCCCACCTTGGCTATTGCATTGGCCGAACAACCTTCCCCTGGTTGTTGTGGTGTGACACTTAGCTCTGTACAGCACATCATCAGGCTTGTACCAGATTCTAGAGGTGACCCCCACCATGTAGTTTAGGGTTATGCTTTGATACCAACTGTAACGACCCATGCCAGTTGACCTGCTTAACCCTTAGCCTAACCACGTGACTCAAAAGATTAACTTCGGATAATATACCTGCTTGAATTTTCTTATATATTAAATTCTCTTTCAATAAGTTCCCGATGTGGGATCTCACAACAAACATATACAAGCTGCAAACAGGGTGAAGGAATAGGACCCCAAAATGTTTCAATGCTTTCAGAATACCTAAGAGCTATTGTAAACCAGTCACAGACCTTACGATGATCCAAACAATCACTACTACTAGTATAAGGTTTACGATGCAAGAATAGAACAATAGTCCAAATATAACTAATAATAACACCCATGCGAACAAAGAAGTTGCTAGAGGGAACTCAACCACCTCTCCATCCACACCTTAACCAAAACTGGACCCACACTAGGAACCAATGGGACACGGAATTCGGTTTGTAAGAAATCTCTGGAGAGAGATAACAGAAAATAAAGAAAAACACCCTCGAGCAAATGCATGGTAATAATAACAGATTAGATAACTAAGGGAAACCATCCATGTGTAAGGTTGGAAGAAAGCTCAAAAAGCAAGACAAAGTTTCTGCATGCTATTTTCTCAAAACAAAACAGCAAGATGATTTTTTTATTTTATTTTACTCTACTCTTGTCAAAGTAAGGAAGACCAACCTCGAGTGTCTCAGCTGCTTGTAAATAGTCACAGATGTATGTACCCGCCAACCAAGGGATAAACACTCTTCTAGGAAATGAAAGACTGTACCGTCTTCTGTTTGTGTCAGATAGAAAACAAGAGTTATATTCAGTTAAGAACTCAAAAATTACGGATCAGCACCAGAAACCAAGTAAATTCAACAAAATGATGATGCTTCAACAAGATACAGATGACGACAGGAGTACTGTTCCAACTTCCAACCATGTGCAGACAATAGATGTGACACCGAATGGTTGACAAGGAGAAAGTAGACTCTTACTGAAACAGGAAAACTATATACATATCAGACCATCCCACCTATTATGTAAATAAACCATGATTCGAACACCAGGTTCATAAAATGCTAAAATCCAAGGCATACATCAGCAATATTAGCTGTGGTATCAAAATTTTCATGTCCCAATAATCACCAAAACATTACATTCCTAATGCAGAGACAGCAATAGAGGTGGTGAAAACTGAAAAGGACCTATTTTCGGTTGTAAATTAGCAACACAGTCAATGCAATGCACCAAGAATGCACATTGCTGTGGCAAATATGGTGAATAAATGGGGTTAAAAGTATGCAGCTGGAAGAATTGGCCATGAATTGTCATCTGCCACATGCTTAAGAATATTCAGTTCTGCAGTCATTGTAAAGCCGACTGCCGATTCACGAGAAAGCACAATGTGCTACCAGCAGAGTATGACATACATTCCATAGTATTGGAGTCTTAGATAATCACATTCTTTTTTTTTTTGATAAGTAAAAGATTATATTACCAAAAAGGCATTAAGGGAATGCCGCCCATATATAATTAAAGGTCACAACAAAAAGGCCCTATGCACTTGCACTCCTATTCAACTGAAAAAGCTCAAACCAATCTAAAAATTGGTCAAGAGATGGAAAACAATCATACTTGTCCGAGTTGTCCAAACTATACAAGCTATTTAACAAAAAAAACTTTTGATTTTAAATAAAGGTTTTTCAACCCTTTCAAAGCATCTCGAATTCCTTTCACGCCAAATTACCCACATCAAACAAAGAGAGATCATAGCCCAAACACGCTTCCTTCTTTTTCCCACTCTAGCACCTTTCCAAGCAATTAAGAGTTCCATGATACTGCTTGATACAACCCACTGTATCCCAAACAAGAGAAGACCAAAGTCCAAAGCTCCTAAGCCACCGGGCAAGATCCACATGCAACACAAATTTACCATAATACTCCATCTCCGAATCAAGCTATCGATAGTAAGAATTTTGCCTTGAGCTGCGCACCAAACAAAGAAACTCACTTTAAGTAGAGCCGAGGTTTTCCAAATAGCTTGCCAAGAAAAGGAAGGATTACCCCCCGACATAAAGCTTGATAATAGGATTTCACCTGAAAGGCTCCAGATGAAGATAGATTCCACCGCGCATCTCATCCTCCCCTCCTCCTATATCCCGTACACCATAAACTCTAGTGATCAACGACATCAAAGCCTCCTCCTCCCGGTCATGCACATCTCTACACAAGCGGAAATCCGAAACAGTAACCCCATTATGAACATGGAGGTAATCACAAACTTTCGCATCTCTATCGCAAGCTAAACGATAGATATCCAGAAAAGCTTCCCTCAAACATGCATCCCCACACCATAAGAGATCCTCACATCACAGGAAGCCCAATCTCCCCCCACATCCATACTTTGCCACTATTATCTTTCTCCACCATCTTTCTCTTTCACATGCAAATCTCCAAAGCCATTTGCCCAATAGGGCTTGATTGAACAACTTCAACCTCCTCACACCTAAACTGCCCTATCTAATGGGAGCACAAATCTTGTCCCACTCAATTGGATGGTATTTGAACTCTTCCCCTATGCCACTCCAAAGAAAGTCTATTTGTATTTTCTCTAATCTCTTAGCTATAGAAGCCGGAGTGACAAACAATGACACAGGGGCGAAGGTAGTTAGCGGGGGGAGGTGGCACGTGCTTGAAAATACCAAAAAATAAAAAAATCACACGTGATAATGTTAAATAAAAATACTTGCACAATTCTACACATGTCTGCTTGGTAAAGTGGTAGAGTGCCTTATTGTTGGACATGGGTACCAGGGTTCGAAACTGAACCCTTGGCACATTGTTTTTCTCTTTTCTAGACACACACACACACAACATCCAACTCCAAACCAATTGGCAAAGAGTGGAGAGGCTGCCCATGATCATATACTAGTTTTGGAGGAGATAATTAACCAATGTGAGACAAATCCCAACACTTCCCCGCACGTGCGACCCCTAACTCGTACGTGGAGAGGTAAACAAAGGATCCGGAACACACGGATCACAATGAAATAAAGTGCAACTATGGTACAAACAAACGGGAAAAGCCTCCAAAAGCCTACCTTTGATACCATGTTAAAGCATCCAACTCCAAACCAATTGGCAAAGAGTGGAGAGGCTGCCCATGATCATATACTAGTTTTGGAGGAGATAATTAACCAATGTGAGACAAATCCCAACAAGGAGTATTCTGACGAAACCCCCATAGCTGCGAGCAAAGTCCTTTTCAAAACATGAAGACGCATCTTCAAGAATAAGGCATAACCACTGGAGCTCAATCACGGACAACCACACCTCTCGCCAAACCCCTGAACCACTAAGCCAAACCTTAGTCGATCTCCTACGCCCTCATCCACCAATTCCAAAGATTTGGTACCCACCTGAACCAAGCATTTTCGATGCCTATCCACTCCCATTTTCAAGAAAAATCAGGAATCGAAACCATGGAGAGAGAGAGGGAGAGTTTTCTTCTATATCCTTAGTCTCTATTTTAACCCCATTTTCAGTGGGCTGTCTTAATCTAGTTTACACAGCATTATATTGACCCACGGAATCCTCAAGAGCTACACGAACTGGATGGCTGACCCGGCCACAATGCTCGCAATTCAACTTTAGGAAGACGACTGTATCTGAATTGTTCGCTGGCCTTAAGGACACCCTATTGTCCAACAAAGCTTTTAGCTGAAGGGAGTTAAGGGTACCTCATCGGTGGACGTCGGACGCAAGAGAGATCAGAGAGCGAGAGAGAGAGATGTTGGAGGCAAGGGAGTGTGGCGGAGGCTCACGGAGGGAAGGGAGTGTGCAACGCCGGCAACATTTTCAGATCTGGTCCATCTGGATGACAGGAGGGTGTGGAACATTCCCTTCCCTCCGTGAGCCTCCGCCACACCCCCTTGCCTTTAGTGTCTCTCTCGCTCTCTCTGATCTCTCTTGTGTCCGACGTCCACCGATGAGGTACTCTTACTCCCTTTAGCTAAAAGCTTCGTTGGACAATTCAGATATGGTCATCTTCCTAAAGTTGAATTGCGAGCATTGTGGCTGGGTTAGCCATATAATTCGTGTAGCTCTCGAGGATTCCGTGGGTCAATATAATGTTGTGTAAACCAGATTAAGATTGAGACCACTGAAAATGGGTATAAAATTCAGGAGGCTAAGGATATAGAAGAAATCTCAATTTCTCTCTCTCTCTCTCTCTCTCTCTCTATATATATATATATATGTATATATATATTATGGCACATCAAGACACTTAAAAGGGAGAAACGAACAACATATGAATAGTCAGGATAGTTTTCCAAAGAAAGAACTAATGTACGCGTGTGTGTCATGCCAAGGTGCAACATGATTTTACAACCTAGCCAAGGGCAAAAATGACTCCAACAGAATGGTATCACCTGACAAGTTTATATATGCTGACATTATAAGTTTCATGATATTTCCTTAGTCTGGAACAGTGATATGCATATGTTGCAGATGCCATACCTTAATGAATGCAGATTGAGTTGGAGAAAGGGTGCTTCTGTTGATAACTCATCACTAACCTCCTTTCCATGATCAACCGCGAGGCCTGATTCTCCATCTGACTCATCCCAAAGGACATCCAACCTGCTTTGCAGGCTCGTGATGATGTCCCCCTAAATACAATAAGAGAAATCCATGAGTGGACAGGACAAGAGGTGTAATTTACCTCACAGATTTTAGATGATGACACGAAGAAAAATCTAGAAGCATGACTGGTCCGAAAAGCATTTGATGAAAAGCAATCAATGTTGTGCTTATCAGATGAAAAATGTATTCAGCATTGCCAACACGATCGGTAACTTGATACCTTTATATCGGCCAAAGCTTGCGAAAGGGGTTCTTTTGAGTTTGAGTAAGCAAAAGAACAAACCGAGCCACCAAAGACAAGAACACCAACAACCTCTTTTTGGCTGCATGCTTCACAAAACAACGAATAAGTTAAAAATATATATTAGAAACAAAAATACAGAGAGTGTTCAATGCATATAAGTGCATAATAGATCCCAAATGCGCTGGCACACCTTCCACATATGAATCCTTCATGAAAGGTACAAGAAATTGCACTTCATGCAAGCCATCTGATACACATGACTCCTCCTCAACCACCTAACAAATGCATGGTAGACAAAGAAAAAATCCTTATGACAGGATGAACTTAGAGATAGCAGTTAAGAATAAACACTATTAAAGATGAGCTTAGATATAGCAGAGGAAAAGCCTACAGTTCCCTTTCGATGACATATCCTGGTTGTGTAGAACAGAAAGCCATACCAATAGTCACCAGGTTAATATAAAAAACTATCGGGAAGAGCATAGAGATGAACCCATCAGGAAAAAAAGGTTCCGCCTGACGCTACTTAAGCAAGCGTATTATGTCAGCGAAGACTTGGTATACTTCTCTAGATAATGCAATATCGAAACATCTGTATAAAGCTATCTGCTTTGGTCTTGCAGGTATAAATATACACATCCATATTTAGACAAGTATAGGCAATGTAATGACAAGCAGGTCATTAAGGCAAGTGAACCAGTAGTCCAAATGGCAAATGCTAGCAATGGAAGGGTTGATTGCACAGGACTCTCTTTCATCTTCCATTATAGGAAGAACAACGTAGTCCCTCTCATAGTCACATTCTTACAAGTGCAGATAGTAACAAGATCAGCAGTTCATTTAAGGCATGTGAACCAGTATCCTCAAAGGTAAATTCTCGGGATGGAAAGGTTGAAGGCACATGACTCTGTTATCTTCCACAGCAGGAAGAATTGAAAATCCCTCTTAATTCTTATCGTCACATACTTTACATGGTTCTAAATACTGACAAAAGGAGCAATTATTATGACTTGCTAGAAAGAAGTCCTGGATAGAATCTTAAACAGTGATACTCCGTGCTAAGATCCTTCAATCACTACTGAACTAATAAGAAAGACTTGATTTGTAGTGAATAATATTCCAGTGATTTCTTCAAGATAATCTCATGAGAGCATCCATCATGTCTGGAAGAGAAGGTCGATTAAAAGTCCGCATAGTATTCCAAATCTTACCAAATTCCCATCAATCATAGCCTTTGCATCTTTAAGCTCCTTGCCATGACTTGAAATTGCTTGGCGAAGAATGTCTGCCAATTTTCTAACATTGGATGCACTCTGATGGCAAATGGGCAATCTGCAAGGGGACAACTCAACTGGTGAAATAAAACAACACAAAATAGCTTTCCAGAACTCATACATGTTCTGAATAATTCAAGCAAGTACCAAAACCATTTGGTATATATTGATCACTAGTGAACACTTTGTTGGAAGGTGCTAAATGGAAAAAAGATACTCCTTCCATCCCAAAAAGATTGTCCGGCCCGCAAAACGAGAACTTTAACTTGCATTTTTCATCAAGAAAACTTCAATCTTCTTTTGATAAATTATAAGTACTCATCGTTATTAAGAAACTAGAGGCAAACGTTTGAATTTTTCTCTACAAAAATACAGTATTTGTTAAGTTTTCGTCTTGTGGATCGGAGGACAATCTTTTTGGTACGGAGGTAGTAACTATCATTTCTACTGCAACTATAACTGCCATCTCTAAAAGATAACTGCTGAGACGTTTCAAACTTTTTTCCATTCCCCCGTCTTTTTATTTCTGTTTCTGCATCATGCAAGGATGAACTTGGGAAAAGTCTAAATTTAATTAAGTGGTGATTGAACAAAATTGAAATGGGAGACAAGATTGAACAATTGGCTTTTTTTTTTTCAGAGGCCAGGCGAGATTAGATATCACTCCATTGTATCATTAGTTAACACCAACGGGAAGTTCAATTTTCTACCTAGTCAACCTTAAGTCTAATGCTCAAATTTCTCTACCCATCAGAAAATGACGCTTTTCACTCCTCGATTAATGGATCGGCATGATGTCTTGGAGATCTCTTTCACATTGTGGCTGTGTCTGCACAAATGGTTGTGGAACACGAAGCGATACTTGATGGCTGGTAGAAGCAATGTGTATTTGTTGAAAGGTCATGGATGACACAAATAACAAGCTAGGAATAAGATGCTGCCCACAAAATCTCTGATGTGTCGGAACCAGTGATTTTCCTACTATAACATACTCTCTATCCTCAAAATCCTATTACACATAATCTTGGAAAGCACAACGTTGTCTAGGTTGAGGGTAGATGCATCTCTGCACTGATTTGGAGGTTGGAACGTCAGATGTTGAAGAAACATGAAGCTCACTTCGTTCTCTACGTGATTCGCACCGAGTTGTAAATATTACACAGATTTTCGACCTTATTGTGAGCAAGGGGAATAGCAAGCAAACCAATGGCAGACCATTAAAAACTAGTGGTTCTGAAATTCATGCTGCAAAAACAAAAAGTGCACACAGTTAGTAGCCGACTACCCATTAACAGGTGCCTGGGACAGGTAGATTAGTTACAAACCAAACCTTTGGCATTACATCCACCAAGTGGTGTCATGATGCGAAAACAAAAGTAAAACCAAAGCACACAAACTCCTCAAGTCAGTTAAAAAATGTTTGGTTAGGAGTTGGGGCCATTTCATAATTCAAGAAACAAGCAAGAGAGCTTCCAAAACACTTTTGTTAGACCATTATAGATGAAAGAAATAACTCCAATTAAAATTTTACCTTAAATCAAAGGTGTAAGTGCACCTAAACGTCTGAAGGGAAGCTAACACTCTTCCCATTTTGAAATCACAAGGCCGAAGGCTGCTTGACGAAATATTTGATGCTAGCGAGCTATTTCTACATGTCCATCTGAACAACACCTGGCAATCACGTCAATGAAACGAAAACTTTGGATGACATGATAGCAGCACATAAATTCCAAGAATAGTACCTCCTTGGACTATAACTGATGTGTATAAGCAATCTCTCACCCCAATCAGCATCCCACAAGGGTGCTGATTCAGCAACTCCCTTTATAGTCTGCAAGAGCCATTACGTCAATAAGATGTCTGCTCACTACTAAACAAGTGAACATAAGAAATTAATACTAAGGGTATCGTATCTCCAATGGCACAACCGAAATTGGATAATCAAAACTTGCCACCTCATCTTTTGGTTATCCATATCAGGGGTTGCTAAGATTAACAATGTGAAGTCCCACAATGATCCATAATCAAAAACTCATTTTTAGTAGAGAGAGATAGAGAGAGTTGGGAATAAATGTAAGTGGGTGGGTCTATTGATATTGATGGGAGGAGAGAGGAAAGAGAGTGTGGTCCCCATTACATTTGGTTATCCAAAAGCCATAATTTTGGTTATTGGTTAAGGGGTTGCTAAGTTTGATTACGCCATTGTGAGCCATATTTTGGACCAACACTGCTAACTTTGGAAACCTTTTGGTTTTGGTAATGCCATTGGGGACACTCTAACAAAAGAAGTATGCTGTATATCAGTTTCCTTTTCCAACTATTGTGGGTATGAGGATGAAGATTCAAGGCCACAAGTAGAATAACTACAAAACCTGGCAGAGTATAATAGTTGAATTCTTGAACGAGCTTTCACTCATCCATACATAGATGCCAAGCACCTTCACGCCACCCAATAGCATTCTGGAGACCTAAAAGCACACAATTCCCAGTATCAAATCCTCAAGTTCTAGAAAGGAACGCAAGTCACAACACACATTCGCATGGTTACGAAATCAGTCTAGCACATGATGTTCGCGCCGCTGCTGGGTCTTGGCAGCCTCACGTTGCTTATGTGCACATGATGGTGTTACTTAGAACTCATAGAAAAAGAAATGAACAAGATGATGCTTTGAAGTTAAAAATTGAAAGTTTGCTACAAATTTCCTTCTGCCACAATAGAACACCCTCAACCACAAAAGAATTTGGGATATAATAGCACTAGGACAAATAAAATATGAGCAATTTTACATGACAAGTCCCTATCCGACACCACAGTTTTTTAAAACACCATTAGAACCAAGTTTATTTATTTTCAGGCCATTTTCAAAGACTGCAAAACCGATTTGAAGAAACAGGTCTGAGCGACGTAATACATGGGAGGCTACAGCCATTTCTCAGTATGAAATCTGTGAGTGCAATAAAGATTATGATTTGGGCAGCCCATATGTACCAGCCATTATAACATAGAGTCAGCAAGTAAAAATATTAGCATAGCAATCACTCGCAGCCCCTTTGATTGGGAGAAAGGGGAGCCCTTTCTAAAGTAACACATCTATATATGCATATGCATATATAGATAAATATAACCTTTTCTCACCAAATCACTCAATCCAAATCAGTGATCTGATAAGAAACTCTAATCCTTTCTTCTGTTTTCTTACCAAATCACCCAATCCAAAGGGCCTGTGAATGTCTTACTGATGTTACAACAGGCATATAAGGCATTGTGATAGCTTGTTATAGTTAATGGGTACAGAATTACAACTAGTAGTCAACCGGAATCAAATCCTCTATACCGAAATTCTCTTTACCTCTGTACCAGTGCATTTTTGGCCATTGGATCGCATGAAAATTAAAAAAAAAAAACCCTCAATCTAACGACCCACAACATCTCGGTACAGAGGTGCACCAATTTCTCAGTATAGAGGATCTCGGATGTAGTTAACCATATCCTACCACTAGTAGTCGGGGATAACTCAATAACTACTGGTCCTATCATTGTTTACATAATTTAATTTCGTTACCCAAAAACAAGAACCATGCAGACTTGCTTACACGGAAAAAGTTCTTCCAACTAGAAACAGGTGCCACTAGTTTAAGAAAACCTAGCATTGCAAAGGTACATACATGCCATTACAACCAAAATTAGAAAAGTGAACTATAAACAGTGTTCTAAAAGTCATAGCACTAGTCGGGCAGAAGAGAGGCGCCTGGTGTCTAGAGGCCGACTAGTCGGCACATAAGACGATTTTTATCTAGACATTGGCCCCCACCTAGAGCCTTGGCGCCGTCTAGTCGGCCGCCTAGACCGATTTTTAGAACAGAGACTATAAAATGGCGAATAGTAGAAACATCATAAGTTTACACACACTTTTTTACCAATTTCAAATCCATTGCATTCCGCCTCATGTGAAATCACACATAAAATACACAGACCTCGAAATTCAACGGATCTGTCTATCAAACCAACTGTCTTTCTGTAACTAAGATGCGAATACACTGTACCTGACGAGCGTGTTCGGCGACCCAATCCTTGTCGATAAACAGAGACGACGAAGAAGAAGAATCGGACTGAGATTTTCCTTTCGATCCTTTCTTCTTATCGGCCTCAATGAGCGAGCAAGCCGGTTCTCCCGCGTCATTGGGTGGCGTAGGAACCAAATCGAAGACCAAACATCGGTCCGAGCTCGTACTTAGCTTCCCTATCACCAACCCTACCTGAGAAGCGACAGCGGAGTGGCTGAGGCGATCCTCGGCGGATTTGAGACGGGTTTCCTCGCCGATCACAGCTTTCACCATGGCTCCTCCACTTGTTCAACAGTTCAGCAACACCTCTGGTGAAATGATCTTTCGCCGTTGATGTGGCGAACTGGACGGGTTTAGAAAAAGTCGGGTCGGGATTAGAAGGCCCAAGCCCTGAAGATGAGAAACGATCCCCAAGCATAAGTCCAAGTCCAAACCCAAGCTTATACAGTACACCATCTTACGAGCATCTCTGACCCGTGATCTGAATGAAAAATGAAGGATTGGATTGAGCATTTACATATATCGGATTAAACTGATTTTTCTAAGGTCCACTTGGTTTTTTTTTTTTGAAATGATTAAACGGCTCGAATCATCCGTGCAAGACCCGGAGTGGGCCCCATGTGCCTGTAGGTTCATGGTCGATTTTGAACCTGTTGATTCCAATAGATAGGTTTTTTGACATTTCCAATTTGATATCGAACCCTCCATCTCCAACCCAAATGTCAAATCTAATTGATTATATACGGCTCAAATGACTCTTTTTTGTCACCAACGATCGCTTTATTTTTTGAACAAAAGGTAATTTCGCATGTGAGGGTGTTGCATTCAAATTTGGCAGCGAAGGGCAAGGCTTGGATTGCAAATGGCTGCCTAAATTTACCGTTAACCATTCTACATCACTTTTGGCATATGGATTGGAGATGTTCTAAAGCTCAAGCCAAGATCAAATTGAGGATTCATTTTGTAACCTCATTTACAATCAACCACAATGAGTGCCAAACTTCTCCCAGTAAAATTTGAACCCGCAACCTCATTGCAGCTACTCAACCACTAGGCTCCCGGGTTCCAAACCATGACCCTACCCAGTATTTTTCTTAACGAAGAAGAAGGTGAGGGTTCGTTATGAAAAACTCGTACAAAGCAAGACCGCACTAGTTCTGTGTTATTATTTTGAAAAAGGAAGATGGGAAACAATTCCTGAAAAATGCAACGAAAACAAGGGGGGCACGTCCCTCGTACTCGACCTGATTATTGTAACACGGATTCGATAACTGAGGTCTACGATTTTCTGTATTCCAGTTTTACAAGAATTTGTGTGACAATCTTGACGATATCATCTGGAAGCCACCTAGAGAACCGAGAAAACCAAGGATTTCGAAGAAATAAGAGCAGAAGGCGATAATTTCTATTCCTGCAACATTTTATCAACGATATTACTCTGCGATCTTGCTTTGATCAGGGGCTTAACATCAGTTAGGGTTTAGATAGCTCCATTTCAGTGCAAGGAAAAAAAAAAACCATTCCTCTTGTTAAAACAATAGTGTTGTAGATCTGAAATTCGGGAAGTTTTTCGACTTTCTACACCTGTAACGCCATTTTTTTTTGGATTGGCAAAAGAAATTTACTAATTAAGCTTTGAGATATACTTTCTACCTTGTAGCGCCATTTTGTATGTCGAATACATGAGCGGACAATGTTACTTTTCATTATTATCATGAAGCAGATATAATAGACGTTTGCTAAAAGTAATTCCAAAAAGAAAATAAATTACATGGCATCAATTAAAATTCAGGAATTTACACAGCTGCAACGACACAAAAAACCAAGTTTCGTTGGTTGTTTTTCTTATTCGTCTTCTTACTTTTCTGATGAATAAAAAAGGCAGGGACACAAATCCAGACATTTATTTGCGGCATTCTGCCTCGGATGTCCAGTCAAAATCTCTCCTCGTGGGGAGGATAATAGATTGTCGTTGCCATATTTGCCGTAAGAGAGACATCCAGATCTTAAGAGGTGCTTCCACTCCCTTGGTTTCAGCAGAAGGAAGAACAGTAATTTGTCAACAGGATGGATACAAAAGGAAGTGAAGTAAGAAGTGCCGCTTCTAAAGACTAAACACAAGCCAAAGTTCGTTCTCAAATCTAGTTTCAACGTCAAAGATGACAAGAGTGACCACTATTTCCAAAGATCACAGAAAACTGCATAGTCATTAGCAAAATATAAAGTTCAATGGAAGCGATTTTGAGTCCCATTTACTCCCATGAACTCTTTTCGTGAAATTACCTATGTTTCATTAACTAAATGGACATTTTGTCTGTCGAAAAATGTGAAATAGAAGGGTAATCAGGTGGTTTTATACAGTAAGGAAGGGGGGAGTGAAAATTACGTCCAAAAGTTTGAAACCAAAACCTAGTAGCCATATGATGGTTTCTCAAGATTCAATCAATTGGCAACAAAATCCCCCTGGGTGCAACATACCTTTGAGTCATAAATATGATCTATCAGTTCTTATATTTCATGGTCTCCTTCTCAAAACCAATTGTGGGAAATTGCTTAGCATAATCCTCGACCACCAAACGGAGCTTTGCAATCTCAGACATGTGAGCATCTGACTTCATTGTTGATACGAAATCCTTCAACTTTGTTCCTGGTTTTAGAACTCAACGCAAGTGCAGTAAGCAACTAAGCATACAAGCGTGTCACCAATTAAAACTCTTAAAGTACAAACGAATTATCCCTCGTTCAGTTAAAATTCAAACAATAATTTTACAGAGTACTTTCAAACGCTTGTTCAGTTAAAATACATTTTGAAAGTTCATTCTTTGAAATTTTTTGGAACGTTGTTTCTAAATTCTCAGCAGCAATTATCCCTCAAAATTGCAAAACATGTAATATATGATGAGCTTTTTCTTTAGATAGAATAGTAACACACAAACCTGATTTTGAAAACAACAGAACACTAGAATATAAATGATAGAATAACACACCTTTGGTATCAGCCTTTATCTTCAAGGCCAATTTCACAGCAGCATCAAAGAACTCGGCTACTTTAACAAAATCCTTCTCAGAGAATCCCCTGGATGTGAGAGCAGGAGTTCCTGAATCACCAGATAAGGGGAGTTCATCACACAAAATAACTGGCAATAATCAGTAAATAATCAAATGAGCGGCCTTTACCCATTCGAATACCACCAGGCACCATTGCCGAGACATCTCCAGGAACCGTGTTTTTATTGGCTGCAATGTGAACTAACTCTAAAACCTTCTCAACTCTAGAACCATCAATACCCTGTAAAAAGACAACCCAAAAAATAAACAATTACTCAACTTCTTTCTCAAAACCATTCTGAGCCCCACATGAACCGGCATGCAATTAAATCTCACGTGATTTGATAGCAATTTGAGATGAATCTAATTTTCTAACTATAGTTATGTACCTACAGCTCTTGGACCACATGTCACAAAGACAAAAATTTCCTTGAAAACTTTCTCTCTGACGGCTTGTAGCAAATATAAAAATGTTTGTTGGTGAAACCATTCCAAAAGCTATGCAAATTACCCACAATGTTGGTGGAAATTATCTTGGCAACAAACAGAAGAACAGTTCGTTCATGACAGTCTTGTCCAATGTTTATCCTCTTACCTTGTTTTTTAAATTCACCAAGACCAAATGGTTATCAGTTCCACCAGACACAAGGTCATAGCCCTTCTCTATCAAACTCTGCAAAATTAAGGGATTTTCATTTATGTAAATTAGGACAGCAAACTGGTCATATAAAAAGTACATCAAAGTGATCAACGAACAATTGAACTTTTTGTAAAAAATGGTCTTAGAGCAGAATATAAATGCTACACGGTGCCCATCAGTAGTACCTCAGCAAATTTTGAGCAATTACTAAGAACTTGCTCTTGGTAAGCCTTGTAGTCTGGTGTCATTGCCTACAGTCACAGAAGGGCCAGAAATTTGGAAAAAATCAGAATTGGGTGTAACAAGATCCAAAAAATCCATTAATCAGTTATGCAACAAGACCCAACAAGACAACCAAAACTATTGAAATAATTTCAACCTGCTTTAGTGCAACGGCCAAACCAGAAATAGTGTGATTGTGGGGGCCTCCTTGAAGTCCAGGAAAGACAGCTTGATTGATTTTATCTTCATAGTCATACATCACCTATGAAAGGAAAACGAAATTGAGAAACCTTGTTCCTGATGAATCAATTCAGGAATTGAAAGGAATAGCAACAGAAAAGTTACGTAGCTAAAAATATGCCCCCAAGCAACCAATGATCAAGATGAAGTGAATTTACTATTTTACTTCATATTCCCCAGTTTCAAAGCTATAACTTACTTCTTGCCCTTGTTTGTTTATCTCTTTCACCCCTTTTCTGAAAAAGATCATTGCCCCACGTGGACCACGAAGTGACTTATGTGTTGTAGTTGTTACGACATCTGCATATTCAAAAGGAGAAGGGATGACACCAGCTGCAACCAACCCACTAATGTGGGCCATGTCTGCCAACAGGACAGCTTTCTGCTTGTCACAAACCTGCAATCAATTGAAAACGTATCTCCTGATTTCTGTACACTTAACGAACTAATAAGAAAAGAATAAAGAGAAACAAATACGTAGTGAATACAATAATGCGAGTCAAAACCACAGCACTTTACCTTGCGGATACGTGCATAATCATAGAGGCGTGCATAAGCACTCGCACCGGCAACGATTAATTTTGGCCTAAAGAGTGTGGCACTCCTCTCCAACTGCAATGGTAGAAGTGAACAAATTTCACAAACCAAAGCAGAAATCCAAAGAGAAATGTCTACAAAAAAGTTAGTTCCCCCCACCACCTATCCACCCAACAAAAGAAAAAAAGAACAAGATCCAGTCCATGCACTAACTCAAAACAACGCGATATATAGACTAAAGCACAAGATATCCTATTAAAAAAAGTAAAGATTATGAATGCTTCCAGTCCGTCATTCATCAGAAGACCAAGATATTTTGACAGTGCAACTGAAATTAGATGTCCACATACAGGGGAGATGTTGTACTTGTACATTCCAATTATTTTTGAAGTCTTCTGATGCATGAATATCCCAAAGGACTGTCCGTATTGGGACAAAGCATTCTATGGGTAAAACAAAACCATTCCAGCCTCCCAATATCATCCATGACAGCTGAGGGTGTGTGTGTGTGTGTGTGTGAGAGAGAGAGAGAGAGAGAGAGAGAGAGAGAGAGAGAGAGAGAGAGACTACCTAGTTGCAAAAAAGAGAGACTACCTAGTTGCAAAAATAAATATACGCTGATATACATGGCTTTGCAGACGGATGCAAAGAAGCAGCTTTTTGTTGGTTATACAAGATGGACTGTTCTCAAATTGATACCCCGCAGAATATAATGGTAAAAATGGCTAGAATATGAAGTCGAACCCTTACGGTAGTGCTTCTGAGGGATGACTGCCATCCACATTGAAGAAAGAAAAACCTTCCCACCAAGAGAAAAAGAAATTACCTGGTCATAGTCAATATAGCCAGTGCTCTCGTCCAATCTGTATGGCATCGTCTCAAAAAAAATTGAGACAGCAGATATCTTTTTCGTGTCAGTCTGTAAGATAGCATGAAAATGAAACGAATTACTCAAGATTACCTGTTTTAAATTCGACCTTTACCACAGTAATTACAAATTATGTCCCACTTACAACCAGAAACACCTTAAAGTTCTCAGACTCCAAACTAGAAGGATTTAAACAGCAACGCTAAACACTTCAAGCTTGTAACTTTCCAACTTATTCTATTTACATTTAAGAAAATAACATATAACAAGAGGCATTAATAATAGGACTAAAATGAAATATTCATTGTCGAGATTTATACAGCAGATTTGAGGGCATTGACAACATATTGAGGTCTATCATTGAAGTCGTATTTGGGGAATTTCAAGAGGATTATAAAAAGGCAGCGCATTTACATACAATGAGCCGTTTTCACTTTCTGTGAATGAGATAACATGATTGTCACATGCTTTTCGTTTGGGCCATGCGCCCCAGGCAGCGGGGCAAGAGCAACAGACAGTTGTTTAAGTTTTTTTTCTTGATTAACAACTGTCTTTTTTCTTGATTGATGGCCCATGTTGGATATTACCACGTCTACATGGACAAGTTGACTTCAATAAAATTAGTTAAATACCACGTGCAATTACAACAACAACAAAAAATGCTGCTACATGTTGGTTCTCAACTGTTGAATTACAATCGGATGTTCCTCATTCTTCTGTCCTGAAATGAAGTTGCATACACACTTGTAGAACCTTCCACCACAAGAAATGTGGTAAGCAATATATTGAAATTCTGACTTGAGTATTCCCAGTGTGTCATAACTCCATAGCATTGGGCTCTCAAAAGGTTTCACAAGTCCTCAACACAAAAAGAAACTGATAAAAAGCGGCTAGTAAAATCAAGGGATAGTAACACAAGATGCACGGAGGCAGCACGGTTGTTTGAACAGGAGGAAAACAATCAAGGGAATATTTTTCTAAGGGCAGAATACATTTTGCAGATGTTCTTGAACTGACACTTTACAGAGATCTAGCCCATGTGAATCATAAATTGGATATCTTGTTTCAAGGTCACTCGGCACTTTCACAATAAGAACATAGATCCTGGCATAACCCAACAATTATCATTACAATTTCATCGTATTTTGAGGCTAGCTAAAGATATTCCCAATACAGGAAGTAAACAATGATCCTAAGTCTAATCTCCAGGACTGGGGCATAACTACTAACTCTAGCTCAAAAAATAAAAACTGAACAAACAAGCACCTGATATCCATGTGAAAGATGTCCACCATGAGGAAGATCAAGGGCCATGATTCTCTCATGAGGTTTCAATAGTGCAGTATAAACTTGAAAGTTAGCGGGAGATCCAGATAAGGACTGCACGTTGACTGCAAGAAATAGGGAGGTAGACTATTTTTAAGAAGACAATGTCAGAATACGATTCACATTAGGGGAGAGCAGATTTTAAAGGAACAAACAATGACAATAGGAAAAGATTAAATAAGAAAATCTATGAACTTGAAAAGAATGATACTGATCATCATTTATCACTGCCCTTGCATAAGACAGCAGCAACATGTACTCCTTTACATTGTTAATTGAATTAGAGACTAAGCATGGAGCTGTACTCTAGTATTGCAACAGACGATAACGTCAATTAAGTATAGTTTCGAAGAAGAGCTGGTCAGCCAGCACATAAGGCAGACAGACAGAAGTTAAGACCCAGTGTGACCATACATATGGTGTAGTCACTCTCGGAGTCTCTAACCATAAAATTCCAAATACTAATAATTTCTATCTTCATGCAAGTGATCTCCTTTACAGAGGGAGCTCAAATGATGAGCCGACCATCCATACCTATTTATCATTGTGCTAATGAGGCTACAACTAAGTCAATATTTCCAATCACAGAGAATGCAATAACGAAGGAAAGGCCCAGATGACCAAAGGGAAGATTAAAATGCCACCGGTGAAATATATAAAGCTACCTATTTTGCAGACATCATTTGTCCAGTGCATTTACCTCCCCATTTTGCAGGATCCAACCTGAAAGCTTCCAAAGCACGCCTTTGACATAGGGACTCTGCCATGTCAATGTACCTTAATGGACATTTAATTTCGGTAAATTGTAAAATTAAGTCATAATAACAATGTCAAAAGCAGAAGCATGGAACATCAACCAGTCCAGTACAAGTTAACTTAGTATCACAAACGGCCAAAAGAATTAGAACCGGAAAAGGGAGGTGGATTCTCATACTCATTTCCTCCATAGTATCTGGCACCAGGATACCCTTCACTGTATTTGTTAGTCATGACCGACCCAACTGCTTGCATTACTGACACCGATGTGAAATTCTCAGATGGTATCAGTTCAAGCCCCTGCCCAACATTTATCAAAATTTCCAACTGTAAACTAAGCTTCAAATTGAAGTCCAAAGGAACTGAATATACACCCATGGCATAACCGCACAAGTACAAAAAATAAACATAATCGAAAGCAAACATCAAAACAACATCTTTGGGGTTCTAGGTCTAGTATGAATATCAAAACTATGGAAACACATCCACTCCAACTTCCATCTATCATACAACAACAACAACAACAATAACAGAACCCATCTAGTCCCCAATCCTTGGAGGTATGGGCAGGGGAGGATTGAAGATAGACCTAACCTTTGGCAATCCATGCACAAATTGGTTGCTCTCAGAATGCCACTGAAACAATGGCCCCCTATACCTCCAAGAACTGAGGAGCTAAAGAGACGTTTTGCAACAGAACCATGCCCCCAAATCAAAGCCGAAAGGCATTAGAGAGGGCATGCCTAGAGATCCAAATCAATTTTTGTGCACATTATCATGCCTCCTTCATTCATATTCCATCAACTCCATCTAGCATGATAGATAATATGTACCTTCCATTGCCTAGCTTTCTCAAGTTCAATGATGTCAGCGACTTCCGGATCTACCTCTTCAAGCGGAGCATTCAATTGCTTTGTCCACTATCAAGGAAATTCAACAAAGCTTCGTTACATTCATTCAACAAAAACCAATGCAAGAGATCCAATGCTACCATCAACATGCTACAAGAATCATCAATCTTAAATATACTGATATACATAGATATCTATCTATCACTATTATAACAGAACACCCCTTTTGGCGTGAACACACTCTTTTTTCCCAAACAACCCCTTTAATTACCTAAAGAAATCGCCAAGGGAGGGAAAATTTTTTTTTGCCCCTCTTAATTTTTTTTCTCCCCTCTTTCCTACTTTCACATCCCAGATGTTATTACATATTAATCAAAATTCAAGATTTTCCTCTTACATCTTGTCATAACACAACGTGCACACGAATTGTCATAAATGTGTATGTATATACGTGTGCATATATTTGGCAATAGATTAAAAATGGAGGAAATGAGATGCGAGATTGATTTACAGTGATGCGAGGGTTCTCTTTCTCGTTAACTGCTTCGATCGGCAGAGAAGACTGTATAAAGAGATCAAAAGAACGTACAAACGATTAAGAAAACAGCAAGTGAACAACGAAACGAATCGAGAAAGCTACAGGTATCCAAAAAAATTTGGTAACATGTTATATGTAGGTGTGCGTGTATGCATACGCACCATATAATAGAGGGAACCGCCATTAGGTAGAGGCCGAAGAGGCTTATTGACGCAAGAGCCGAGCCTCCGTAGTGCCACCGCCATTGCTATCTCCTCGTTCTCTCTCTCTCTCTCTCTCTCTCTCTCTCTCTCTAACGCATCCCGCACTTGACGCTTGGATTTTCCGGTTGGGTGTGACCAGTGGCCGAGTGGGTTGGTGGTGATGTGATTGTCAGAACAAATTAGAAAATTAGTGGTCATGTTTGTTTGTTCGGTTGATAATATAGACACACTTTTAAACAAGTTCGGATATCAATACATATTTCGCGGATATGAATGTACCTTTTTACCTATTGTCCTACTCATTTGGATGGATTTTAGAATAATCATTGTTTGTTTGTTTATTTTTGGCTTTACGTTCGAAATTTATTCACGAGTTAGCCATGAACAAGTTGTTTACCGAACAAATCGTTTAAAGCTGCAACCAAAAATTATTTATAGTTGTGAACGAGTTGTTTACAAAATAACTCTTCCTCGAAAAAATTTCATTAAAATTCAGAACGTCTAAAACACTTTTAGACAATCGCAATTGACTTTGTAAACAACTATTCACGATTCTGCCGTTAAATATCTTGGAAAGGGAAATGCTATAGTTCTAAATAAATTTGGAAATTTGGGGAAGCATTTGTCCCTCTATTTGCACTTGGGACTCTTGGGAGTATCCACACTAAGATTTATGGAGAAAATGCCATGTGCATTTATGGTACACGAGTCCCACTTCGCGTTCTGTACGGATAATTCAAATTATTCAAGAAAAACTTAAAAAAATACTAATGAATCGGTGAAAAATTAGCTTAATTGGGTCCGAATTAACAACTTTAAAACATTGTCAAAATTTTTTAAAAAAAGAGGATTTTGTTTGTTTGTAAAATCAACTTTTGTTCATCTCCTCCCCCTTCTTGATCACACCTACCACAATTGGTTTACTTTTCTGATTTAGCTCCCGCTTACTGGTTACATTCACCAAAAGCGGTTGGTGCTGACCAATCAACACACACAAACATTTTTATTTGATTTATTTTTTCATTTATCCGCACACAAACATTTGTTTTGTTCTTGTTTTCTACCAAAGAAAAAAAATTGGGAATCCTGTTTCTTCTCTATTTTGGGAATATAAACCAAGAGAAATCTCTTTAACGGCGGAGCGGTGAATAGTTGTTTACGGAGCTAATCGTAACCATTCAAAAGTGTTTTGGACTGTCTGGATGTTAATAAAACTTTTTTGGGAAAGAGTTAAACTTTTTTTATTAAAATCCGGACCGTTCAGGACACTTTTGGACGATCTTGATTGGTTACTGTCGCAAAAAACTCCATAGCGGATCTTGATCCGTTAATAAGTTTCTCTCATAAACCAAAATACTCCATAAAGGATCAGGATCCTCTCTCCACATTTCCCCTCTCAATATCTTGTGGAGCTTTTAACTGAAGCATGACAACACATTAACGAACTCATCCAATCCTGAAATAAGCTAGCATTGCATCCAACTGGTACATTGATGAAACGATGTAGTTTCATGTCCCACCTACCAAACGGAAGCCTAACGGCCAGAGAAAACCTAACGAATTGCTCTGTCGACACAGATATTCTTCTCTCAAGAGAATAATTGAATTACTACTCGCAGTATTCTTCTCTGAGAACTCTTTAATAATTGAGCAACGATACGAACACAAAATATATTTTAAAGCACACAACTCCAAAAACAACTACGCCGAGAGCTTTTCGATGCATGCGGATTACTGCTGTTACAAAACCGACCGGACCAATATATTTTAAGTGCTTATTTTGAATTAAAAATAATGTATTGTGAGAAAATAATTTGTCTAGTAAAACTAAAAATAAGTATTTAAAAAATAAGAATTTTAACGGAACGGGACCTTGGCCACCCGGCAAGATGTGAGGGACGCCACCGGCCACCCTCCTCGCGTGGAGTCACCTTTGTAGCTAGAATCTTTAATGGAAAGCTGTGTTTTTTCATTAATCCAATGGAGTATTTGGTTTTACTTTCGTTTTTTGACCATTCTTCTACGTACAGAATCTAATTATAGAATCAAACATGGAATAATAATTAGGAGTCAATTAAGATACCATAAGATCGGATCACACATTTTAACTCTCGGCATTGCAAAACAGGATCCGACTTTCATTTAGTTCCAAATTCGGACCGTAAGAAGCAGTCGTATATTAGTTGTTCGTCTCGACAATTAATGATTTTGATACAATCTTTGAATAATTAACTTGGAACCGTCAGAAATACTTGTAAACGATCGAAATTGCACGGACTGATATCTGCAATCAAAACATGAACTGCACAGAAACCAAATTCCAAGAAAAACTCGCGGCGTCATTGAAAATTTATTCGATTGGGAGCTCAAAGTATTTGAAGTACACAAAACTGATGTTAGCACTCGATGAATACAAATGCTATGATAATGTCTCACGAATCTCTCACCTGTTACAATTGATTAATATTTGATTCTTGGGATCAGGCTGTAATAATGTACTTTCTAGTTTTCGGGTGAATGACCTGTCTTTGACCAGATTGGAGAGAAAATTAGTTGAGATGTACGTAAGCTGGATCGGACACTCCTAACGTCCATCGGAAAAAAAAAACATCTCACCTCTTACGAATATTCTTTCTTTTTCTTCTACTCCGTAATATAGATTCCGTGAACCTTTCCTACCGTAATTCGGTTTTTGGGAATAAAGTTGAACAACTAATGTCCCCCACTTGAGACAGGACGCTTAGCAATTTCCAACCTTTCCTACCGTGATCGACTTGTCTTAATAAATTTTCCAAACCCAGCTTTGTAGAACCTGCAACGAAGAATATGACTGCAAAAATTCTGTTTGATTGGATGTCGAATAAGTTGCATCTCATTTTGTAAATTTTACGTTAAAATTTATTAAAAACACGCCACTTCGCGGGTGTTCATTTCAGGGCAGCACTCTAAACGTACATGAGAGGGAAAAACATGAGAGAGAGAGAGAGAGAGAGAGAGAGAGAGAGAGAGAGAGAGAGAGAGAGAGAGAGAGAGAGATTACGTACTCTATTCCGTCGGGACTTGGAATACTGCCCCTACACTTTCGTATAGGCAAAATGGTCCCTTGAGTCATTACCATTTTCATAAATTCCAAGGAGCGACGTTCAGGTGTATATTCTCGGGACAGTACTATTGGAATTTTAGCGAAAGCAAATTTAGGCCGAGATATGGAAATAAAATATCCACAACAACAACTAATATACGACGATGAAAAAACTTAAACTTTCGAGAGACACAAGAATTTACGCATTTAAGCCAAGAGCACTCTCACCACCCAAAGAACAACTTACAATAGGATAAAACAAATAATTAACCTTTCCTCTTAGAAGCATGCAAGTCTTTCGGTATTAATTGTTAAGTGATACCAATCTTCTTTGTCCAAGCGAATATGGAAAATATTTCTTCTGCTAAACATGAGCCAAAATTCAACAAGAACTCCAGAAATATTACCTCTCCGTAAGGTTATTTATATGAGCTCATCACCTCCTTTTACCCTTTCACCTATTTTAACACCAAACCAACAAGGGAAAATGACGGTCCATGACGTGTTTCGATAATTAATACTCGCCAATGACATTTTCAGCATTAACAAATGTTCTCAGCATATTCTTGACGGGTACTCCCTCTGTCCCATAATATTTGGCACTTTCACTATTCCAACTTTATAAAAAAAATTAACTATATCTTTTAATCCATAATATTTTTTATAAGTAATATGGATCTTGTTTGATAGAGTTTAATTTGTTCTATTAAACAAAGTTCAAAAAATCGCGAAAAACATTATGGATTGAAAGATATATGATATTTAAAAATGGCACGCATTCCCAAAAATGCCAAACATTATGGGACAGAGGAAGTATTAATTATCAAAACACGTCATTGGCCATCATTTTCCCAACCAACAAAATATGTCTCCACGGCTTGTCCTCTTTTTGTTTTCATTTTCATGTACTCCCTATAACTAATGACCATGACCACAAGCAGCACCAACACTTTCCCCCAGTCAAGAATATGATCGATCATCAAGCTTTTCTAGCAATCAACGGATATCGAGGGTTGGCTCATATATTTTGGAGGTCTGAAGCGAGTTTCCTATATTGAGCCTCTTACATATTTATGAATTTCTTAAGAAAATGATAAAAGTATGAAAATAACAAAAAAAAAATCAAACTAAAAGGATACAATTATTACAATATCAATATATATATATATATGTAACTCCTCGATATTTTAAACAAATATCGGCAGCATAAATTATTATTTTTCAAAAAAGATTTCTTTAGTCAACCAAATATACACGGATGTATCAACATAGGGATTTCTTTATTTCAACCCAAATTGAAAATACAAAGCTTTTATTCAAAGGTAAACATTGGTCTGACAAACATTGAGTCGACTTCTCTTGGAAGATACTGACTCGAAAACAAAAAAAAACTTATTTAACCTTAATAAAATCTGGCATTTTTTTGAAATAACTTCAGAGCGACTCTAGTCTTGATACAGATCCCAAGTATACTCGGTCTCCGCCCCTAGTATTCTTCCTGTGTCAAACTGCTCCATCATTGAATCCTGCATACTCTGGCAAATTGATCGTCAAAGCAACCGATTTACCAGGATATAAACGTATCCGTGAGTGATAATTCACTTAGTAGAATAATTCTAACTCTACCAACCCCTTACTTTACAACTAAGTAGTCTTATCACAATTCATATGGAAATAATAAAACGACAAGCATTAAATAAGTAAATCCATTAGCAAGCCTTTAAATTACCTGAATCTCACATTTCATAATCATACCTGCACCATAGTATCCATCGTCTTACGAACTCAGTATTTCATTGAACATATTTCAAACGTTCGGCTACCCTCAATACTTGAGGTTCTACAAGGCCACCCCTGAGGTCCTGCTTGGCCACCATCACAATTCTAGGTCCATTAGGCTCCCCTCAAGGTCCTGCCATTCTACCCCTGAGGTCCTGCTTGGCCACCCTCACAATTCTAGGTCCATCAGGTTGCCCTCAAGGTCCTGCTAGGCTACTCTCAATGCCTGAGGTCCTGCCAGGCTACCCCTGAGGTCTTGCTTGGCCATCCTAGTTGCACCGAATCTTTCAGGCTACCCTCAAGGTCCTACCAGGCTACCACCGATTAATACGGGGTCTTGTTAGGCTACCCCTGAGGTCCTGCGAAGCCCACAACTTTCATCTAGCTCTCCTTTTCCATTAACCATAACAACGTCTACATAATTTCTCATTAAGACCACCAAGCGAATTTTAGTCCGATCCAACAAATACAACAATCATGAATCCATAATCAATAAACATGATATGTTTCTATGTGAAAGCCAACATAGCAATTGATAGTGTGCCAGTAAAAAATCCCTTAGTATTTTATGATTAGGCCGATGCCCATACATTACTAAATGTGCGAGCAATTTTATTAACCAATTGAATTAACTTAACTTGTTAAAGTTATTAACATAACTAATCATGATTTCCTCACATTATAATAACAAAAGAACAAAACTTGTTATAGTTTAAAATTTTGAAATAAGAAACACAGGGATTAAGGTTAATATATTATTAATACATTTGGGCCGAAATCACTGCACTTGAATAGCTACAGGGGGTTTGACTGTAATTTCAATGAGGGTTTACTAAAATTTGGGCTGCTTTCACATGCTAGATAACCTCAGGGGTGTAACTGTAGTATTAGTGTCAATTTTTCAAAAATAAAACGTCTATGAACAGGGTTCATTTCGGCAAAACAGGGGAGGTTTCGGATTTCACAGTTTTGATCCATGGCTTCGATTTCTTTCATTATCACTTGTTTAAATGATCAAATAGGGATAAAATATACATAGGGAGAAGTAGGGAAAGAATTTATCTACCTCGGTTCCGGCCGAAAACGCGGTTAACGATTCGGACGGTTTCGGGAAAATTTGGAGAAGATGACGGAGCACGGGACCTCGTGGATGGCTCGGGAGCGGTAGATCCTAGACAGACTCACATTAATCAATCATACTCACCAAAACGCCTCGAATAGCCTACGCTACTCCTAAACAATCTTGCTGTACATCTTCTGTTAACAACGATACTAAGCTTACGTTTAATGAGTATCTTGGGAATGTGAACTATCAATAGCCATTGGAGGACGAGCAACCGAGCTTAGAGATGGTTTAAAGACGTTTAAGAGGTGTTAGAAGTAATCGGGAGTCAAAATAATCGAAATGGGAGCAGCGTGGGCAAAACTATCACATAAGGCCCTATTATCGATGCAACAATCAAATTGGATTTTCTAATGTCACTGGACTTAGGATAAGCACCAAAAAAGTTGTACCGATACGGAGGCGTTACGAGCAGCGATTTCTGCATATTTTCAAGGGCAAACACAACAACGATAACCAAAGATCCAAGGCACGATCCAGGCATAAAATCAACTCATAAATATATAGAATGAGCAAGAAATCCCTACCTTAAAGATCAAGGCCGAACTCACGTGCTCCGGGCAAGCCCTAGCTCTCTAAGACCCGAAATCCACCAAGAACACTTCCTCCAAGCTCCAATCCACCGGTACAAGCTCAATGATGTGAATAGAAGGTAGATTGGAAGTTGATTAACATGGGTTTTGAGTTTGGGTGGTGGAATGAGAGAGAGAGAGAGAGAGGAGAGCCAAGAGAGAGAGAGAGAGAGATCATAGAGTAGAGAGAGAGAGAGGACAGAGGATATTTTCTATCCTCTACACGCACACACATACTAACTCATTGACAAATCACACTTGCACTCCCTCAACTAGCAGTCTTATCACATTGACCCAAAATCAAATAAACTTAACAATTCTCACATTTTTCTCATTTTCTTTCAATTATAAACCTTTAAACAATTTTCCGAAAATACGAGTCTTTAAAATTTCTGACATTGGGTCATTGGAAGTTTGTCCGATCGTTAATTTTATAGTTCCAAAATTAGTCGAGGTGCACAAAAACTAGCCCGAACATCCTATTATACAAAAAAAAAAAAAAAAAAAACACATCGCACCTCACGATGATGTTCTTTGTTCGTCTTCTACGAGAAGTCTTCTACAATAAAGATTCCGTGAACCTTTTCGTACCTTGATTCGGTAACTAGGAACAATTAATGTCCCACAACAAAAATCGAACCAGATATTCTATTGGCGGGTAGGAAGTCCCTATGCTCAAGCCCAAGGGGGTTGCTACGCTGATTGCTCCCTCCCTCCCTTTTTTGATTATCAAAAAAAAAATTGAATAAATTAGTGGTACACCTGTTTAAGAACATTGATCATCTAAATTTATGTACCTTTGAACCGAGGATTTTTAGACTGTTGGATCGCATAAAAATTTTTAAAAAACAAAAAAAAAAACTTCCACACAATTTAATGGTTCAAGATTCCTTGACACAGAGGTTTATAGTATAGAAAATCTCCTGAGCCTATTTACTCCCTCCGTCCCAATTTAATTGTCACTTTTAGGAGTTTGTGCCACTTTTTAATTGATTATATATTGTAATTTATACTGTTTTAGGTGATTTTGAAAACATTGTATTATAGAACAAATCGAGATCTATCAAACAAGATTCATTAAAGATCTATCAAACAAGATGCTACCCTGATGCAAAGAAGACAAAGAAATCAGTTGTGCACTATTAAAGATGGAAGAGGTATTTGGCTGAAGGAGGAGACTGAGATCAGAAGATATTTGGGTGAGTTCTTCTCGAACCTTTTTGAAGCCTCTGGAGAAAGAGACTTTACTGCAGCACTGGTAGGAGTCCACAAGAAAATTACAGATTCAATGAATCATAAACTCACCAGGCGATCTCAAAAGGGGAAATCTTGCTGGCCAAGGGCCAACATGGGCTTTGAAATCCCCTGGGCCTGATGGCTTCCCAGGTTTCTTTTACAAAAAGTATTAGGGGATTATTGAGAAGGATGTATGCGAAGCGATTGAAAGTTTTTTCGCCAATGGGTACCTCTTTGAGGAATTTAACTATACCCATCCTACTAGTGAAGGATGTCCTCTCTAACCTCCTTTCTCAAGCAGTTCAGTCCAACAACCTTTCTGGAGTTCATTTGGGTAAACAATGCCCTTCTTTGTTGCATATCTTTTTTGCGGATTATGCCCTCTTATTTGCTAAAGCTGAATTGTCCGAATGCCAGCCCCTTATGAAGGTTTTGGATACATGAACTACATCAGGACAAACAGTGAATCTGGACAAGTCTGGGATATTCTTCTCCTCCAATCTAAATCCCATTGACAAATATTATTTGCTCCTTCCTGAATATTCCACCTCTCAAAGATGATGCGAAATATTTGGGGCTCCCCTCCTTATGGGGAAGGTCAAAAGCTGAAGAATTATCCCTTTTGGTAGAGAAAACTCTGAAGAAGTTGCAAGGATGGAAGCCAAGAATCATTTCTCATTCGGGAAAGGAGGTTATGATCAAAGATGTGGCCCAAGCAATTCCCACATATGCTATGGCCTGCTTCTGGTTCCCACAAAAAACAGTGGATAAACTGAACTCGTTGATAAGAGACTACTTGTGGAAAGGTGATCCGGAGAATAGAGGGATTTTTTGGGCTAGTTGGGACAAGATGATTGCTCCAAAAGAGGAAGGAGGAATGGGTTTTCGTGATTTCAGGGCCTTTAATGAGGCTCTCCTGGCAAAGCAGGCTTGGAGACTACTGATGAATCCGAATTCTTACTGGGCAAGGATGATGAAAGGTCTATATTTCCCTAATTCGAATTAATTGACAGCCATTAGGGGAAAAAAGGCCTCTTGGGCTTGGACCAGCATGCTAAAAGGAAAGGAGGTTCTTTGTAATGGGTTGAGGTGGCAGGTGAGTGGAGGCCATGAAATCAAATTTTGGGAAGACAAATGGGTTCCATCGATTCAGAACTTCAAAATAACCATGCCAAAGCCTCACGGGTGTCAAATTCAGAAGGTCTCAGAAGTTATAAGGCTAGGAATGCAAGGTTGGGATGTGAACAAGCTTAGAGGGGTCATTTCAGAGGAAGAGGTGAGTGCAATAGTGAAGATTGCTTTGCCATCCAACCCTCGCTGGGATAGACTGATTTGGCACTACAATTCCCAAGGTTCGTACATGGTGAAATCTGGATATAAAGTTGCTCTGAGAATCAATGCAGACAATATAGACAAGCCAGAATCTTCCTTTAAACCCAATAAACACCTTTGGAAACTCATTTGGAAGCTGAACATTCCCCCTAAAGTCAGAAACTTTTGGTGGAGAGTATGTAAAAATGGTTTGGCAACCAAGGAAAATATTTTCAGAAGGAAGTGTGCTCAGTCGCCCATTTGCCCTCTCTGTAATGATTGCGTGGAATCAGTGGAACATACGCAAACCCAGTGTGCTTGGACTAGTCCAGTTTGGTTTGGCAGCAACTTGATCTCTTAGGTATCCCATGAGAAATGCCCATCTATGTTGATTTGGTCTTCTGGTATCATTGACAAAAGCACCAGTTTCAAAGAAGCGTTGGAGGTGATTAGTAAAGTGGCGTTCCAAGCGTGGCACATTTGGAAGGAGAGAAATGATTTCGTGTTCAATCATCTAGAGGTAAACCCTCTGTCTACTGTGATTAGAGCTTCCAAGGCTCAAACTGAATTTGAATTAATCTCAACTATTCAGAGAGAGGTTTTGGAACATAATGTTGCTCCCCCTTCTGCCAATCTGGCCTGGAAAAAACCAATCCCTGGTAGCCTGAAAATTAATTGTGATGTCGCTATTCCCCTGAGCAATGATAAAGCTACAACAGCAATGGTGGTCCGTAACAAGGTGGGTGAGCTGGTTGATGGTTCGACCACTACCTTCCCAGCCTCCTCGGTTTTACAGGGAGAGCTAGAAGCGATTAGGAGGGCATGTTTCATGGTTGAAGGCCTAAAAGTTAGCCCAGTCTCGATTGAATCGGACAACAGAAGGGCCATTGAGCTCAGTGTCTCAGAACTTGTGTGCCCATGGGAAGTTTTTGAAGTAGTTATGGACATAAGGAGGTTGATGAAGCAGAAGATCTTGACGGTGGAATGGGTGAAGAGATCTAGCAACAAGATTGCTCACCAAGTGGCAGCTTGGGCATCAAAAGGACATCTTCAGCATAATTGGGTCTCTAACCCCCCCTGTTGATTTGCTTTCTTTGATGTATTCAGATGTTTTTAATTTTGAGTTGTAGCCTTGTAGGCCTTTTTGTCTGATAAAAAAAAATAAGATTCATATTTGATATAAAATTCATAACCAATTTAAAGATATAATTAGTTTTTTTATCCAGTTAGAATAGAATTGGGACAAGTAAATTGGGACGGAGGTAGTATTTAATATCCAAAAAGGTTAAGATTCATGGCTCTCGGTCCATGAAACTGAACATGAAGGATAATGAGTTCAGATTTATAACGGTCTGATCAGATCCTCGGTATAGAGGTTTATAGTATAGAAGATCTCTCGACCTATTTATTTATTTATTTAATACTCCTATCCAAATATGTTAAGAAGATTCATGCTCTCGGTCCATGAAACTGAACCTGAAAGATAATGACTTCAGATTCAAAGTATTATTCCCTCCGTCCCAAAAAGGATGATATAAATAAGATCTATAATGTATAATGTGTCATTTTTCATTACTTATCTTTCAATCTATAATATTTTTTGTGAATTTGAAAATTTTGTATTATAGAACTAATCGAAAATTATCAAATAAGATCTATAATGCATATATTTTGAGATTCTTATTAAAAAATATAAAGAATTAAAATTGAAATAAATATAAAAAATTGTCGTTCAATTTGAACGGAGGGAGTACATTTCATGTTCAGTCTCACAGACCCAGAGTCCTGGATTGGAGTCCAGCTCCTCTCCAATCCATAGGGAATTGGAGGATCCTCCATTCCAATTCGATGGTCAGGATTACTCTAGTATTTTCAGCCCAAAACTCATATGGTATTCTATGGGCATCCAATTACTCTCCAAAAATTCCCAATTATTATATTCCATGTACCAATTTATCAAATTCCAAACATTAGTAAAATTTCATTTCATAACTTTAATAATTGGTGCAAGTTAAAAAAACTATCAGATTCATAGGATTAATCAAAGACTCCTTTTGCATTTCTTCTAATATATTTTTTCTATAAAAATTATATTACGTTCAATTACTTACTCTTACGATTTCTTTCTAATTTCCATAACTGAATTTAATTTCAACTTTCTTTACATACAAGAACAACTACATCAATAAGTACACAACACAGTGTGAATCACAAATGAAAATATATTAGTATAAGTAAAAAAAATCTCATGAGCTACATAATAAGATAATATCAACAAAAAAAACCGTGCTGAAATAAAAAAATTATTGGTCTAGTATTAGTAAAAAAATCCTCATGAACTATGTGATATCGGTCGAAAAAATTGACATGAGCTATATAAACTATTTTTCAAAGGCATGTTTAACGGGAAGAGGACGCCGTTCAAAAAATTTTAATGAATTTTTTTATAAATTTCAATGGTTAATGAATTTTTTAATGGGGAAAGAAGACGCTTATGTAATTGAAAAATATTTGGGGAGTAATTGGGTGTCCGTAGAATACCATATGAACTTTGGGGCTTGAGTTACTAGGGTAATCTTGACCATGAAATTGAAATTGGAGGATCATCCAATTCCTTATAGATTGGAGAGGAGCCGGACTCCCTGGATTGTACCAGCTAACCAAGCCTCTTTAATACCACCAGCCCAAAGAATTCCATGCGTAACAGAACACCCATATCTCTCTCTCCCCTCTTCTCTACTCTCCCATTTCCAGTATACTGACACAATCTCCTCCCTATCAAATCCCATTCCTCTCTCTCTCTCTCTCTCTCTCTCTCTCTCTCTCTCTACGCAGTGATGGGATCCTTCGAAATCGAGTCATCAGATCACGCAGCAACAACAACCAACCCAGAAGACCACCAAGCCATCGACGAAGACGAACAGTCCCCGGTCGAGGAGGTCCGACTGACCGTATCCAACACCGACGACCCGACCCTGCCCGTATGGACGTTCCGCATGTGGTCCCTCGGCCTTCTCTCCTGCGCCCTCCTCTCCTTCCTCAACACCTTCTTCGCGTACCGGACCGAACCGCTCATCATATCCATGATCTCCGTCCAGGTCGCCACCCTCCCCGTCGGCCGGTTCATGGCCCGGGTCCTGCCGGAGAGGAAGTTTCGGATCGGTTCCAGGGAGTACTCGGTGAACCCGGGCCCGTTTAACATGAAGGAGCACGTCTTGATATCGATTTTCGCCAATGCCGGGGCCGGGTTCGGTGGCGGGACGGCTTACGCTGTGGGGATTGTCAATATCGTGAAGGCTTTTTATCACCGGAAAATCTCGTTCTTGGCCGGGTGGATTCTTGTCATCACTACTCAGGTAATAATAACTGGAAAGATTCCGTATCGATGTGTAATTGATATTGATTATTGATATTTTAATTAATGTTGAAGATGTTACAGAATTAGACCCCATTTCGCTAACGAAAATAAGGCTTCGTTTGATGTAAAATATTTTTTCGGTACCTATTTTTCTGTGTTTGATTGTGTAAAAAATAAAAAAAACATTTTACATGTAAAACATTCTCCATCAATTGGATGAAAATGATTTACCCTTAAATCTTCCGTAAATTATTTTCCGAAATGAATCCATTGTCTTCTATTGCAATTCTCACTGCTCAGATTGTCAATTCTGACTCATGTTCAATTTCAATAATCTCATATCTCTCCACCGTTTAAGCTCCCATCTCTCTCTCTACACTATTTTGTTGATTTCTGAAAATATTTTTAAGTGCCAACCAAACACCGGAAAATAAAAGTTTGAAATTTGTTTTTTGAAAAAACATTTTACATCCAATCCAAACAAACGGAGCCTAAGTATTTAATAATTTTTTTGAATTAAAGGTAATATATTGTGAGAGAATAATTTGTCTTGTAAAGCGAAAAATAAGTATTTAAAAAATAAAAACCTTAGTGCGGTAATCAATCTCGGACAGAGCCGACCATGAACTAAAATAAGTTAATTATTTTGTACTTTAATTTCTCTTGTGCGACTAATTCTTTTCTTAAAACTTAAAAATGATTTTGGAGGGTGAAAGGGTGTGATGAGAAAGGGGGAGGGTACGTGAAAGGGTGTGATGAGAAAGAGTTTTCCTTTTCTCATCAAATCCCAAAGAGGGGAAGGAACCAATAAAAAAAAATTATTTGTGTTTTTGTGTGTTTTATTTTTATATTGCTCACTAGATTTCTCAATACAAATTAGTAATTTGATGAGAATTTTTAATAGGTTTTTTCTTTACTTGCCCCATTCTGCTAAGGAAATAAATATTTATTTTTTGAATTAAAGATGATATTTTATGAGAGAATGACATATCTCGTAAAAGTAAAATATAAAATAAGTACTTAAAAAATAAGAACCTAAGCGGAACAGGATCATTCAAGTCCAAGTTAAGATAAAAATCACTAAAGAAAAAGGTCCAAAAAAAAAGGCAAAAAAAAAAAAGTGCATTGAATTTAAAGTTTAGAAATTGTTTAGGTAGGGTCAACTTTTTATAAAGGACAATTCACACAAGCTCTCACATACATGTGGGGTTCACACATAATAATGTGTGTGGAGACCACATATATGTGAGAGGTTGTAATTGATATTATGTTTAAATTATCGCGTGAATAGCATTTCTGTTTTATAAATTATACCCCTTGAGAACATGCTAAACATAACTTTTTTGTTTTTTGCATGGCGGTTTGTGCTAACATGCGCATGGGGTGCAGGTACTGGGATATGGTTGGGCTGGAATCCTGAGGAAGTACGTGGTGGATCCCGCGTTGATGTGGTGGCCGAGCAGTCTCGTTCAGGTTTCTCTTTTCAGGTAGAGTAAAATTCTAAACGGTACCGTGAGTTGAACAGTACTTTTTAAGTTTTGTATGCTCAATTATTGTGTACCATGTGACGTTGCCGACAAATGACCGTCACCTAAAATGTGGATCCCTCATTGCCTCGCAAGCACCCGACAAAAAATGAACGATAATGTTTCTATCGCATAATTTATCGCTATGTAAATGGTTGGGACCATCACGCAATCAACACCGCATGGTACTCTGATCCGGAAATACTGAATAATTACTACTGGTTTTGCATGGTGCCTGCACTCTTTGACTTCCCTAGTAAATGCTTTGCAATTAATACTCTTACATCCTGTTGATCAATGAGTTGGCATATTTCCAGATTCTCACAGTTAATTGCCTTCTGTTTTCTTTCTTCTATCTATGAGGGGGGTAACTATTTTATGTCCATTCTTGTCATGAAATCTGAAGGATTTTTTTTAACATGGAAGGGTAAGAGAGTAATTTCACTTACCACCTCCACTAGGCAATTGCTGACTAGGGCTTGAAATCAAAAGATTCACAAACAGAAATTTATACCCCAAGAGAAAAAGCTAAGTCAGCTTAAGGTTGCACCAGTAGTGTTACAGGACCACATTTTAGTAGCACATTTTGACACTTATTGAACTTTGTCTTGTGATCACTGTTTCACGCAGATTCAAATCAATAATTAGTTTTTATTTCTTTGGTGGCCGAGACTTGAATAAAATATATTGATCACCTTCTGGAGAAGTGAAAAGATCATAATTCGATACGATGACTTGGGGTGAGTTTGGATAAAACGTAACTCTGTTCATTTAATTTAATGGGGAAAGTCGAAATTGTTAGAATAGTAGATTAACAGACCTTGGAGGAGGAGAGTGTGTGTTGCCAAACCAAGCAATTAGAAATGGCCACTGGACTGCTTAATGTTCTTTCTTGAATCGATCGAACACTTGCTATATATGATATCCATACATAACAACATTCTACCAATTGGTGCATTTGATCCCTCATTTTCAGATACACATGCAAAACAAATGAAGAAACGGTGTAGTAGAGATAAGTCAACGTTCGAAGACTAACTGGTGGTTCGGTCCTTGTACCATCAGTCGCAGGAAGACCCATATTTGAGTGGGATCTCTAATTTTTCTAGTTGTGATCTACAATTTGCAGGGCTCTCCATGAGAAAGACAAGTCGCGAATGTCGCGAGGGAAGTTCTTCGTGATAGCCCTTGCCTGTAGCTTCTCGTGGTACCTCTTCCCCGGCTACCTCTTCCCCACCTTGTCAAACATTTCATGGGTCTGCTGGGCCTTCCCAAACTCTGTCACGGCACAGCAAATCGGTTCAGGAATGAAAGGCCTTGGCATTGGATCATTGACCCTCGACTGGTCAGTCGTAGCCTCATACCTTAACAGCCCACTCATAACCCCGTTCTTCGCCATTGTCAATGTCTTTGTGGGATATACGATAGTGCTATATTTGGTGATCCCCTTGTCCTACTGGGGGTTGAACTTGTACCAGGCCAGGAATTTCCCTATTTTCTCGTCGCATTTGTTCAATGCCCAGGGGCAGCTATATAATGTTACAGCGATTGTTAATGATAACTTTGAGATAGACATGCCTGCTTATGAGAAGCAGGGAAGGATAAATCTCAGTGTGTTCTTTGCGCTGACTTATGGGATTGGTTTTGCGGCTGTTGTCGCTACCCTCTCACATGTCGCCTTGTTTAATGGAAGGTAAACTGGTTTTGTACTTTGCTTCTTTCGCAGGTTTTGTGTTTTATACGTTGTTATCGTTTTTCCTTCTTTTAAAAAAACTAAAGCTAGAAAAAGTTTTGAAATGCCCAACGTCTTTGTACTGGTAGTGTTGTCCGAGAGCAGGTAAATAGAACACATCTTTTTTCGTGTTTCTGAGAAGTGCGTTGTTTTCGAATAAAAGTTCCTGTAAGACTAAACAGAAAAGGAGAAAAGTTGCCAATACATACTCCATATGTAACATTGACAAAATCTTCCTTGGTTGCTTGGCAGTTAGAACTTCAAAAAGAAACATTGAAAACAATTGATGGAACGCTACTGGAATACTCCTATCGTGTAAATTATCCATGTTTTCATGATCTAAATTTATGAAATTAAACCTAGCAATAGTGGGTGGATGGATGGATTTCCATAAACGAACTTGTTTTTATGAGGTTTTAAAGTAATTTCTAGCAGCAGATTTGATTTGTGTGAATCATTGTGAGGTAATTTAGCTGCTGCTCTATGCAGGGAAATATATGACCAATTCCGAGAATCATACAAAGGGAAGAAGATGGACATTCACACAAAACTAATGAAGAAATATGAGGATATACCCAACTGGTGGTTTTACCTAATGCTTGTAATTTCATTTGCACTTTCTCTTGCACTTTGCATCTTCCTGAAAGATCAGGTTCAAATGCCGTGGTGGGGTCTGGTTTTCGCTGCGGGACTCGCGTTGCTTTTCACGCTCCCCATCAGCATCATAACTGCCACAACTAATCAGGTAAAAACTTTGAATTCAACTTACACTATTTGCCAATCTGCTTTCGGATAAGACATCTCGTTCCTCATCTTGTTTATGCTAATTTACAGAATAGCCTTTCTATTTGTGCAGAAGTGTATCAGAAATTTGAAAAAAGCAATGGTGGTTTTGAAAATTTCATAATAAAAACTGAAAAGGGAATTTTTTTTCCCCCCACAAAAGTGAAGTATTAAAATCTACACTTTCATTCTTATGTACTCAAATTTATCCATGCAAGATAAGGGAAGTAGCACTTTTCTTTGCTCCTTTCATTTCAAAACAAAACATCCCTCTAATGGCCATATTTTCAAAATGCCACTATTAGTAGTTTCTCAGCAAATGTTCAACTATACAATCATTCAGATCAAAAAGAAAAAAAAAAAACTATACTACAAATCATTGTACAGAGTTTTCGTGCAGGATTCTTGTTCAAATTGTTGTACCTTTTTTATGCAGTCCTTTATTTCGAATTAAAACCTCTACGGGACAATTCAGATAATGTCAATTCTATGTCATTTTGAATGTCATGAGTATGCTGGCGAAAATTCCATTTATGTAGCTTCCCCCCTTTTGTTCCCCTCAAATTGTTAATTTTTTCACTTCTTATGTCAGACACCAGGACTAAATGTCATCACAGAATATATAATGGGGGTCATATTACCAGGAAGGCCCATAGCCAATGTCTGCTTCAAAACCTATGGTTACATAAGCATGAGCCAAGCAGTCTCCTTTCTCAATGATTTCAAGCTAGGCCATTACATGAAAATCCCACCGAGATCAATGTTCATTGTGCAGGTATTACCTCTTTCTATTGTAATGTCAATTGACAGAGTAGTTCGCAAACACACCTTATTTTTTATCACCCGTGTGTCTTGGGCTAGCTTACTCGTATATCCTGGTCCTGACATTGACAACCAGACAAACCTTTGGTGGCCGCATGGGTTGGTGGCAGTGAGTGTCAAACCAGTGAGCTCGGGGGAGTGAGCCCTTTTGCTTCTTGTCAAAAACACCCTTAATTCGTAGGAAATCATGAGCATAATGATATTTTTTGGGTTTCCTTGTAATGTATGTGATTTAATGACATATGACACAATTTTTTACTAAAACAACCTAGTGGCAACAAATGTAATAATCATTGGAAGCCAACTGCAGCGGCTAGTTCCTCGGTACTGATCAGAAAAATAAAGTGATGAATTATCACTTAAACAAGCTGATTTCAGGCAGCATTCATTAGATGCATCATGCATGGCTTCCAAACAACAATATCCATCGAGTTGTAAATGAGCGAAGTTGAGCCCAAAACATAGTTTGTTGAAGTTTGGCTCAAAAACTTAACTTCTGGTCGAATCTCAAAAGGAAATTTAAAAAGAGCTAACTCACAAGTCACAAGGTAGCCCGAGTAACTTTTTTTTCTTTTTGGGTGTCGTTCTCCAATGAATAAAACTTACGGAGAAGTTTCTAAACATGTAAAGATTTTGTCCTGGGCTTGTTTCCTTTAGCAACTTGAATTTTATGGTCATATATCTTAGTTAGCAATTGTGCATACCGATGCTCTATACGATCAATGAAAGTAACATGGTAATGTGCACACAAATTGAACTGGGGCTTTGATTTGAGGTCATGGTTTCACAGCAAATCAGGTATAGGGAGGCTACTATTTCAGTGGTATTCTAAGAGTAGTCACTTCGTGTATATTGTCGAAGGTTAAATCTGCCTCTAATCCTCCCCACCCATACCCTCAATGATTGGGGACTATATGGGTTCTGTTGTTGTTGTACAGTATATCTTAGTCAGCAAATACTGTACGGTCCAAATGCAGTTTGCCAGAAAAAATCCTTTGGTCTTTGTGGTTCTTTTATTTCGCACTGAAACACCCGACATTTGCAATTCGGTAAAAGATTTCTTGTTCTTGGATCGTTGGATGGTTTGTTCTTTAAACTTCTCCTCATCTATTGCAGTGTGCCGGAACCATCATAGCTGGAACCATCAACATGGTCACGGCATGGTGGCTACTAACCTCCATCGAATACATATGCCAAGACAACCTACTCCCTCCAAACAGCCCCTGGACTTGCCCTGGCGACCGCGTCTTCTTTGACGCCTCTGTCATCTGGGGCCTAGTGAGCCCCAAACGCATCTTTGGAAGCCGCGGGAACTACAGCGCCCTCAACTGGTTCTTCCTAGGCGGCGCACTGGGTCCCGTCCTCGTCTGGGGCCTCCACAAGGCCTTCCCCAAACAAAAATGGATCACAATGATAAACCTCCCCGTACTCCTTGGGGCCACCGCGGCTATGCCACCGGCAACGACATTGAACTTCAACAGCTGGATCTTCGTCGGGACCATCTTCAACTTCTTTGTTTTCAGGTACAGGAAGGGGTGGTGGCAGAGGTACAATTACGTGCTCTCGGCCGCGCTGGATGCGGGGCTGGCTTTCATGGGGGTGCTGCTGTATTTCTGTCTAAGCATGGAGAATGTGAGTTTGGACTGGTGGGGAGCTGATGGGGAGCATTGTGGCTTGGCTTCTTGTCCTACTGCTAAAGGGATTGCTGTTGATGGGTGTCCAGTGAAATGATTGTTACGTTAGTACCACATTCGAAGGGAATTGATTTCTACCCTCCTTTCTATCATATATATCTACTATTTTTTTTGTTTTTATTTGGTGTGAATTTACTCTATTGCTCTGCGTGAAAAGTGAACTCATGAAAGGGTGAAAAAGTAAATTTATATGAATAAGGACAAAAAAAAGTGCATATGATAAAAGGAGAGTGTGGAAATCATTTCGCCATTCGAATTGGTTTTCTTTTTTTTTCAAAGTACAGTTGGATTAGTTGGAAAAGGAAAAAGTAGGATTAGCTATTCCTTGGAAGGTGAAGCTGTTTTGCTAGATCATTTGGAGCACCGCCACGTGGTGGTGCTCTTAAAGCCTTTTCCATCACAAATTAGTGTGGCCGGGTTCCACCACAAAGTGTGGTAGAGAAGGCTGTTGGAGCACTATGTGGCGGTACTCCAGAAGCACTTGACAAACACTCGGTACATATTGTGGACATATTTGGGAGCTGCATTGTCCAATTACCAATTGCGAGTGTTTGGGCGATGATTTTGGAATTCATTCTGCAAAAATGCATTTTTGTTATCCATAACAAATGGGAGAATGCAGAATTCAAAATGACCTTCAGAGAAGCTTTACTCTGTGAAATTTATTTCGTTTATATATCATGAAAACATTTTTAATACAAATTTGATCATAATTTAAAACTTTAATTTGAATATATTTACAATTCAGAATCAAAACAAAAAGACTCCCAGACATGCTCGGTGCGGAGGAAATGTATTTGCTTTGTTGTGTTTTACTCGGATGGTGCACAGCCCGGTGCCGTGCACCACCACCCGCACTGCAGTCCGTTGCAAAATGGGGACCAGAAAATCTAATTACAAGTGAAAGAAAACGGGAGCAGAAAAATCCATTGGTAATTTCTCCAAAAATGATCTGATAAATCTCTGTTCGCTTAGAACCTCGTGTTCATTAATTTCCCCAATATACTTTCAGTCACACAGTCGTATATTTCGAAATTCTCATCACGTGTATCGTGTGGTTATAAATGAAACCTGTGAAAGACTACGAAACTTAGAATTGCTCTCTTTTGCTTTCTCTTGTGATACCCTTCAAGAACGTAACAATACAGTAGTAAACGTAAGGCTCTAGAATTTTAGTTCAGCGGTAGAAAAAAAAACGTAAAGAAATTCTATCAAACTTGACGATCAATCATGTAAAGAATGTCCAACCATCACGAATTCAATGTACAAGTAAAAAAGCTCGATAACGGGTAAGAATCAAACCACTCAATGACCATGTAATTTTCCAGTTGGGAGTGTAAAAGAATGACCAACCGAGCTCAATTGATTCCGTTTTCCGCAACCTCATACTAGGCTTTACTAGCTGTCATGAACTTCCAACTGATTTCAATGGAGCAGCATACCTAGACGAAAACCCGCGGTTTGAATAATCCTCATCGTCTTCCTCCCAGCCCTCGTCGAAGTTCTGAGCATAGCTCAACGGATCATACCCACCGACGGCTGGTCTCTGTCTTTTGGATTTAAAGATATCTTTTACGTTCCAACCAACACTTCTCCTTTCCCTTGTTCTTCTTCTTCCTCTTCTTCCCCATGGAAGTTTCAGCTTCAGACGGCCCCAGCACGAAAGCAATCCTTCTTGTTCATTTCTGTTGTCTCTAGGAGATTCATCTCTCTCCATGGAAATGACTCTCTCTTCTCTCTCTCTCTCTCACTCAAAGGGTGATAACTGAGAAGTTGAGTGTGTGGTATAGAGGAATGGAAGATATAATAGGATCAATGGAGTGTTTTTTTCCTGGTTTTGTTTGAGTGAAGGAATGGAAGAGAAGAGAGAGAGGAGATTGGGTTGGGTGAGTGAATGATTGAACCATTTGGCCTGATTTTGACAAGCAAAAGGAATCTTTATTTTTGTGATGCCTTTGTACTAGAATAATCAGTGCAGGAAATATATTAAAAATCAATTTTCTCAACAGTTTCTGATATTGTTGTTGTTCCATGAGATTTTGCAAATGAATCTGGATATAACATTAGTTGGTGAATGAGTTTTGCTTCTTACGTTTTTTGGGACCCGGGGATGCTGCTCGGCAGCTCCCTGTCGAGCGGGTGCAGAGCGGCCGATCCGGCCGTTCATCTCGGCACTGATGGCTCGGATCGAATATGAATGCATACAAATTTAAACCGTTCATTACTCGGTTAAGATTCAAGCCGTCGATTGCCGAGATGATCCGGCGGCTCTCCAGAGATGCTTGACACTTGACAGCATCTCCCATTCCCAGTTTTCCTGGGTAGTTGGTGAATGAGTACAAACCTAGGCAACACTCTTACCCCCCACAAAAAAGCCAACCTGGCTTTTTTCTGAATCAGGAGTCATTGAGATAATTAAATTCTCTTGTGGTAAATAAAAACCACACAATAAAATCATCCAGTTTTTAATTTTTGAAAAAGTAAAAAATGTGAATAAAATGGTGATTAACCACAAAACGGGTGACATGCAGTTCCAAAGAGCATATGAATTTGGTTCTCAACCCTTTTTGTCTGCTGAGAGAACTTCTCTTATGTTTTTTTATCCACCAATTAGGAGTCTGAATCTAAGCCTACGTGTATGCATGCGGGAGTAGGGGCTCGAGTGGAGTGCGAAAGCATCTTTAGAACACATCTCAAAAACTAACTCGCGAGAGCGGAGATTCAAAGTTGAACGCAGTGCGAGGATTGAGAGTGGGGAGCACATGACAAAACATGTCATCGCCGCTCCTATACTTTCACAGCCAAGACCAGTGCATAGTTTGATATACAAAGTAATCCCTAAACACCAATTCACCAAAAGTAAAGATTAAAGAGGACCAGAACAGAATGAGAGATTGAGTGTTTGCTTACGTGTTCTTCCAAAATCCATATTTTCCAACTCTTCTATATTCCTGTAACCATTACAGTAAGATCTGAAGGAAAACAAAGCAAATCCAATCCATATTGTCCATCTCTTCGTTCGCATTTGCAATAGCAAGAATAAGCTCGATTGAAGTAAAGAACAAGAGAGTAAACCTTACCAAAACCAAAACAATAACCATAGCCGAAAACCTAAGTTCCTAGCGAACCATAGCTGAGAACCTAAGTTCCTAGCGAACGGTACACAGCAAAAATGATCTAAAACTTGGCAGCCAACTGTTTGGCCGAACTTTTCTTCACAAGTCCTCTGGAGCAAAGCTCGTCCAATAATTCTAAAGCTTCCTTCACCAAACCTTCAGAAGCTATGCCTCCAATGAGAGTCGTGTACGTAGCTTCAGTAGGTTTACAATTCTTAGACACCATATCAAACAGTAAATCGATGGCCCGATCAGTTTGACCGGCCTTACAAAGTCCTAACATAAGGGTATTATACGTGATGGCATTAGGCCTCACTCCCAATCTTTTGAAGTCGTAAAAGAACTGAATTGCTTCTTCAACCTTCCCTTCTCTATTAAGCCCGCCCAACAGGGACGAATACGTAACTATATCAGGTTTAAGACCCTTTTCTTGCATCTCATAAAATAACGTAAAAGCGCGTCTGGTTCTCTGAGCCTTGGCGAGCCCATCAATCACTGTATTGTAAGTGATCAAAACCGGAGCGCAGCCTTTGGTACTTAGTTGATCAAGAATCTCAACCGCGGTATCAACTTTTCCATCTTTGCATAACCCGGTGAGAAGGGTGTTATACGTCACAATATCAGGGTAGCAACCCCTAGACACCATTATCTCCAAATACTCAATGGCCCGATCCATCTTCTTCACTTTGCAAAATCCATTTAGTAAGGGATTGTAACTCAAGGAATTTGGAGTACAACCGTAGCTAGGCATCTTCTCCAAAATATCAATTGCTCGGTCCAAAAATCCCTTTCGGGATAAGTGATTAATCAAGATGTTAAAAGTAACCACACTTGGGGCACACCCTTTTTGAGCCATCCCAGATAAGAGTTTCTCAGCATCCACCCATCTCCCGATATTACACATGCTACGTAATATTGTGTTATGAGTAATGGCATTAGGTTGGCAACCATAAGAAGGCATGTTATTTAGGAACTTGATCGCTTCGTCTAACCTCCCTTCCGTACACATCCCATTGATAAGAACGTTATAAGTAACAACATCCGGTTCACATCCATTGCTCCTCATCTCGTCTAAAAGCTTCATCGCCTGCCCAACTCCGCTCTCCTTGCAAAATGCTTCTATCAATATAGTGTACGTGAACACATCCGGATAACACCCTCTTTTCATCTGCCGACGAAGAACTTTCATCGCTTGATCTAGTTTCCCATTATTGCACAAACTACGTAAGACTGTATTATATGTAATAACATCCGGTACAACGCTCATTTGGTCCAAGATATACAGGGCGCGATCAATATCCCCTGCCTTGCAATACCCGCTAATCAAAACATTGTAAGTTATAACATCAGGAACAGCACCGGACTCCTCAACAATCTGCATAACCCTAGTAGCCTTCTCAGTGTCCCCAATTCGACAGAAGCCACGAATCAAATTCGTGCAAGGTATAATATCGGGTATATCTCCACGATAAACCATGCTCTCGAGACGTCTAAAACACTCTTCTAATTCCCCCTTTCTAACCAAGCGAAGGAGATCTTTGTTTCCCTTCGACTCGCGACTCGGCATGGAATTCACCTGACTCGGTCGACCAAATTGTGTTTTCTCAGAATTCGATAACCTACCATTATCAGAGCTAAATGCCTCTATCTTAGAAACAGCATATACCCGATTTCGCCTTTTCTTTCTAAACCCCTCTTGTGTTCTCAATCCAGTACCACAATCAATTGAAAGGACAAGAAACTGAGCTTTGGGGCCCACAAATACCTTGAGTGAGCTCAAATTTGAACAAACCCGAGACCCAGTCCGACCTTGAAAACTGTGAAATGAGCAAAACCCTTCATGGGTTTGCTTTGTGGGGACTTCTAAGTCCATGTTAAATCCTTATTGAGCAAGAATTATACGCAAACACTTCTTCATACAGAATCCCAAAATATGCACAATATCTCATAAGCACGTAGAAGAAGTTTTTAATGGATTGCGTCCAGGAGATAGGGTTTGAGAGAGAGCGAGAGAGAGAGAGAGAGAGAGCTTACCGTGAGCTTTTTGAGGGCTGAAAATGGAGTGAGGAGAAGAGGGAACTCGGTCCACCACCTTTTTTTCTTATCTGAAAGACAAGGGCAACGCTGAACGGTGGTTATATCCATTGGGCCTCTTACGAGCCCACGTTCAAGACTTAATTTTTATGGATCAGGGTCCTCTATGAGGATTCTCCCTTGTAAAAAATTTCATTTAATCTGTCTATCTCGATAATTAATTGTCCAAATATATTTATTATTTTTAACCTGTAATAGTTAACTTACCAGCTTTCAAATGTATCAACTTCCGCTGAATCTTTTGCCATATGTTTTCCTTCTCTCTGGCAAGATAGATAAGAAATATTTGTTACACTTTCCACTTGTTCTATGTAGTGGCTTGGCATAGCCACGTAGGTAATCCTAATTTCTTTTCATTTTTCATTCTTTTTTCTCCTGAGCTATACCCCTTATAAGTTGTAGATCCAAATTAGCCATCTTTTTTTATTTCAAGCAGATTTACCAAAAAAAAACATTGAACGGTGGTTTGGTTTTCTTTCAGGGTTGGCCCGGAATTTCATGGTACCGTTGTGTTTGGGCCTGGACACTATATAGGCCCAATTAATGCTTTAAAACTATGAACAGTAATTTTTTTCCCCCCTTCTTTCCTTTTTTTGTTTTTGTGGTGGGCTGGAATTTTTAATATTTTGTTTGATGATGCTTTCGGGCCGAATAAAAAGCTTTCCGGAGGTAGCTCGTGATTTGATCGTCTCTTTCCCATCTCGATTTCAAACTCGCGAATTTTTCAAGTTAAGTTACAAAACTCCCGAGTTTGTGATAAAAACGTGATATTTCTCACTTCGCCTTTGTGTTGTATTATCAAGTTCGCAGGTGGGGGCCTGGCTGTTTTTTTATCGCAATATGGTACATATAGTGTCGTATCAAGTTCGGAGGTGGGGGCCTGGCTGTTTTATACCGCAATATAGTACATCATGGCAGGGGTGGACGCACCTTTAGACAAGGTGGGTCAGTTGACCTCACTGGATAAAATTTCTCCACCGAGATGTGTATAGATTTCTGGACATTTTGGTACCTTTGTCCCAAGATTCTCTCCGCCCAACTTTTTATCCACTGTGGTCCCATCTCCCTCTCAATCAGTAACACTCAAACGCACAAAACACACACACTCTCTCTCTCTCTCTCTCTGTGACAAAAATGGAGCCAGAAGAGTTTGTGGAGACAGAAAAAAAAAAAGGAAGTTCCAAAGTGCACTTGCCTATCTTTTGTTTTTAATCTATGATGCATTAAAATATAATGAAACGTTTATAATTCTAATCTCTTGGTTATAATTCAAAATAAAAAACCGAGATCAATTTGGGACAAAATTGATTCACTATATCTTATTTGCCTACCTACCTATCTCTCTCTTGAAAAATCCTTTCTTATGTCTATTTTTTATCTTAATAGTTGTGCGCAAAATGCGTTGATGCTAGTCATTGTGTATGTTGTAAATATTTCACCCCAGTGATATTAAATCTTAGGTCCACCCCTGATCATGAGTCCAATAATGTGATATGCCTAGTCCACTCGTTGAGTTCTACAATGGAATGATTCAAATCAAATCATTTAGGTCCAAGCGAATTACGCTTTGAGAGCACAACAAAGCCTAGTGTCTTAATTACGGTTAATGTGGGCAGGCCTAGTCCAGCAAGTTAAATGAAGAGAATCATCAAACTTTCTCTAGGAGATACTATATCACATGAAATTTTGCTTAACTTTCTCAAATTTAAGTAAGAATTTCGGTTTAAGGGTTAAAGATTGGGTAATAGAAAAACAATTTGGTACTCTGAAAGAGCATCTCCAACCTAGTAGGCAAATGAAATCTGCTAGCAAAAATGGTTAAGTAACCCACTCTCTTCACTTCAACAGGCTCTCTTTATAGCTAGGCGCGCATTTTACCTTACGCAAACTTCATGGCTTAATGAAAGGAACTTCATGGCTTAATGAAAGGGGAGTGATTTTTGCATCCCAAAATTGTTAACGTCAGGTGGTGCGAAAATGAAATGGGAGTGATTTTCGCACTTCCCAAATTGTTAATTATATTTTGATTTTTGCACTCCTCAAAGCTAATAATTTGGAGAATGCGAAAATCAACTATCTCCCCTTGGAAGTGCAGTTAAGAATTTAGGGATTGTGAAAATCACTCACCTACATGAAAACATGAATAGAAAAAATAGAATGTACTCAATTTTTTTTATACTTTTAATTAGCCAAAATAAAAAATAGGGCTAGATCGAGATGCTCTGACCCACAAAAAGCTCAGTCGACCACCTGTGAATTCTTTCGAAACTTACCCATTCCGCTAAGAACTTTTTTTTAGTAATTTTTGTCTTTATTCAAAAAAAATCCGCGCTTGTTCGTTTTGCGCCAAATTTTTTTTATTTTTCCGATTCGTCTCGACGAGATGAATCAAAAAGTCACAAAAATTAACGCAAAACTAACAAATGAAAAAAAATTCAAATAAAGACAAAACAAGAAAAAACTCAAATTAAAAGTCCTCGGAGAAAAATCAAACTAAAAAAGTCGGCCTCCATTTTTCCATTCCTGTTTGTTTAACACACGTTTCCGATTGGCCATCAAAGAGGAATAGACGTGCTCTACATGTGCCCAGAGGAAGATGCTAAGGGCACATTAATTTATCGCACCTTAATCACACTTCTTTCACATGCATGTGGATTTCTAGTGGGTCCCTAGTATTTATTGTGGACTTTCCACACATACATGTGAGAAAAGTGTGGTAGAGTGTGACACATTGATGTGTCCTTGGCATTTCCTGTGACCAGAGAACCCTTACCAAAATGCGCCCTCTTAATGTGAGTCTAATGTTGTCGACTAGTGTTGCCAGGGGCCAAGGGTTAAACTACTAAAAAAAAGGCTTATTTTAATTAAGCTTAGTTAAAATAACCCAGAAAGGTCTTCTTCTTTCTTTCTTTTTTTTAAATCTTTTGTTTTTCTTTTCCAAGAGCTAGCTATTCTTTTAGTCTCGCATCTTCCCAAAGGGCCCGTAAACCCATTTGCATGACGGGACTATTGTTACAGGGTGGCACTCGAGGCGAGATTATGTTCAAGACACATCATGTATGGCTTTCTACTAAAAGCATCTCAAACGAGAGATATCAAAGTTGAGGTGGACAAGTTAACGGTCATTTTTGGCATAAACTTTCAATCCAACCCATCTGCCTTTACTCATGTTAAAGCTTATGTGATTTTGACATCTCTCATTCCCATGTCAATTTTGACATCTACCTCTCCACATGCCAAATTTCAAAAACTACCTATGGAAGTTCAAAAAAATTCTGTCGTTTGAAGATTTCTTTTTTTTTTTTCTTTTTTTCCTTTTAAGTTTGAGCTCTATTTTTTTGACACAAGAGGATTGGAGAGAGAGAGCTTGATGTCAGATTGGAAATGTCAAAATGTCACATAAGCCTTCAAAAAATATTTGACATCTCCTGTTGGAGATGCTCTAAGACCCTCTTTTAAACACACCAAGTTCCAAATAAGAGACTTAGGGAGGCTGTTGTGCCTTGAGGGACAACAGCCTGCTGTCCCAGGGCAAAGAAATATCGTCCCGAGCCCAAAAACTTGATCTGAAACGTTCGCTTAAAAAATCCCATCACGTATTATGGCCTTGCAAAAAATCAAGTCGATCAAACATCGAGAACCTTGTGAACAAATCACGTTTTTGATTGAATTTTGACTAAATATTTTAGACGTTGCTAACAGCACTTAAAACAGATGATTTGTTCACTAAGTTATCGATGTTCGATTGACATGATTTTTAACAGGGCCATAGTTAGCGCTGAGATCTTTCAAGTGAACGCTTCGGATCAAGTTTTTAGCTCAGGACGATATCGTTTTTTCCCGGGACAGCAAGCTGCTGTCCCTCAAGGCACAACAGCCCCCTCAACTCCCCAATTAAGTAGCCAAGTACCATATGTCAAACAAATAGGAAAAACATTTCATTGATTGATGAGCAATGGAGATCACAAAATGATGACCGACCATAAAGTAAAGACAATGACACTCTATTGACACAAATTGATGGAGAGAAGCTCCAACACGTGGTTACTACCCCTTTGATAATAGCAAAATGAGCTTTTACCAATTGACAAGAACGAACATGGGGTATGCGCGGCACTTGAGGCAAAATTATGCTCAAGACACATCACATTCTAAAGTCTAAGGCAACTAGTACTCATGCACAGAGAGACGAGACTCGAGTCCAAAAGTGTCATTCGGATGACAAAAGCATTTACTGTGGCAAATTCTACGTGTAAACCGATTTTGGATGAGGTCCCCATGAAAGAGAGCTCATCAATGATCAGATCAGTTTCCTCTATATTCTCACTCTTCATATTTCACAAATTAGTACTGAGAAAAAAATAAGTATGAATGTATGAGTCCACGAGCCGTCTTCATTTTTCGATAACTCAGAATATTTGGGTCATCTTATACGCACATCGATTGATTAAGAAAAAATGCTAAAGACAGCTTAAGTGGGTTGTCGTTAAAGTTTAAAAAGTAAATTGAAATGTGTGAAAAATGTTTTAAAATATGTGAAAGTATATTGAAAGTGTAAAAAGTAATTGGTTGTCAATATAATGACAATTAATTAATACGGACCCAATCTAATCGTGAACTAACATGGCCTTTGATTAAATTCAGGACAAAACCTCATACGAACTTCCTCACAAAGAATTGATAGTACTTAGGAGTAAGGGTCATCATTGGGCCGGATCGGCCTAGTTTGCCAAGTCACTATCCAAGCCTGCCCACGGGGCTGGGCTGAGCAGGCTTTTTTCTTTTGTGGGTCGGGATGTGTTTCTTAAGTTGAAGCCCAAGCCTGTCCACGGGCTAGCCCAATTGCTGGGCAGGCGGGCCAAAGTTCAAGTAGGCTCATGAGTTAGGCTGCACAAATTTTGAAAAAAATGGTGAAAAAAAGGAAACTTAAAAAGTTTGCAAAAAAAAACTACACCCCTAGTTTTTTTTGGTAAATACTACACCCCTAAATTGTTGTCCCCGAGCAGAAAAGGACAATAATTAAATAATAAATAAAAAAACATTCAAACATTATTTTTTTTCCTTGGAACATTTGGATGAGGATGACATGCAGTAAAACTGCATATGCTTAGAATTCAACAGCATGAGGAAGGAATGGGCATGCTCCCAAAGCCACTGATGTTTGGGCTATTGGACGGGTCTTACAGGCAGGCTCACGGGGCGGGCCGACGGGTGGGTTGAGTAAAAATTCATAGGCCCAAGTCCGGTTCATGAAAACTTTGGGCTGGGCTAGCTCTGTCGTTGGATGGGCTGGGGCTGGGCGGGTCGCGGGCTTTCGTGCTAAATGATGACCCTTACTAAGAAGGTTTCAAACATAGGCGCCTACTCCATTTATTGTTTTTAAACAAGGGTCCGACTAATGTGAGTCCATTGGGTACATGATAATACATATAAAAATACCAAACAGTAAAAACTCCAATACAATTTTCACGTATCAATTAATTTATAACCACACACACAAATACTTTACACACATATTCACATCTTTTGGTGGCTCCCACACACACTGAAAGTGTAGTGTGTGTGGGGCCTAGGGATGAAAGAATTACTTGAAAAATCGCCCGAACCGAACATTTTTTTGCAATTTCAGTCAGTTTGGTTGTTAGGTCATGTAGAGACCCGTAAATTCATAAAATTTATTTAAGTGATTAAAGGAAAATAAAAGGAGGAAATTGATTTAGAACTTTGAGAATTGGGGCTAAAATGATAAAGTGTTGCATTTAAAGGGATGAAAGTGTGATGTGTGTGTGTAGTGTGTATATAACATATGTGTGTGAGAGGCAGGGAAACAAATTCCCCTTTTTCCTTTTTTCCCACTCTCCCGTTCCTCTCTCCCTCTCTCGGCTCTCACTCTCACCAAATTTCACCCAAAACCCATATAACACACCCTTCAATCCATCATTCCTTCGCGTGGTGGAGTTCGTTTCTCGTTGGTTTGAGCTCGGTGGAGGCAAATACCATTCAATTCCAAGATTTGGGGTTAGGGCTTGGAGGAATTCTTTGGCTTTGTTCTTCAATCTTGAGGTAGGGAGTTCTAACTTTCAATATATGTTTATGACTTGTTTCTTGTACCTTGATTCTCGTTTGTGATCGTTGTTGTTGTTGTTGAAGTTATTGCTGCTGAGAAACCCACGTGAATCTGTCAAAAATCTGCTCGTAGGCCATTTGTTATCGATAACATTTTCCTTGTTATTGATAACACCTTGTCCCAAAGCCCAGAAAATCATTTGTTATCGATACCTTAGCCTTTGTTATCGATACCTTTGTGTTCCAAAGCCCAGAAAATCGTTTGTTATCGATACCTTTGGTCATTGTTATCGATACCCTTGCGTCTGGAATCATTTCTGACCAAATGATATCGATATCATTTTTATTGGTATCGATACCTGTTGCTTATCTCCAGCTTTTGCTGTTTTGCTCCGTTTTCACCGTTTTGGTTCCCAATCACTTCCAACCTGTTCTACTACCTCCCGAATGATCCCGTAACTTGATTACTCGTATCAAATGATTTGTTGAACGTATCCATGGCCTTAATACTCGTTTGAACATGATTTTTACGAAAATCGTTTTAAAAACCAAAGTTGGATTTGAACGATACGGACTAGTTGGAAAAAGATTTTTAAAATTTACGGACACAACGAAAATATATCAGGACATCCCGAATGGGTAAAGAGCCTGGCAGAGGACATCGGGGTCCTTTAATTGGCCCGGCATGAGCTATATGCTCGTATCAGGACATCCCGAATGGGTAAAGAGCCTGGCAGAGGACATTGGGGTCCTTTAATTGGCCCAGTAAGAGCTTCGGCTCATGACACATGTGCGAGATACATTTTGATTCATGAAGCTTCAAAGGTTATACGTTGAAATACTTGATTGGTTTTGAAAATAAAAGTCTGGAATTGGATTCTTCCTGTTGCTATTTTATTTGGTTTCGGTTGCCATTGTTTCTAGTTAATTGTTCCTGCATTTCATATGCATACATTGTTAGATTAGAGCTTTCTACTGGGCTAGTGTAGCTCAAACCTTACTTTACTTTCAGGTGCCAACTCGGGGCAATAGTCGCATGCTTGGAGTGCTTGGCGTGGACATGATTTTTGAAAGATAACAATGAAGAGTTATTAAGTCATCTTTGTAACTTATTTTTGAAAAATGTATTCGTAACTCTATTTGTAAATCTTTTGATTTAAGAAATATTGTAAGTCCTTAACTCTGATTGATGTTCGGTACTTATGTTGGTTTTAAGGCCATTGAGCCAAACGCGTACTTTTGTAAACATTTGGGGAATTGGATTATAATGTGTGGAAATGGAAATGTCGAATCCTTTTGGAGTGTTTTACGGAATAATGTGAGGTTTTATTTATGGAAATTCATTTATTATTATGTTTAAATCGAGGGCATGACAGGTCAGTTCGACTCGGTTTCGAAATTCGGAGAAAATTAAGGTTCGGTTTATGGGAAATAGGACCGAAATGAACCGAACTGAACCGAAATATACTCTTGTGCATTCTTTTAATCCTAGCCCTCCATCCCAAAGCTCCTTCATGTGCATGGTCACAGAGAACTAAAACCCCTCCATTAACAGCTGGACCCAACTACCATAAAAAAATTAAAAAACAGATAACCCCAAATCTTGTACATCTCTTTCTCTCCATCTTCGTCTCTCTCTCTCTCTGCCATACTTGGCGGCGATCTAAGCGCCTCTTTCTCCGACAATGGCGCTGCACATAGAGCTCTCCTCTCTCCTCTCTCACACCAAGTCCGATTGGAGAGCCTCTCTATCTGTCTCATCTCACTCGAAGTCGGATGTTAAGATTAATCTCGATCGCCGAACGCATAATCCATGATCACAACGGACTGGTTCAGGGTTCATCCGCCTATCAAGTTTGTTGTTGGTTCTTCAACTTCTTCTCCTTGGTCCCAAGTCGGCGAACCAACAAAACCGATTGAACCAAACTGCTTTAATCACCACCGAACCGAACGGTTCCATCCTTGTACTGGTCGGTTTCAGTTCCTAATTTTCAAAAGCCGACTGATTCAGTTTGGTGCAAGAAAGGGTAAAAAATCGACCGAACCGATATCATCCCTAGATTGTGGGGCCCAATTTAAATTTGAGTGAATTTGTAATTGTGTATATCAATGCAATTTGATGGATATCTATGCAATTTTTGCGAAATAACAATACACCTCCAATTGGCTTATTTTCTTTTGAAGAATGACCTACTTCCCCTTTGGGTACCCATAGTTTTAAGGAAATTTTTAAAAAAGCCTCTAAACTTTTAAAAACTTTACAAAAAATACTTGAACTTTAACTAATAACAAAAAGACACTTGAATTTATCATTCCGTTGACAAAAAAAACCCCGCCGTCCAATTTCGTCAATTTGTAACGGATGGAGCTAAAAGAAAGCGTTAACCTTCGTCCTTTTTTTTTTTTCTTTTTACTTCAAAAAATTACTTTTAACTTTTTTAAGTAATAAATAAATATACAATAAAATTATTATTTTTCCTTACTATTTATCAAAAAATATTTTAACCCCATTTTTACTACTTACAAAAATAACCCCCTTTTTTTACATTCAAATTTTACAACCCCCCCCCCCCCCCCCCCCCCCGCTTTGTTATTTTAAAAATTTGACCCCACACCACAAATCAATTAGCTGGCAAAGCTCTAGCTCTAATTTAAGAATTTTGAAATTCCTTCTTTTAGGGATATGATTTTCACTCCCTTTTTTTGATAACCACACTCCCTTTTTGTCCCTCAGCAAAAAAAAATCATACACTTTCAATACTAAAAAATAAAAAAAGAGTGTGGCTATCAAAAAGGAGACTGTGAAAATCACTCCCGCTATTTTAACCTTCATTTTATTTTTACTTTAATTTTTTCTTTTTAGTACTAATGAATAAAAATGCAATAAAGTTTTTTTCTTACTATGTTTTAAAAATTACTTTCACCATAGTTTTTTACTATTTACAAAATTGGGTCTAGGGCTTTGGCGGTTGGTTGTGGGGTTGATTGGTTGTGTGGGGTTGAATTTCTATAAATAAATAAAAAAAAGAAGAGGGAGATAGAGGAGGGCGGGGGGTAAAATTTGAAAGTAAAAAAAAAGGGGTTAAAATCATTTTAGTAAATAGTAAAAAATGGGGTTAAAGTAATTTTTGATAAATAGTAAAAAAAAAAAAAAACTTTATTGGCTATTTATTTACTACAAAAAAGAAAGAGTTAAAAGTAATTTTTGAAAGTAAAAAAAAAAAAAGAAGAGGGGATGTTTATGCCGTCCGTTAACTCCATCCATTACAAATTGACGGAATTGGATGGTGGAGGCTTTTTTGTTAACGGAATGGTAAGTTTAGGTTTTTTTTGTTATTAGTTAAAGTCCAGATATTTTCTTATAAAGTTTCCAAAAATTTAGGGGCTTTTTCGGAATTTTTCCTAGTTTTAATGTCTGACAAATTTTAGTCCTTTGTATTTCCACACGTGACTGATGTACATACTTAAAAAACTCAGAAAAAAGAGAAAAGAGAGAAGATCAGAAGACACAAAACATGAGTCATCAATCTATCAAAAAAGGTCTATCGTCTGACTGAGAAAAAATATGTGTGGTACAACTGTCATCCCTTTTGCCCCAAAATCCCAAATATCTTCCACTTTTGGAATTTCTTATGTCTTGTTCTCTTTGAAACTTAAAAAGAAATTTTTAAAAAATTCTCTCTAGATTCCTCCTACTTTTAACATTTTTCTCTGTATCTCTCTCCACTTATTATCCATACTATTTTTCAAAACACTTTTCAAATTTCAATCCAAACAAAGTATTAAGCATTGTTCGGAACACTTTTTAAAAAGTATTTTTTTTTAAAAAATTTCTTAAATTCTTTACGGTTTGTTTGGTTTGTGTTTTGAAATTTTTTTCAAAAAATAGTAAGGATAATCAGTGAAAAGAGATAGAGAGAAAAATATTGGAAGTAGGTGAAATTTAGAAATAATTTTTTGAAAAGTTCTTTTTAAAAAAGAAAGAGAACAAGGCATAATACTTTCAATCATTTTTTTTTCATCTCTCTTGACTTATTACACTTACTATTTTTTCAAAAAAATTTCAAAAAGTGCTCCAAGAAGGCAAAATCAAAAAAGTAACGACTTTGACACGTGGGCCCGTGGCTACGACAGTCTGACTTAGGCTCCGTATTTCAAATTTTAAGGTGGACCGCGTTCAGACTATGATTTGCTCGATGTCGATGAAGACTAGGTTAGGGAACAGACGAGGTGTCGATCTGGGATTGGTGGGGGGAGGACACGTATAGGGATTTAAATGGAAAGCGGTTGCAGGTGAGTGGGATTGGCACGTCAACAGCTGGACACGTGCTCTCGTAGTTTTGCTTTTGCCGAGTACCCGTATGCATTTTGATCACGTCACTCCTAAGGGCGGTTCGGTGGCTGGCTCGGCTCGGTTGCTCATTGTTGCAGGCTTCCATTTTGTTTTTTTTGAAGGAAATTCTGATCTACTGGCTATGCGGTTCGCTGACATAGCGTCTCTCTTGATTGCAGGCTTGTGTTTTTTAGAAGAAAACTTTGATACACTGGCTACGCGGTGGAGAACAGATTTTACAATTGGTGACAGTACTTGGCATGTTGACATACTATCAATCTGCTTCATTCATGTTTGAGGTCGGTAATGAGCCCGAGTTGATTAACCACTAATATTGGCAGTTTGACCCTAACGACCGCCTTGTCTACACGCACTCAAACGTGAATGGATCAGTGACACCATATCAATGCGCCACATGGTGTCACTGTTTCATAAACTATGTTATCGTTAAGGTATAAAAAGTGCAGTAAAATTGGGGGAAAATGATAGAAAAATATATTAGAAGTTGTGAATTGTGTACTGAGATTTTGTTGTGTTTTTTTATTACAAAACTTGCTTCTTAAGCATTGATTTGATTGCAAAATTCTTCTTAAAAAGTGATATGTTTCAAAAGTTATGAAATCTTGTTTCGCTAATGATTTTGAAATTAATTTCTGATTATATTTGTTGTAAGATCTTAGGTTTTGATAAACATTCATAAGCTTTAAATAATATTTAATTCTAATTATCTAAGATACAAAAATGGTGATTTTTTATTTTTATTTTCAAAGTAATCCATTGAATGTTGTTATGCAAAATTAAATTCTGAAAATTGCAACTACACATGATATGTTGCCTCATTATCTACTTCCTCTGTGAAATCGTGGAAGAAAATGATTTTTGTCACTCCATTTCTTTTAATGTGTTTAAATAACTTTTAGTGCTTCAAACACAATGTTATTTTTAAATCACAGTAGAAGATAAAATTTTGAAATGTATCATGAATGTGTGATACTATGATTCCTCTAATTGTTAACCTTAAAAGAGGATTACGAATTATTCAACATTATTTCACGATGCTTTATAATAAAGTACGATGAAAAATTGTCTAATAAACTAACATGGGCTCTGTTTGTTTTGATGTAAAATATTTTCCATGTAAAATGTTTTTTCAGAAAATAAATTTTAAACTTTTATTTTTCGGTGTTTGGTTGGCACTTGAAAATATTTTCAGAAATCAACAGAATAGTGTAGAGAGAGGGAGGCTTTAATAGTAGAGAGATATGAGAATATTGGAATTGAACATGGGTCAGGACTAATGATCGAGGAAATTGAACAGTGAGAATTCCATTAGAAGGCAATGGGTTCATTTCAGAAAATAACTAATGGAAAATTTAAGAGTAAGTCATTTTCATCTAATTGATGAAAAAAAATTTACATGTAAAATATGTTTCTAATTTTTTACATAACCAAATATCGGAAATTAGGTAAAACATTTTATCAAAAAAATATTTTACGCCCAAACAAAAGGAGCCGGATTGTAAAATTAGGAAAAATCATCCACAGCTGCTGAATAATTGGCAATCTTTATTAAAAATTTAAAAAAATTGTTGATAATATTCTAGACATTCGATATGTGAAAGTGAAAATTCATGGCCAAACCGGAATATATAATAATGATTCGGGAATTCAGAAGAGCCGAGAAGCCAAGCCAAGCCAAGCCTCGCTCAGCTACACATCGGCTCAATCCCAGCTTTTTCCTAATTTAATCCCTGTTTTGCTGTCCCCAGGAAATCTAAGAAAAACGGCTTTAGGAAATCAAAGAGTGGGCCGAATCTTTGCCTAGAAGCGTCCTTGTCGAGCGGTGCCAAACACTCATTCGGCCGTTCATCTCAGCACAGACGACTTGGATTGAATCTGAGCGGCATACAACTCTGAGGCATTAATTGCTCGGTAAAGATTCAAACCGTTGATTATTGAAATGAACTACCAAATGGAGTACTCAGCACTGCTCTTAAAACAAATTGAGAGCAAGAACAAAGGATTTAGCGAAAGGTGCGACCTACAATGGAAAGAGGAGTGGAGAGATATAGAGAGATGATGGTAATAAGCGAAGAAAAAAAATTATTAGAGGGGAGAAGCCATGGTCCTCGGGACCCAGGGATGCTGCTCGGCAACTATTTGCCGAACAGGTACATAGCGGTCAATCCGGCCGTTCATCCCAACTCGGACGACTTGGATCGAATATGAGTGCATCACAAATCTGAATCATCTACTGTTCGATGAATATCCAAATTAATAATTGCCGGGATAAGCAACCGACCTGACCGCTATACAGTTCTCCCTTTCTGGTCCTCAAAACCCTAACAAAGATTTTCAATAAAGTAAAAAACTAGTCCAAAATTTGATTACGTGCTAATTTTGAGGGCGTCCAATAATAACTACTCCCTTCCCCACTATATATAAACAAGTCCTGCATACCCTAACCTAAGACCTTCCAGAGCGCGTTCTCTCTCTCTCTCTCTCTCTCTCTCTCTCTCTCTCACCGCCTTCTTTTACAGGTATGGTTTCCGTGTCTCCCCTACGAAACAAAGCTGTTCTCTTATCTCTCAGTTTCTCTCTATTCTACATTCACGAGTTTCACATCCTCCGTCTGATTCTACGATTTTTCATCGATCGAGTCTTCCCCCCCCCCGCCTGCTCGATCGTACTCTCTCGTAACTACGTTTATTTCTCCTGTGCCTGGATTCGAACCCGGAACTAGTCGGATGGAGTATATGCGCATTCTGTTCACAGTCGAATGATCTCGATTTCGTTTAATATTCGTCCGTCGTTCGGTTCTCGAGAAAACGAGGGCAAGTAGATGAGTTTCTGTCCATGTAGTTTTGTTACCTTCTTCTTCTTCTTACACGCCTCCGGTAATCCGCTAATTTTCTTCGGTGTTAGATGATCTCAATTTTGTCTTGGTTTCTGTGTGGTTCTCGAGAAAATTAGGGAAACTAGATAAGTTTTTGTTCATAGTATTTTGTTATCTTCTTTTCCTTTCTTTCCTCCGGTAATCTGCTCGTTTTTTTCGGTGTAAAATGATCTCGATGACTCGATTCCGTTTTCTGTTCGTCGCTGTTTGGATCTCGAGAAAATTAGGGAAAGTAGAAGAATTTTCGTCCACAGCTTTTCGCAATCTTCTTTTTCTCTCGCTTCTCCATCCAATATCATCTCGGTACTCATACTATACCTGATATTTTTGCTTGCGGTTTAAATCAACGTTCAACTTGTTCGGATCTGTAACTCTCTCTCTCTCTCTCTCTCTCCATTTTGGTCTTTTATTTTTTGAAAATTGGTAGATCAATCATCATTCATCAACGGTAAGGGAAACTGGATGTTTTTGAACGGAGAGTAATCTCAATTTTCAAAGCCCGGAGGTAGTACAATGATTCCATCACGAGATACCGGAATGATCAAAATCTAAACACGACCACATGCACTAACAGCTCAGGCGAACATCATGTTGGTGGTAGGGCCTGTCAAAGATCCGGCAGTAGAGGAAGGGAAACTCGATGTTGATGAGATGCGGATGTGCTCTCGACTTCTCGGTCTCAGGTGCGCATGAATATTTTTCCCTTGTACCTACTGCTTATATCAACTGTTCTTGATCCTATTATTTTCTGTACTATATAGATGTAGCTAGCTTTGCTGCCCTTATGTTTCCCATGAACCTCTTTTTTTTCGGTCAAACGGAAATTCCCATGAACCTCTTGCCTTATCTTGTCCGTTAACTTATCTGTTTTTATTTGCTGGTTATGATGTAGTACATCTGTATTCCGTAGAGGCTTAGATGTTATGGTCAGGTTTTCATTTCTTGATCTTTTTTTCTGTTTCTGTTGGGTAATTAGGTTTACGGCTCTACTCCAAAACTAATAACGAGATCAGCTGTACAGTATGCTATAAGTACCGGACATAAACTGGACTGCAATCGATAGTTTCTTGTTTGGAAGTCATTAGCCCGACCATATAGTGATGGAGAGTTATGTTTTGCTCCATGCTAGCATGGTTGTAAGGCTTGTGAACTTGAAAGAATCCCGCAAGCCCCACAATTTTGTACTCTCTCCGTTCCTAAAAGAGTGTTTTTTTTTTAAAAAGCGTGTCATTTTCAATTGCTTATATTTTTCAATATGAATGTCAAAAAATTTGCAATATGGATGTTGTTTGATAGATTATAATTAGTTTTATTAAACAAAGTTTTCAAAAATCACATAATACTTTATAAATCGAAAGATATAAACATTTGAAAATGGCACAGAGTTCCTAAAAGGGCATTCATTTTAGACGGAGGGAGTAGTACTTATGTTTTCATGTTCTATTGCACAAGGCAACATTACACTTCCCAAAATTTGACTTTGGTACCACACTTTTTGATTCGTAAAGTCAACCTCTTGTGCTTTACATCAGATAGCACTGTCATCCTTCTATCATTTAGTTATAAATAGGTTCATAGCCCAACCAGCTATGAACCTTTTATTGCTAAATAAATAGGCTCACCACCCAACCTCTTATCAACCATCTAAGGGAACCGCCCAATCGCCCACTGTTGTTGCCACTCACTTCCTTGACCTTTCAACTTGTTAAAGATTATTTGGCTTATATCCCATCATTAGTCCCTACCTCTTCCCACATTAAAAGATGTAATAGATAAGTGAAACAATGGTTGGTTGCCCTTGGTAGAGTGAAGCAAGCTCTCAGATGAGGATCTATCGAAAGAACTATGGTGTTTGGATATTGGAAACGCCTGTCTCAAGATGAATCACCAATGGATTATGGTTTGCAAGGGTCTGTATTTGGATTATGGGCCTACTCCGTCCAAACCATGAAGTCGTGGTTGTTTTGAAAAGCTAAAATGGCCAAAGTGACATTAGGGATAAAGAATTAATGAAACTTGGGCAAAGTACGGATTACCTCCCTGAGATTTGACCATTTGGCAGATGGCATCCCTATCATTTGAAAATGACCAACTTGCCTCCTCGTGGTATTGGAGTAAAGTGCTAGCATTAACCATGTTAATTGTATGTATAAAATTACCTTAATGGCCCTATATTTTTTGGATTTTATTATCCTATTTATACGCCAATCTACAGGAGTATGTGTTTATATACTCACCCATCCTTTCCACCCTAATTCCAGCGAGGCCCTAACACCCACCGCCAATACCGTCCCCCAATCCCCCACTTTCACCGGCACAATCGAGTCGTATCTTCGACCCCAACGTTATTGCATCTCTGGCTCTCTTCCTCCTCGTCATCAACCACTACTGTCCTCGACTCCACCGCATCTCCTTCAAGAAACCCATCAGTGCGGTGGACTTCATGCCCTGACGATTCGTTCATTGTTCCGGCCGGCGATGGTTCCAAATCTGATTGGTGTTGTCATCCTTAGTTGTGTGTTTTGATCGTTCAAGTGATATGAGAAATTAATTTTTGTAAACATTAATAATACCAGGTCTATCGAGAGATTAATGAGTTCTAGTTTGATTTCTCCATGAATTGGAGCAAAAACGTTAGTAGATATATACACGTTAACGAGGAGGTTTGTTAATTTTTTTTAAGGAGATCCATTTCGGGAAAAAAAGGGTGCGGCTTGTTAATTCTTCATCCTTGGTTTAGAATTGAATGGAAGATGTTGAGTGAGAAAGACAAAATAGGAAATTTTCTTGCTTCCATCCTCTTTCTCTGGTGCAAGAACTGACGAAGGTTTGGATACGGCACGGGCGGTGGGTGAGACTGTAGGGTTCATATAAATTGAGGAGTAAAAGAGAGGAAAAAAAAAGTACAGGATTTGGACACGTGTCATTTTGTCATTGGAAGGGATACCACATCAGTAGATTTCCCCACTACATAAAATACTGTCTCTAGGAGAGGGTGGTACTATTGGCTAGTGTTAAAGAAGATGAAGGGTAGCTAGGCAAAAAAGAAGATGAAGGGTATTGTAGTCTTTTTAACTTGACATCTATCTTTATTTAATTGTTTCTCATTTTCAGGCTCATAAGGAGCGTGTGTTCCACACCTTCCGTCAAATTAGACGGAAAATGCGACGGTAGCACTTTACTCCAAAACTACGAGGAGGGAAGTTGGTCATTTTCAAATAATAGGGAGATCATCTGCCAAATAGTCAAACCTCAGGGAGGTAATCCATACTTTACGCATGAAAATTATGTTCCTTTTAAGTCATAAATACTAAACAATAGTTGCCAAAAAATTTGATAAGAGAAGCTAAAACAGATTACTAGAAGCATATAGCATGGCCCATGCCAACACATTATCACATTAGTCTGCAACATAAGTCCTCCGTTGATTTTGAATCACACTAGCACTTTAGCCCCAATACTAGCCTAAATACTACTGTAGGGGATGAAGTGGAGCAATGTTTGTGAGACTTAGTCTTCCTCATTGCAAAGCACACATGTCTTCTACATTATTCCCCTACTTCAACAATCTGTTTTTTTATAGTGAGCTTTATCCTGCAATAGAGTCATAAAACAAAAGGCTATTTAGGAGCATTGTTGACCACTATTATGAACACGAGGCAAAAGATAAATGAAGGGTATCCTCAATAATAAGTACAATAGACTTGTTCCTTAACCTTGGCTATTTCCAATTATCGTTTGAGAATAGTAGAAAATCAATTGATAACACTATAGTTGATCTGATGATTTTTTCTCAAATCTAAAATACAAAAGCTCATAGCAATTAATTTATTGCTACATTATCAATTTTGTAGAAAAGTTGATCCCTATCGTAATAGCTCATTGTTATTATAAAACATAAGTTCTATAACTCCAATTCATCAAATTTAGCTTCGCTAGGAAAAAAGCGCAATTGATTTGAAATACGAACTCATTCTTTCCCCCGCGCTTGGAACAAACACCTTCTCTACTCCATAGCTCATCCCTATGGCTTTGGACCACCACCTCCTCCCATCTGCAATTTACCACCCCCTGATTTATCCTCAACTACAACCGCTGCCAATACCTTAAGCCATTATTTTTCTCTTCCCCGTTGTTTAGGATGGTACAAAGTGATGGTAAGGATAATCAATTGATTAATATCTGTTTGCCTTACTCACAATTTTTACGAATATATTACTAGTTTTATTGAGTTGTTTCATTATGATGAACTCAAGGTAGTCAACAGTTGACCTTTCAAACTAGGTTACACATAAATGCAATGCATGTTTGCCAACAAACTTTGTTAGCAACAATTTCATCCCTTTCTTGCACAATACGACTTTGATAAATACCACATATAGAGTTGGAAATAATGAGGGGCTAATTAAAATTGCATATAATGGAGTAGATTATTTAGCTTAGTAACTGTAAAATCATTTTCATCAAAAATTTGTAAATTCCCTCTGTACGGGTTTGACTTATCATCTCATTTTCACGTTAAAATATATTTATGAACACTTGGAGTTAAATACTACTCTTTAGAATAGTGGTTCAAACCAAGTAGCATTCTTCAGGGGATTAAATGGCAACATACGATAATCTTAAAAAATTCTGAAATTGATTTAGGGAAATAGATTTATGATTGGTTGGCTTTAGAAGCTAAGATTAAGTTAAAGAAGCTAAGATTAAGTTAAATGAACTTATTAAATTGGAAAAAAACAATGGGAAAGAGGTTAAAAATTTTGGAATCCACCACCACCGCATAATATAGTTACGTATTGACTCGATTCATTATTCAAATCAACTATGATTGTTGCTAGGGCTTGCAATCCCCAATTAGTCATCTCCAATGAGATATTTATGATTTATCAATTGGTGTAGACTATTTTTGCTGCAATTTTGCCTACCACGAATTGTCTTACTAGCGCGATCCGTGTCAATATACGAAACATCTAATGGTGCGGCTCGGATATAATCTATCTCAACCATCGAAATTGCAAAACAGTAAAGAGTCAAACACCATTGTATGTACGTACTTGAAATCTAGAATGCAAACACAAGATAACCATGCAGGAAGTCAAACTAATTTCATATAATGGAAAGAATCTTCATCATACAATCACAATGTAAATAATAAACCTAAAATCTATACAAAAAAAAAGTTACTTCGATGGTAGCTTCATTTATAGCCCTGAGGGAGCGTTTCATTGCTCGTGGAGGGCTGTATCTTCAAGTCTTCAATGGTGGAAGCCATGGAGACCTTCAAGTGTCTCTCTCCTTTTGCTCTCCAATGTATACAACGACCCTAATTTTGATTTGAAGACTCGTAGTTATACATTTAACTAGTCAAACCTCGATAAATACTCAAAACACATTATGCTCTGCAGTTATGAGCTTTTTTTTGACCTAGTAAACTTTGAATTTGGGAATTTGTATCTAACAAAAAGTTGTTGCTCTTTAAAACATCATTCCAACTAAATTAACTTGAATCACCTCAATGAGAAACCAAGCAAAAAGGTATATTCAAGATATCCAGTTGTCCAACTTAACTCTTAATTCGGGGACGGAGGGGGGCTGCTGTCCCCTTGGGGACAGCAGCATGCTGTTGTGCCCCATTTTGGGGCCCACCCCGGTTTCGCTTCAATGATCGGAATTATTCACTTTGTAGAGCTCGTCGAGTAGAACAACTATGAAAAAAATCAGCTTAATTGGATATCATTAAGTGCCTGATCGGAACCTTTTATCTTGAAAAGAATGGATCCGAAACACTGAATGAAATCCACTATAACCCATGGACTGAGAGTGATATGGGCTCCGATCAGGCACTTAATGATATTCAATTAAGCTGATTTTTTGCATAGTTGTTCTACTCGACGAGCTCTATAAAGTGAACGATTCTGATCATCGGAGCGAGACCGGGGTGGGCCCCAATATCGGGGCAGCAGCACGCTGCTGTCCGCAAGGGGACAATAGCCCCCCTACGTCCTTAATTCGGGATGTAATCAAGCTCTTGATTTTTCTTTCCAAAGGGGATTGATATAGACTTTCTTGAAGGATGGAAAACATTATAGGATTGCACTCATAGCTTATTACTCACTTGGGCTTGCCAAAAATTGCAACTCGGTTCGTCTTCGACTTCTTAAATCTCCAAATTAAAGCCAAATGCTTCCAAACGGCTCCGGTAACCTGTAAGTTATAATAATAAAATAATCAAAAGTAAGTTAAGTAACATGAAAAATTACTCATATTCGTAATACCCCATTAACACTACATTTATATTCCTACTAATAGTGTAAGGGTAAATCATGATCCTAATATAGGACGAATACGCAACTTGTAGATACATTGGCTATTCAGGGTATCAGGGTGATTACCCAAGGGATAATGACCATAAGAAAATGTTCAATTGTATATCCTATACAAAGGTTTATGGTGTTTTGATACGCCCATACCTGTGCATTTTTACAAGAATGCATCCCTGAACGATGCATTGTCCTCTCGTGTCTTATCGAGTTTGAATTGTGTCAATTTGGATTTCATATCAAACATGTTAACTTAAACGCATCATATATCTTGTCAGTAACTCAACCTCCTTAAAATTTTGTCGTGTGCGGGATAATTCTGTTAACCATTTTAGTTGAAAATCTTCATAAGATATATATAAAATTATACACATAAAAATTTTACACATGTACAATGTTTAATCTAATCTTACAATGTTCTTTTACGATTTTTACCTAAAATAATACTCCAACAAAGTGCGAACAACTATGATATAAATCTCAATATATGTTGTGAACTAAAAGACTAGTACAAAATAAATAGGCATAATGTTGTGGCGTCATTCGAGTAACCAGATCTGCACAAAAATTAAAAGGTTATCACTATCCCTTCGAAGTTACATGAGTGTAAGCTATATTTGTCCCGTTTAATTTGTGTATTGTCGGGTGTCATATTCGTATTTGCATAAAAAGTACTCAACCCAAACCCTCTAACTTTGTGTTGGGTTCAAGTCATGTTAATGGGTCTTGTCTGAATTCCCACCCCTAATAAATTGGTTCACATTTTCATCGAATCGAAACCATTTGACATCCTTCTTTTTCTTTTTCTTTTTGGTTGCTCTCTTATTTTTATTACCTCTACCCTTGGACAAAATGTCTTCACCATCTTAGATATTGAAGCTTAGAACCTCGATTCTTTGTCCGAACAGGCTTCGATTATCAAGAAAAGCCCACAATTAGGTTGCGCTTGGCATATGAAGGCCTAATTGGGTTCCAATGAAGTTTCAATTTTGCAAGTAGGTATTCAATTTCGTATAACATTTTTGAACTTATGTTTTTGAATTTTGATCTAGCCGTTGTATATTATTTTCAATCTTGCTATTTTAATCTACTGTTGTTGTATTGTATGTCCAATATGGATGACTATCTTATTATATCTGTAAATGTATTCCTCTCTTGTACATTTTTTCCTCTGACAAAAATGTTGACCAAGTGTCATGATATTTGCTACTAGTTGGGAGAAAAAAAATTCAATAGTGGTTATGCTTTTATGCTAATTGTGACATTTATGCGGTGCCAGTAGTGTTCTAAAAGTCAGCCACCTAGCGGTGGTCTAACGTCTAAATTAGGCAACCGACTAGTCACCTAGTCCCTACCCAGGCACTAGGCGGCCCTTTTCCGCGATTAGTGTCTAGTGATTTTTAGAATATTGGGTGCCAGGAAAACCCCCTCAAGAAACATGAGATAACTTTTGGTAAGAAATAAATAGCTCTTGAGATAAAGGTAGCAATCATGGTTGTCATGTGGTGGAGACTAATTATGATTCTAACTTGTTAACCAAAAAAAAGTTTAAGAAGCCTACCTCTGCAACACCAGTTTAAGAGTATTTTCGTAATTATGTGGGGTCCAAATCCTAAACTGTAATTCAAAGCTATATAATACATATAAGGGTATTTTCGTAATAGTTTTGTGGTTCGGTTTTGGTTTTGGACTTTTGATTATGGTGTGGTTATCATATAAGTTGAAACCAAAATTGTGCTGGTTGGTTTTTTTAAAATTAAAAATCGAAACCGATACTGCAGTTAAAAAAATCTATTAAAAACCATCCCGATCAGTTCAGTTTGCCATCGGTTCGGGTGGGATTCCCATCCCCTACTATTGTTGTTGGTATAGGAAGATAAGTATATTCGCTTTACATTTTGGAAGTCAAAAACTCATGCTAAGTTACACGTGTAGTATTTTCTAGTCAATTCTTGAAATAAATTCAAAAAATGCAGTAGTGCAACAATGCATACGATTCCGTAGATTATTTGACTGGTAAACCTATGCAAAAGTGGTATCTTATTGCGATGTTATTTTGGATGTTAATGTTCTTAAAATCATTGCATATTGTTTTCAACCTTCTGAACTTTTGCATGAGCTATCTGCAAAAGGCTATTCCTAAATCACCCCCACTAGACATTGATTCCTCTCTCAAAAAATTAACTTGTACTACTTTTGGTTTTTGCTTTCATACCTCAGCTATGGATGACATGTTGCTTGACCTTAAACTTGGCTTGACTTCTCAAAGTTAAAACACTTCAATTACTTAGAGATATGATGAGACTTGGTGCCCCGGCAGCTCAGCTCACGATAAGGTAAGTTTTTATTTTGGGTGTACTGATATAGTATGTGTTTTCACTCTCTACATTTTAAACTAGTTTTTTTTTTTCTTTTGGAAGGAGATTGATTCTTTGAAGCATTATGATTGACGATTAGCATTGTGGTTAACAATTATGATGGTTTCTAATAACACAATTACCTTTGAGTATTGGGTGAACCTAAGGGTAGCACAAGTGCTTATAGAGTTTCTTTGACAATTTGTTAATTTTTTTGTGATGGGCACATGCATCTGATTACTTATTTGTATGGAGTTACCACGACCCTAGCGATCAAATTCTTGGTTGGAATTATCAACTGATTTTTTTCGACTGGACTTTTGAATTATTTTTTCCTTGTTGACTAACTTTTGAACTCCTTATTTGGCTATGTCATGGCACCTTGCCTTATGCTAAAATTCTAATTGTAGTCATCCAAAATTTCCTCCCAAATGGTTTTAAAGAGCATTATTTCACTTGGCAAGTTGTTATACAAGTTTACTATTGAAATTAGCTGAAATTCTTTGTGCATGGTATGCCCTCAGTGGAAGTCTGGAATGATAAAATATCGGGAAACTTAGTGTGGTGTATTGTGGGATTGTAGTTCTTTATGTTGTCAATTACTTATGCTTTTGATTTTTTAAGGAAAGAAGCAAGTTAACGAGCATTGATATTGAATTAGGTCTCCAAACCTACCCTCTCTCGTGCTTTCTTACTTTGACTTAGGAACGTCCCTTGAGTACCTCGAGTTTGAGAGGTATAAGGGGAAGGGGGGGGGGGGGGGGGGGGGGGGGGGGGAATATTTCAGTAGTAAAACTTCTTGAGAGTGACCACTTTGTGTATAAATTGTGATCAAACGTTCGGTCTGTCTCTAGTTCTCGCCTGCCCATATCCCCATCGATTCAAGATTAGATGGTTGAGTTACTATTGTCTTTTTGTTCTTTAAGAGATTTTATTTGTCGAGGATTGCCTTGATTTTCTCCTACAATTCATTTTAGTGTTGTAACGAGAGGGATGCAAATTTTTGGGAAGAATGATGTAGCTTGTTGCTTGCTTCAGATCAATCTATGCCTTGATATCCGGCCGTAAAGATTCCTCCTGGTGAGGAGGGCCGAGCCGTGAAGTAAACGACAAAACGAGGTTGCTAAGTTGTCTGGAGAGTGAGTTTCCGTTTCTTCATTTGTTTCTATGAATTTTGCCCTTGTCTAGCTCCCAAACGTGTTTACTACTTGTATCATTTCATCTTATTCTTTGCCAATTATTTGGAATTTCAATTATCTTAGAAATCTTTTTTTTTTTTGTGAGGCCAATAAAGAAGATACTCTTTATCTATACTTGCCGGTGTTTCTTTGACGAAAGAAAGAGTGGATATGTTATTACGGATTATTTGGACATCATTTTGCTTACCTTTGTTTGAGTTGCTCATTGGCATTTATAATTTAATGAGATGAGATATGCAAGATACTATTGCCAATTAAAGTCAAAAGTATATCTTTGGACTATAGGGCTTATGCAAATTAATGAAAATGACATGCTTGATATTAGGATAGCTAGTTGCTAGTTGCACCCAATATATCCTGTGTAGGAAGGCTGAGCAATATTGATCAGTTATTTCTTATGGCCATGCAACTTCAGTATGTATGATATCGTTTCAGTTGGTAGGATTGGGCTCCTTTCTAATTTGTTCAATGTTAGCGATTGGGGTGGACTGGTGGCGTTTTTGGTAGATTTCAATTTGGGCGATATTTTAGGTTATTGGCAGGGAAGATACTAAAAAATTTCTTAGAATACATTTAAGGACATTGAGGGTTTATGAGACATGATTTGCTACTTGGCATCCTTTTGGGCTTTATCCTCTCCAGTTTTGAAGGAATTTCCTTTTTGTTTTGTTAACTTTTGTACTGGTAGAAAAGCAATGTGTTCCCCTCTTTTTCCTTGATGAAGAGGACATCTTGTCACTCTATTTTTTCTTAGGTGTTTCTAAAGTTTTCTTTTACTAATACCGAAGAAGATCCACTACCAAATTGATTGGGAATGAGTGAAGAAGCCCACAAGTTTCATATACTAATTTTGGTGGAAGTTACATGATATATTAACCTCCCAAACTAGAATGTGCCCCTCCACTCATTTCCAATTGAGCTTGAGTTTGATGCTTTAGCAGTTCCAAAATCGAACACAACATCTTGTGTTTGTAGCTCTGTATGTGTGTATTTTGGCAATTGAAGATTTGTTGTTTTAAGTGCGCTCAAGAATGCTATTACTGTTGTGAGCCCTTAGAGGTCTATGCACCTCACAGTTATTTGGACTGCAATTGAATTAGAGTGATATGTTTAAGGTAAGTTTTTCGTTGCATACTGTAAGCTTTCTCCTATAAGCAACTTCTAGGTAGTACGGGGAAAAAATTGTCCAATTTATGTTGCTCAATCTGATTGATCTGAGGTGGCTTGCTGCAAGTATGGCAGAAATATCTGTTCAAATCAACTGTTGTTGAAGTCACACTTCAGCATTGAATTCTAATCACTAGTTATGTTGTGGTTAGATCACTCTAGTTGTGTGTAGAGATTTCTCTAGAGATTCTTGTTCTCTAATCTCTCTTCATGTATTATCAATTATCCACATTACAACTTCTTTTTGTTTCCTTTTAGGTTGTCCAACATTGGTGAACCTGGTTCTTATGGTTGTGATGCTTCTGCTTCTGTTATCTTTTGCACAGCAGAACATGAGACGAGGAAGTCAAAAGTATACCAGAAAAGATAAAGTTCATGCAAAATAATACGGTAAATACTGCCAAACTCCCTGTATATGACTTTATCAGCAGAAAGTTCAAAGTCAGAAGCATGCATCGTTAAGATAGTTATTTTTCTGAATGGAGACTTAAAAAAAATCTGATGCTCATTTTTTTAGACTGTAGTTGCATATACTCAATTCATCTTGCTAATGCCACATCAATTATGTTCCTATAGCTGCTTTTGAATGCTATCATGTCTGTGATTTATTTTGTATAAGCATTATTAAATACCATTTTGTTTGGTGGTTGTATTCCACAACTGACGCCAACTTACCCATCTGCTACTGATGGGTTCAACCAAGTATTAGGAAATGCCTTTTCAGGAAATCTATATCAAAGGAAAAGTAGGGAAAACTACTTTATAATTGGTTTGTCCATCTCAAGTGTAGGTAAATATATTGACATAGCTAAAGTCACCTGTCACAAGCAGTGCTTTCAACCTTCTCCTCATTATTGTCTCAACTTTACATAAATAGCTGGTTTCTTTGGTCACCTCACACATTCTAGTGCTGATTTGCGATAAAGTTGAATTGAAGTCTTTCTGCTGGACTGTTTTGAAATTCATGTTGCACTTGTCACCAATCAAAGCATCAAATCAGTAAATGTGGGGCCTTTGGTTGATAGCGCCTTAATTACATCCACCCACAGTTGATTCAACTTCTTTCCTAGGGCAGTTGTAGACTGCTGCAGTTTCCCATTAACATGTGGGATCAAGCTTCTGTCCAAGTATTTAAAATCGGTAACTTATTAAATGGTTTGAAGAAATTACCCCAATTTTGTAACTCTTGTTGGCGTTTCATGGTTTGATTGCTGTGGCTGGCAAAGCTGGAGTTGGACAGGTGCATGTAAGTCCTCTACAAGGCTCAAATTGTTTGAGAGAAAACCATTTCTTTTTGCTCCATTTGGATCTTTAGTTCCAAAACCCTGGGGAAGCACAAATATAGATACTGAGAGTGACAATGAAACAGCTTGCATTTTGAAATAAGTCTGATGGTGGAAACAAGGATTCTTTCTTTTGTACTGTATTTGGAGCTGGTATTAGAAATCTATATGAATACCTTCTTACATAACTCCATATTCTCTTGACGAGTTAGGTTTACCAGTTCCACGTTTTCTTGATGAAGGAGGTTTCCCTGCAACATAGGTAAGAAAAGTAAGCCGTTGAAGTGAAACATACAGAGAAGAGAGGTCGATGAGTGGTAAAGTAACCAGAAGTGGACCTTTTGACTAAGCTCTTGAATTTCATCCATCAACATTTGGTCCTGCAAGATTGATTTGTTAAGGATGAGCCATCTGTGGTGGTATAACATAGGAAAAGTATTGCTTATGGCAATGACATTTCAAACCTTCTTCATACGAACTCCTCTAAGACTCATTTCTAGTTGGGTTTCCATGGTCTGCAGTTCTTTGACACTCAAACCGGAAAGCTCTTCTCCCATCATTTTCCTGCAATTGTTCAATTGGGTTTTTTTAGAATGAAGGCATTTGGCTATTTATTTTGATGACATGGTTTATGCATATCGATGAGTGCCGCACATATCTGATTTCTGTGATACTAGTGACTATTTGATCTAACCATTTATGTTTTGTCAACATTGTGATTATTATTCTTGATATATATAAGAAATCTGCTTCTAACTTTAGATCAAGTCTTGTTTGTTTAATGAATTGGGGTAAATCAGTTCTTGGATAGCTAGTTTGGTCAGCTTCCCATCTTTTTTCCCCTATCATAACTATTGAATGTCACCACGGTTTGCGAAATTATACTCTATTTTCTATCAGCGCTTTAGGAAAAGTTAGACAGGTAGTTAATGGAACATACTTTACGAGTCAGGTGAGATTTTGGACTGATGAATGCAGTATTGCAGAAAAAAAAATGCACTGGTCCCTCTGATTAGCCAATGTGAGAAAGTAATGAGACATTGAAAAATATGAGTCACCAGTCAACATCAACTTCTCTTTGATCGCCAAATGTATGGGAGTTCCCTAAAAACAACTGTTTCCCTTTTTTCTGTGATCAATGTGGTTGGGAAGGAGAATTGAAATTGAAAGGTGAAGGAGAAAAAAAAGTTCTCATAAAAAATCCCTTTACTGCATCTCATGTGCCAAGGAAGGTGTTTTTTCATGGATGCTATTTGGAAATGGTGTTGCCACTAAAGTTGCCCTTGGTTGGTCAGTGACTTTGGCTGCTTGTTTTTCTATTGTTGAGGGGAAGGTATGGGAATTTCCTTTCCTTGGAAATCCATTTGGAAGACAGGTGCCTTAACCAAGGTAGCTGTTTCTGCATGGATTGCTGCTCTGATTCAGTTCTCACTACAAACAATTAAATGAGAAGCTTTAGGCTAGCTAATTGATATAGGTGAATTTTTTAGGATTCCGAATTCAGCATGCATGAAGTTGAAATTGGGTTTTCAGTATAGTTGTTACTTTTGTGTGGCATTATTTTGTTGTGAATTCACTTTTCTTCTTGTAGTTTGTTGTGAATTCACTTTTCTTCTTGTAGAGTTTTGTTCATGAGCTCCACTTAGGTTTAATAACAGTCTCTGTAAAGACATCCAGAGTTTTGTGTATTACAAATTTACGGATAACAAAGATATTTGTTTAATTTGGGCTCTTTATTATTTGCATAAAAGCTACACCGTATATGAACACTGGATAGATAATTGAATGGAGAGACTATATAAAGACTGCATAAAAAACATTAATAACTTGTAAGCAGAAGCCATCATCACTCAACAGATTGGAGAGTGTTCCCGATATACTTCATTGGTTTGTGTTTACGGTTGGGGCCTTTTTTAGGTGCGTGGTAGGGGGTGGAGGGTATTTCTATGGCCCCCTATGTTCATCCATCTGGTGGATATGATTGCATCTGCCTATGTAAGTGCGTTAGTATATGATATCCACTGAGAAGGGTGGTAGGAGCAAAATTACCTGCTGCTGACGTGTTCTTGAGAATCAATGCTTCATCAAACATATAAGAAGGAAGAAAGCAGTGAGACATAAATAGGTCTTGTACATTGTAACATTAATTTGATACATCTGTAGTGTTTCTCATCTAGTTATTAGACAAGGTTTCAATCATTTGTAGCTATAATACTAGCGTTCGGCATGACTTGAGCATTAGTTTTTACTGTTTCTCATGAGGAAGTTCTGCGTGGAAAAGGGTTGTCCAAGTGGTTCTTGGGTTGAGTTGTGTGCTTCCTGGAGAACTGGTATTTTGAGTTGTGTCACTTACTCAAGTGCCACCTAAATTGATAGATAGATGTTGCACGCAAAGAGAGTTTACCGATGATTCTCTTGCAGGTTTTGTAGTTGCTGCCTCAGCATTGCTGCCTCCCTTTGCCAAAACTATCATCAAGAACACAAAGTAATTTACTACTATGCTAAGATACTTCATATCGGTGTAGCTTAATCGAAACAATGTCCTATGAGTTCTCCCTGTCAAATAGCAATGCAGAACTGTCTTGAAGATTTAACTAGAAGCGTATAAAGACATGACCTTTCACAATAATGTGGGTGACTTAACTGTCATGACCAAAGATGGGTATATAATTGAGGTGGGAGTTCCTGTTCTAACTCTAAACAAAATTTTGGAAATCTATTAGATAGCTATGTAATGAAAGGATAACATTCCTGAAATAAGCCTTCTGGATTATGCAGGGAAAGTTTAAAGGCTAACCTTGACCTCAGAACTTGAGTTAGCCAATTGATGATGTTCCTCCTTGGATTTGTTGTACCGCTCGATTATTGACGTCATGCTGTTGAAAGTAGCACATAATTGTGTCAGCGTGTCATGTAGTATGTGAGGATCTCATTTTAAAAGTGGAAGACATAGTGTTATGCATCAGTCCAGGAAGAACAAGCATGGAGTATGATATATATGGTCAAATACATGTTTTACCGCTCAAACATATGAACCCTATGTTTGAAATATTCTTCCACAAAAACTCCACAACTTTACCTTCAAGGGGAGTTTAGTCCCTCGAAGAACTGTACCTTAAGGACTAACTCCAGTAGTTTTTTTTGGATAGAAACCATACTTGGAAATGTATAAGAATAGAATAAGAACTGGTAGGCCCTTCTTAGTCACTGTCTATAACAGGAAGCAAGTTTGAGTGTTCAACATAAATTGTTAGAGATCAGGTCTCTAGATAACTTAGCCTTTTGAGCCTCATTAATGTAGCACCGACATGGACACATGACTAGACACTGACACTCTACCACACAATTTCCAAGAAATGGAGGACATGGCATGTTGGGACACATTAAAAGGATATTTAGTATTTCCAACATGTACTAGATTGAAATAACAACCGTAGTCAAATAATTGGCAATAGTAGTTATTATAAATACCATAAACCATTCTCACATTTCATTACATCACTCATGTAACTGTTCACAAAAAAAAGAGTGTTTCATCAAGAAACTGGGGCTACCTCGATGGGAAAGATCCTTGTTTCTCACTAGGGGGTCAAGGATTTGAATTTTTTATAGACAAGATCTCCATTCCCTAGGATCAGCCTAGAATGTCCCCAAAACTGCATAATTCATCAACCATCATCTATCACACAAAAAGAAGACTTTCTCTAGGCTTTAAGTATAGCCTACTAGTTTGTTTGACACCAGTGATGTGTCCCATGAGTGTCCTAGCGGGTCTCAAGGGTGTTCTAGCGCGTTCTTAAAGAGTCACAATGAACAAGATTTGAAAAATAATCAGACACCTTTGATACTGACTCTCAGACAGGTGTTCAGCTAAATGTTTCTATCCCACCAGTACATCACCTCTAAGAAGATATATGTGCGTTGTAGAGCCTCATTTAGGCTGGACTACCATGGGTAGGCTAGACTAGCATGCAATAATGAAGACCCTGTTAAGAAGTAGAAGTTAGAATCAACTGCATCTAATAGCAAACTGCATCTAATAGCACCTTGAATGGTAAATAACTATCATTCTAAATATAGTTATGGCTATTGGAAGCAAGGCATCTTTCCATTATGTGTTAAATGCCGAAAGTTGGTAAATCTTTTGATACTGCTGGAGAAGAATATACATTCAGTGCATATAACAAAATAATATTAGTCTTGATGGGAAAAAAATCCTATGGGTAGAACTGCATGGGACGTGGATGGATATAACTTGGTGATTCTTTGTAGGAAGACGTAGAATTTCTCAAGCTACAACTCTGGCTACTAGCAAGTGTTGGAATTGGGAAGTTCAATAAGAAGATCTATTTCCATGCTTCAAAAATGAGAAGTGAGCATTATGAGGTGCACACAAAACTTGTTGTCCACCTTCATAAGTCGATCCCACTGACCTTTGATGATTACCAACTTAGATAAGCATGTATTAGTGCTTGGAGTGATGGAATGATAGGTGTTGAAAGTGTAGCTGTCGTAAAAGACACATACTCCTCCTAAATTGAAGTACTTAGAAAGTTTAGCTGGGACACTGTTGGTTTAAATCAATACTTGACCTTGGATTCTGTCATTTGAATCGTGGACGAAGACACTTCTCTTATGCTAAATGTGTTTGTCCAAGGTTAATGGAGGAATTTCTTTCCCTTGTTCTCTAGGTTTTATATGATTTCCTTTCATGCTTTTATCTGCTTTTATTCCTTTTGATAATCTATTAATCTCTAGTTCAATATCTACATATTCATTTTTCCTTCTCTTTTGTCTTTTGGTTGATTCACTGTTGAAATAGAAGATACTAATGGAGTATGTTTCTGATGATGCTGTATCTTAGCCGGGTTCCGTGCTAAATCAGTACCATAGGTTTTCTGTGCTTCTGGGTTATTGTAATGACTAGAATCTTACTTAGATTTTATAAGTTGAAGTTCTATGTCCCAACCCAACCGAGTTTTCTTCTGGAAATGACTAGAATCTTATTGTGATTTTATAAGTTGCAGTTCTATGTCCCAACCCAACCGAGTTTTCTTCTGGAAATGACTAGAATCTTATTGTGATTTTATAAGTTGCAGTTCTATGTCCCAACCCAACCGAGTTTTCTTCTGGAAATGACCAGAATCTTATTGTGATTTTATAAGTTGCAGTTCTATGTCCCAACCCAACCGAGTTTTCTTCCAGAATTTCTCCTGCTGTTTAATCATATTGGTCCATTTTGATAATCTATTAAAGGAATTTTTCCAGCTGTTTAATCATATTAGTCCACTTTTCCTGCTGTTTGATCATATTGTGCTCTATCAACAGGTATAGGCGATATCGCCAACCAAAAAATTTGCAGCATGTTGCAAGGCACTGCTCCCAAGGTCTGTCCCTTTATCTTTCCACATCCTTATTGAAAACACAGGTTTCTGGCTTTATCACATGCACATTTTGGTTTGTTTTTTTCCTCAGCTCTCTCCTTTGTTAAGTCCTACCCAAAGTTGAGAACTAAAATTAAGTATTCCATTTGATGATTTGGGCAATTTGGGAGAATGGGTGAACTCAATCTTCCAACTACATGTAGAAAATATTGGAATGGCTGTACTATTGGCCAAACGTCGTGAGTAGTGACTCTTGGATTACTTGATGGCATTAAACATACGTAAAAGAAGTTGGTCTTCCTCATTGCTAATTAGGCATTCCCTCTGATAGGACTCTTGGATTACTTCATGGCATTAAACATGCATAAAAGAAGTTGGTCTTCCTCATTGCTAATTAGGCATTCCCTCTGATAGGACTCTTGGATTACTTCATGGCATTAAACATGCGTAAAAGAAGTTGGTCTTCCTCATTGCTAATCTGTTTTAAGCTTTGGCCAGTGATCCCATTCCTGTTCACTTCGGTTTTTGTAGTGGTCTAATGTCCTGAGAAACTCTAATTCTATGTTTCCTGCAGTGACCTTTAGCAGTAGTTCTGTGAGTTTGATTAAACGTTTTCTCAACCTTTCACAGCAGTTCTGTGAGTTTGATTAAACGTTTTCAAACTCAGCAAGATATCACTTCCGTTCTGAAACCGAACAAGAAGTTTTGGAAGCCTAATAATAGATGTTGTGTTCGAAATTGAAAGTGAATCTCTGTGTTGATGAGCATTACATGTATGGATTCAAAATCAACCTATTGAAGGAATTCAGATCATGCTAAAAATTGGCAGGCTTACAATCCTCGCACATCGTTTCATCCGTAGATCCATTCTAATAGATTACCAGTAAAACAACTAATAATGCTCTAAAACTAAAATTAGTTTGTAAGACAAATTAAATATGTCCAACAAAGCCAGAAGACATCTGTGACATCAGGATATGTATATGTATATGAAATTGGCTATCAACATCCCAACATCCTACTACAAGCGGTCATACTATTCCTAAGAGAAAAATCATGCTGAAGAAAGTTTCACTTGTACAGAGTACACCTCACATAGGTCACTGCTCAAATGAGGAATTACATACAATACCGTTATCTAACACATATAGATACATGTACGTCTCTATATTTCACTCTAATTATAAAGGAAATATTCCAGAATTATGGTAAGCACTGAACGTAACTAGTCAAGACAACTAGTTAACAAAGCTTTAGTTAATTGTCTATGGAAAAATTTATGGAGATTTCACCACTAGATGACCTCAAATACTGCATAACTACCTAAGAAGCACATACATGTCTAATGACCACTTGTCGGACACGACCATACACTGCACCACAGTTGTCAAAGGAGCAAAAACGTGTGCACCTGGACCACAAGCACATAACGGCTCCAAGTATGCGCCTTGACTAGGGCTAGTCCAGGTGAGTTCGAAAAAGCCTACGAAAGGCTCACCTAACTCATGCATGAAGGAGAAGGAGAGGCACAAAGGCAAAGAAACGTGGCCCTTTTTGGAGTTGTATTGGATCTAATCTCAGCCATTGGTGAGCAGGAAAAGAAAAAGGAGAGGATTCAAATATTTGCAAACACATCAATTTTATACCTCTACTGAGTACCGACATAGCATTGGATTGAGACAAACAAAACCCTAGCCATCACTTTTGGACTTCAATTCAATGTAATGCTATGTGTTCTTATTGTGTCGTCTTGATTCCCTTCATTTGTTTTCTTGTTTCTTAATTTTTTTCTATGTTCTTTTTTGGAAGTAGTAGAATTATCACTTGCTTTAGTTATATTTCAAATGCTGGATGCTTGTCTTTTGTTGATTTTGACGTTTTAATTCTTCTTTTTGCAAGAAGTGTTGACTATTTGACATTCGTTGAATGTTTTTATGGATCTTTTCGATGTTATTTTATTGGCTCACCAAAACACACCTTGCTTAAAAGGCATGCGCCTTTCCTTGCAACTCGCGCCTAGACCCCTACACAACTTTGCACCTCAGTGCGCCTCTCGCTCATGGCTCGGCTCGTTATGGCTTGTTTGGTAATCGAGCCGAGCTTGAGCTCGAGTTCGAGTTTGTTTACTATACGATCCGAGCTCAACACTTAAAAGCTCAGCTCAGCTCTGCTCGCAAAAGCTCGGCTCGTTGTAGTTTGGCTCTTTTAAAGAGGCTTGTTAAGTAAATTAGCTAGGCTCCACTCGTTAATGGTTTGGCTCGTTTACAAACGAGCTCGAGCACAATGAAGCTCGGCTCAGCTCATTTGCATCCCTACCTCTTACCTTTAAATACTATGTACGACACTCTCTAGACACTTGTTAGACATGCTTCAATACGTATCTAATTTTTATTATAGTTTTGACTCGGAACATTTTGTGCATTCAAGGACACGTTTGGAATGCTCTTAGTGATGAATAGCTTGATAATTATTGGTGGTTACATTTCCTATGGGCTTAAGCTTTTTGAGACAACTTGTTACAGAGCATGGTATAAAAGCACAGGTTAAAAGAGGTCATGAGTTGAAGTCTCTTTGTTTGCATTTGTTCCTTAGTAGCATTTTGTTTTTGTCCTTTGTACTATGTTTTAGTATATCAATAGAGTACAAAGAGTGTTGAGTGTTGAATAGTTTGATATACATTGTTGGGCCCCTTTAACTATTGGGACAACTAGTAACTTAACACTCAAGAACATGTTAAGGACATACTAACAGGTTAAAATGCGACTTTTAAAATTTGTTTCACGGTAATTTTTAGAGAAACTTATGGTGTCTCCGTCTGTGATATTCCTGATCATAATTAGTCAAAATTGTACGATTCACAATTCGACTCATGCAAAAATAATACGAATCCATAGGTGAATCAAGGTTTATATAGAATCGATGGCGGATCGTATGATTCACGATTCGATTCACAATTTACCTAAAAACGATACGAATCTCTAGGACCCTGTTCGTTTTGGCATTTTGGATTTGGATTTGTAAGTAATGACTGTAAAGAGAAGTAGAGTAATAATTGAAAATAGGGATAATGATCGGGGAGAGATAGAGAAAAATGAGAGTAATGATTGGAGAGAAATAAGATAGTGATTAGAATACAAAATCCAAAACTCTAAAACGAACGGGGTCTAGGTGAACCAAGGTTTATCGCAATTGTTGCATTTGACTAATATGAAACCACATTTGCAATTTTGCCTTAGTTTTTCTTTTAGGAAAGCAAGAATATAAGATAATGTACTATTAAGTACGAAAACTCTTATTCCCATGCAAAATTTTGTTAGTATTGGTATTTATTATAAATTCTTATATCCTCTGAATCATGACAAGGCTCAGAACCTCGAACCAACCCACATATATTGCCATATAAGCTAATTTAGTTTCGTACCCACTGGGCTACAAACTCTATTGCGTTAAAGCTAAGCTTTCATTTTTGTAATGAATCCTTAACATCTATATGCACTTATCCATTTTACTACAGTATTTATTTTCCTATTATGTACGAGAGTCTTTCCTATTAGACCATGTGATCATCAATTAATAATAAAAAATGACCTTTACTATTAATTTAAGCTCATATATTTTTATTTTACAATGCATCTTTATATGTAGGTACGTAGATATAATATTCCTTGTATTTTTTAAATTTGGATAAAATTGTTACGATTTACGATTAGAAAAAAGGTCAATTCGATTCTCGATTCGATTCATGATTTGACAACTATGCTCCTGATTGCTTTTAACCATTGTCCCATGGGGGACCGTTGTTAGCAAAACGATTGCCCCTATTGATTTCTATCTTTATAATGCAAATCGCGGTTAGCTGAACCATTACCCCTGTTGATTTCAATCTTTATACTGCAAATCGCGTTTGTGGTTTTTATCTTACTTTGGTTGAAAACATGTTATTTAACTTTCATATGATTTTGTAAGATAAATGCATAATTACATAAGTATCTTCTTTATTCGACTTGTCTACAGCTTGTATGTGTTCTAATCTTTGAAGGAATGACGCATATCCATGTTGTCCCCCTCTTCGTTTTCATGCTTCTTAGATAACGACTATCAAGTTTGGCATAGACATAAATTCGAACGTAAAGCATCTTGACTAGGGGACATTTAAAAAGAAAATTATGAAGTAATCATCTTTCACTTGGAATTTGTTCTGTTATGAGCTGACTTAGAGAGGTTTGAGCTTTGCTGAAAACTTATAAGTATTGAACTATGTTCATGTTTTGTGTTTATTGGCGTACTTTGTGTTTATCGGCATACGATCTCAAATGGAGTCCCATCATAACTAGAATTTAACGAATCGGACTGAGTTTGATCCAACCTAAAAGAACTAACATGTTCAACAAATATTTGAGCTTCATTGTTTACATTTCAAGTTGATCTTAAACAAACTTTCAATTTATAAACTAGTTAGAGCTTGAGTAGAATGTCATAAAAGCTTTCTTATGATAGAGATGAGTTCAAAAGTTTCTATGAAATCTGTGACTTGAACCTCCCTAATTTTTTTTACCATTATTACTCCCTAGGGAATGTAAGATTTTGATTGTGGAATGTAAGAGTCTGAGTGGATGATCATAGAGTCCTCATTGTTCTGACAAGAACATGGATGCATTCCGTTTTTTTCCCCTTCACGTCTATCATAAGCAACCAGAAGATTTGACTACTCTCTCCATTCTTAAATGAGAGTCCCTCCTAGGAATTCCAATTTTTTTAGGGAACATGTAATTATTGCACCTACTTTCCACCATTACTCTTATATTCTATATATTTTAAGGGACTCTAAATTAGGAATTGAGGGAGTATATTTTTAGTGCATCTTACAAAGGAGTATAGACGTGTAAAACGAAAAAACGGCGGATGTTCTCTCTTATCAAATGATAACTTGAGTTTGTGAAAGCACCAATGGAAAAGAATTAGGTTTATAATTTGCAATCTTTAATTGCTAGGGCATCCATGATTACCGGTTGGATTACAGAGAGGTTGATTATTTATGCTTATAATCTCTAGAATTGTTATATTTTCGCTTCTATTCCTAAAGTTGAAGATATGCAATTGCACTTGCAACATGGCTTATAGAGAATGTGCAACTCATACTAAGTTTCACAACGCTGCGGAACAAAGCCAAGAATTGTATGAGTTTTTTAAATTTAGTAAAACAAACGAAGTTTGATTTGAAATGATGTACCTTGAAGAAATTTTGCTTAAGCAACATGATGAGTGATGAGTCTACAAATGAAGAGTTTTTTGTTGATGGTGACAAGGAAAGATAGACTGATATTATCAAGGAAAGCTTCCTTATGCCAAAGCAAGGTAGTGGAAAACTTTTGAAGGAGAGTTATACAGAAGGGAGAGGAGAGTTATACAGAAGGGAGAGGCCATGGTTTTGAGTTGAAGGTTGTTCTTAAGACTCAACTCCGAAGTTTTTCTTGGTGCAAGATGTTGGTTTGTTTTTATGGTGGTAGTCTCCAATCAAACTAGGCTCGAGAATGGTGTCTTGACCTTCCATCACTAGAAGGTTTATAGTTCTTGATCTCTTTCGGAAGTTTGTGAGATATATTACTCTAATGATACTTGGTTGCCAAGAGTCACGTTAAATGGTGCATATATGTTGAGGTGTTTTGTGGCCGAGGAAATGCAATTACGTACAAAGACCACCCAATTGCATTTCAACATCATTTGGGCATGCTTTACGTTTTACTTCAATTTACAAACAAGTTCTCTTTGGAGAAGTTTAGTTGAAGCCTATTGTAGTTATTGCATTGCATTTCGTGGTATAAGGATGGATTTTGTCTATAGGTAGTCATTAGTATAGTCATTTTGTGATCACAGCAATGTGTTCTCGTTAGTTGTTTGAGTTTCATCGAATTACCTTTGGCCGGTTTGTGAGGTGTGTTGGTGGATGAAGTGTATTCCTTTATAGTTTCTTATCATAGTCCATCTCCATGACCCTTTTCTTCTGGGTTAGAGTTGGTTGATGCTGACTTTTCACCTGGACTCTCATTAATTTTTCCTTCTTTTCTCACAACTTGGTATCATAGAGGGGACCCACCACTGCCTATGTCCACCACCCCGCTCATTGCCCACTGCCGCTTACCACGAGTGCTCCATTAACACCGATTAACCCCCATGCGGACCTTCCAATTAAATCAAACGCTAGTCTGTTAGCGTCTAGTTCAAGCCTCGAATTCAATTGATAGTAGCCCTCGTTGCTCAGCATCTAGTTTGAAACTCTAGTTTGTTTTAACCCTGGTCTTCATTGCCCGTCCTATCTAGTAAATAACGTTGTTTGCTTAGTCACCACTTTTATCGAGCCCTAGCCTCTAGTTCTCTTGCACCTCTGTTCGGCAGTGGTATGCTTCGTTAATTTAGGACTAGTTCCCTTTTGTTGGCAATTGATCTTCAATTGCCTTGGTTGGCCCTGCTTTGTGCATTACATTGTACTATATTGCCTGAACAATGCGGATCTTCCTATGCTCTCTTTAGTTGTTGACGGTGTTTGATGCATGTGTTGTTACTAATGGGTTAGTTGTTACTCGATTGTTTCTCCCTGTTGGTTACTTAAATGACAAAATGCAGCCCTGAGCTAAAGATGTTAAGGTGGACTTTATGGGCAAGAAGCAGCATACTTCTTTCATTTGATGTTCGTCCTAAGGAATTTGATTCCCAATATGCTAATTCTAAGCCTAATAACGCTCAAGTTATACCTTAGTATTCTTCCCTGTTGGTAAACTCATGTGCATCAGCTGTTAAGGTGGATCCTGTTTCTAATTCTGTTCTAGCTGTTAGCTTTGCTGAGGTGATGAAGACTTTTGGGGTGGTGAAATCTCCAAATGCACCTAGCTCTCCAAAGCTTGGTAGTTCTTCTATGGTGATTGTAGGCATGTAAATGATACAGTGATAGCAAATTCTGGAGAAAGGTCAAGTTCTAATACGGCTACTAGTTATCCATAAGCTGACAATTCTGATGCTATTATCCCAGCTAAGGGCGAGATCTTCTTTCCTCGTCTAGGCTTCATTTTGTGATGATGTTGTTATTGACACAATTGTCAAGCAAGCAATATGATACTGGTCCTAGTTTGGTGGTGAATACTAATTCTGGTAAATGTCCATTGGTTGGTTCTCCCTTTCCCTTTGGAAATGAGGGTATTGGACTTGTTTTTAGCCCTTCTGCTGGGGTTTGCAAGTCTTAGAATAACTTCTCTCCTTTGGTAATTGAGGAGATCGAGATTGTGGATGGTACTATCTCTACTGGGGCTGTGGAACTTAAAGAAGGAATTGATCCTGAACAAAAGGGGGATGATCTATTTTCTGGGCTTAAGGCTAGCAGGGTTAAGATGAAAGGTAGGGGTGGTGGAAGGATTCCCAAGATTGTTAAATGACTAAGACATGTTTTTGGAATGTAAGGGACCTCAATAACCCGTTAAAGCAAAAGGAAATGGTTTCCTTAATTAGAGGTAATCGTAATCATCTCTCTTTGTTTGGCGTTATTGAAGCTAAGATGAGGGCTTCTAATATGGCTAGTTCTACAGCTGTTTGTTTTCCTTCTTATTGGTAGGTTTTTAATAATAATTTGGGTAACCACCTTGTGGCTAGAATTTTAGTGGATGGGATCCTCAATTGCTTTCTATTAGCTTGGTTTTTAGTTCTCCTCAAATGATTGTTGTTGAAGTGGAGATTCTTGCTGAACATATGAGGTTTTTTGCTTCTGTAATCTATGGCATGAATGTAGCTAGGATAGGAGGAGTTTATGGTATGATTTAAGGTCTTTGTTTCTTGTTTTGAGCAACTTTGCTTGGGTCGTCATGGGTGACTTAAATGTTGTTCGATCCTTTTGGGAGAGGTTAGTGAGCTTGGATGTTGTTGCCGGCTTTGATTTTAATTCTTGTCCACGTGATATCAATATGCAGGACATGTTAACAAAAGGGTTTTGGTTTACATGGACTAACAAGATGGGCGGCCTTGGTGACCAGAAGAGTCATCTTGATAGGGTGTTAGTGAATGATGTCTGGCTGAATGACTTTAAAGATTTTGAGGCAATTAGTCATGCTCCTGGCCTCTCTAACCATTGTGCCTTCGTTTTAACTGTGGCTCGTGATAAAGTGAAGGCATGTCCTTTCAGGTTCTTCAATTTCTAGATGTCTGATATTAGATTTTTAAGGATTTTCTTGCTCAAATTTTAAACAAGGTTTTGAATACCGTACCAGCTTGAGTACCGATTTTCTTATTGGTGCGTATCGGTATCAGACAGATACCAGGTACCGTTTCGGATTTAGTGCTACTTTTATTAGATATAATTATAAATCAATAATTTTTTTCTTGAATCTAAAAAATTACACTCAAATGATATTTTATCTTTATTGTATTTGAATAATCATGTAAACTACCAAAAGTTGAGAGTTCAAACAAAAACTCACTCCGTTATTAAAAAAAATAACTAAAGCTCACTTTTTTCTAGGGGCTCATCAGAATAAACGTTGACAAAGGGGGTAATTTGGTCTTTTAGGCCTTCATCTTACAAACCTTCTCAAATCTCAACTTCCTAGCCGATTTTCATTTGATCTCCATTTCTTTTTTGTTCATTTGCTGCGGCTAGGCGCGTTCTCTCTCACACACACACACACTCTCTCTCTCTCTCTCTAGTAGAACAAGTACAGCCAACACTCTCTCTGGTTTCAATCTGAACGGACGGAGAAGACTTTCTTGAAGTAGTGCGATCGGCTGGAATCGCTGAACCGAAAATCGAGTCGCAGTCACAATCAATGCAAAAATGGTACCTGACGAATTCTCCGGTACCTCCATCTCACCCGAGATTGGCCGGTATCTTCGATACTCGCCGGTAAGTAACGGTATTGGAGACGAGACAATATTCGAGGTGCTAGGTACCGGTTTAACGTAGATCCGATACGTACCGGCCGGTACGGTATGGGTTTCATTACCTTGCCTAGAACTAAGTAGTTAGAGCTAATTCCATGGAGGGCTGAGTGCTAAGCTTAGAAGGCTTAAGCCTGTCCTTAAGGCTTTTCATGAAGAGAATTATGGCAGTATTGGGGGTAAAGTGGTGGCTGCTTGGGCTAATTTGTCAAAAATTCAAAGTTTGTACTTTACGTTTCCTTATGACCAATTTCTGCTTGATCTTGAAAAAGATCTTGTCCAACAATTCTGTGCTCTACGAAGGCAGAAATCAAGGATGAAATGGTTAGCTTTGGGTGATAAGAATACAAAGGTTTTTCATCAAAAAAATGACTGTTCATAGGATGAGATATACTATCATTAGTCTAATTAATGATCAAGGTGTTTGGCTGGAGGATCCTTTTGCAATTGAAACGAGATATTGTGGTACTATCAAAGACTTGTTGGGGACTGAATTCAATCACAGAAGGGATGCTTCAGAGACCATATCACTAGCAATTCAAAATAAAGTTCCTTTTGTGTTAAAGGAAGGCCTCGTTGCAACTGTCTTTGAGGCTGAGATTTGGAAAGCCTTAATTTCCATTCATAGGGATAAAGCTCCCGGTCTTAACGGGTATAATTCACCTTTCTTCCAAGACAAGTGGTCTATAGTCAAAGAAGACTTTATTGGTGGGGTGCTCTCTTTCTTTGCAATTGGTTTTATATGCCCAAGGGTTGGAACTCTACTGCAGTGACTCTTGTCCCTAAGGTGGTTGCTCCTCAAACTATTAGAGATTATCGGCCAATAGCCTATTGTAATACTGTGTACAAGTGTATTACAAAGATCTTGGCTAATTGGATTCAGTCTATATAGCCCAAGATCAGGCCTTTCTCAGTCTTCTCTTATCAAAGAGATGTGTCCTTAAGTTGGATGTGATGAAAGCCCATGTCAATGTGGATTAAAACTCTCTGTTTGAGATTATGCAATGCATGGAATTCCACACCAATACATCAATTGGATAAAAGCTTGTGTTACTTGTCCCAACTTTTTGTAGACACCCCAATCTAGCTTTCCAGATTAATTAACTTTCGGTTTTTGATTCCCCAATGATGAAACAGATCAAGAACACCCCAGGAAAGTTGAGTGGTTGAGCTTTGAGTGTTTTTTTAACCCTGACCAAACCGAACCAGAACCCTACTGGCACGCGCAGGTTTCCTTTTTCCCCGCACGTTGGTTGATCGGCCACCTGTCATTCAACCAGCTTTGCCTCACGCGCGTAAATCCACGATGCTCGCGCTGGTTAAAGTTACGGCCGACCTTATACTTTCCATTTATGGAATGGTTTCCATTAATGGAGGGTTTGCATTAATGGAAGGTTTTCATAAATGGAGTGGTTTCCATTTATGGAAGGTGACTTTCTCTATAAATACCCCTAATGTACCCATACCAAAGGGTGACCAAGTTTCAAAGCCCTAAGCACAAAGTTCTAATCCTAGCCTCTTGTTCATCTTTTCTTCACCAAAATAAGATATTAGCAAACAATACACCTTCACCAGAATAAGATATTAGCAAGCAATACACCTGGTTTTCTACACAGCATTCAACCCATCCATTCAAAGCTCAATCACTCTTTCAAACCCAAAAACCAAAGGTATAACACCTTTGAACTGCATTCTATTCTATTCCCGGAGGGGGGTTAGCAGGGTCAAGGCTGGTAATCAATACCAAGTCCTGGCCCTAAAGCTAGCAAGGTTTCAAAAACTGTGTTGCGGTGACCAGCGCGCGCCGGTCCATAGCACGCACCACTCTGTGACTGCGCGCAGATCTTGCGCGGGGACTAGAACCCTATTTCTCGTGTTCTCTTTTGTATAAACATCATTGCGAGCATGCTAAAAATCAATTTACTGCTTTCCTTAGTTAAAACTGCTAGTTTTTAGTTAATATTCTTACCTGATGAAATGGGATACCCCTGGGGCCTTTCTGGACATGTCACAGAACCCAAAAACATGTAGAACCAAGCACTGGTTTGATGACTCAAACCTGCACGTAGCAGTGGTCTACCCGCGACCGCAGGTTCATCTCTAACCAGTGGCTAGCCTTTGCATGGGTAACTAGGCCTTGGCCTCTGTTTTTATCCTCACTGTTTATGGAGTGTTTTATTCATTTTGTGGCTTTGTAGCCCATTCAAACTGCCTGTAATTATTTATTAACTTCCATATGAACTGTTTGATTTGTCCTGGGTGTGCACTGGTCCTTTCAGGGGCCAGAGGGTTTGAAAATAAGAGCTTTGGGTTTAAACCTACTGATGCTCACAAGTTTTGGTGTGGCACGTGCAGTGACTTGATTGATGCATGCTGGTTTCTTCCTGCGCACGTCACTCCAAAACAGTGGCCTCCCAATCTGTTTAAACTCCCACAGGAGTTTGTTTTCATCCTATACTAACTGTTTCAATAAGCGAGCATGGTATCTGTCACATCCTGCAAACTTGTTACAATTTTAATCCCCATAAACTGTTCCCCCACTCTAATTGGCTAAAAATTGATTAATTAGAGAGAATCGCAAATGTTTTACAAATGTCCCAGTAGACCGATCTCCGGATTGGGCGAGAAGGCCTTCCCCTCTCGTAACCTGGCTCCCGAACCTCGTATATCAAGGTAACAACGGACCGGTCTGCAAGCCTTTTCAAATCAAATAACGAAGCAAGCATTTCAAGTTCGGTTCCTAGGATGACAGACTTTCAAACCCAAGTGGCGATTCTAAACTGAGCGTTTCGCCGCGCTTTAAAAAGGGGCACACCCACTTATCGCGATTGATTTTCAGGGCGTGTGCCCACAGTGGTGACTCTGTTTGGGACTTTCTTCATTAGTCTATAATTCAAGTTTAATACACTTGAGAACAATCCCGTAAAAATTTGCCAAAATAATAAGCTTCACTGCTGAAGAACAGAATGGTGATTTAATAGGATCCTCGTATCCGACCAATCCGGACTGGGACTTTTTCGATTGTTCGCTTGAGTAGTTTTCTCCAGGAATCGATTAAATCAATCTTTTAGCATTCTCATGTCCATCGATGTTGGCTAGCCGCGTTGAGGTGTTTTGGGTAACAGACACAGTTTACTGGAGCCCGGAGTCCTCGAATGCCCAACAACCTTGAACGATGATAAGTCATTCTACCGTTCGACCGTTGCTCTGCAATATGCATTGCAACGGGAGGTATATCTTGGCTTTAGTTCGAAGAAACCCCTCAAGCCAAGACCGGCCTTTGCATATACAAAGCACTAGAACTCTTCAAATTAGGACAGGTACCTGTTGGGTAAGATTACTTGCATCTAACCCCCATATACTGTCTACGTGTTACCGCTTTCCCTATCGCATGCACTATACATACATATGCATAGGAGCATGTTTAGGGCAACTTCGAGGTTGCCTCTCTTACGAGTCTGTCTTATACCTATTAGGACGCTGCCATGCCCCGATGAAGAGTCATGCATCTCAATAGTGCACGTTATCGAATCTCAAAGTCCTTAGATCAATGAGACTTTGGGAAATCAAGCCCTTCTAAGTGTTTGTCTAAATACTCGATCGAGGTTTCAAACAGAAAACAAAGAACAGAGAGAATGTCGTGATACTTACACCTCCCGATTAGGACGCTGCCATGCCCCGATGAAGAGTCATGCATCTCAATAGTGCACGTTATCGAATCTCAAAGTCCTTAGATCAATGAGACTTTGGGAAATCAAGCCCTTCTAAGTGTTTGTCTAAATACTCGATCGAGGTTTCAAACAGAAAACAAAGAACAGAGAGAATGTCGTGATACTTACACCTCCCGATTCCGGTATCACATCATCGACACCGAGTTGATCCAAGTCAAAAGTTGAAACTTCAAGAACAGGGTAGTCAAAGACTTAAGACTATTTTGATAGCTCTTAGTGTAAGTCGATTCAAACAAACGATACACCCTCAAAAAGAATTTCGAGGATTCTGGCAGTGTCCAAACATCACCAAACAGACTCGTCTTTAGTTATTGAGTTTAGGAGGACACCGACGACGATGGCGTGCGCATTTTCATTCTTTCAATTCTTTCAATAATCTATTGCAGGAACACCACTGAGCTTTCACTTACTTTACTGTCTAGCTTTGAGCCATTGCACCGTTAAAGAAAGTACCAAAAAGAAGAGCAAAACCTGTTTGGGAATTGTCCACCGGGTCCGCACAGAAAAAGACTTGCTAGCCTTGCTCCTCAGTCAGTAACAACAGAAGCTCTAGCAGTTTCACCCTCAAGGGCAGATTCACCACCGACTACACCGCACGAGACACCTCCATCCTCCCTTTCTTCAACGTCGTCACGAAAATTTACATGAGCTTTCGTCATGGCCGATGCTCCTCAGGATCAAGCTACTATTCTTGCAAACTTCCAGCACAACATGAGAATCATGCAGCAAATGGCCGATTAGGCCAAGGCTTCTATGGCCAACTTGCGCGCCTTGATAAATGAGCGACTCCCACCAAGAGCAGAAATAATGGAGGAAGAGAGAGCCAATCCTAAGCCTGAAGTTCGAATTCCTCACGCCAAAAATGATTGCTCTGATTGTCAAGATGGCTAAACTCGAAGAGGCTGTATCCAAGTCCGAAAAGACTGATGCTAGCAGTATGGACATGGATCGACTCTGCCTCTTTCCAAATGCCAAGCTGCTCGAAAGGTTTAAGATGTTAAGACTTTTCTAAGTTTGGTGGGACCGGGGACCCGAAGACTTATCTGTCACGCTACTATGAAGCTGTTTGGGGTCAAAAAAGACGCAATGGCCCAGATGTTCCCGCGAACACTTTCTCGTCCAGCTTTCCAATGGTTTATGTCTCTCAGCGTCTCCAAAAGGAATTGGGAGGATATTGGAGTAGCCTTCGTTGCTCAGTATAACTACAACTCTCAACTCAAGATGACTACCCGAGAGTTGGAATCCACCAAAATGGATGCAAAGAAGTCCTTTGCTGATTTTATCAAGAGGTGAAGGAGCAAGGCCGCCCTAATGATTGATCGCCTGCACGAGAGGGATCAGATCCGCATCATCTCTCGCAACCTGCAGCCTAACTATGCCAAAAACCTTGTGTTGGTTCAAGCGTCTGCCAACTTTGAGACTGTCTTTGAGTCTGGTTTGGCCGTTGAAGAAGCATTGCAAACTGGAGTTCTGCCAAGGAGTGATTCCTCATCTACCTCAACTCAAAAGGCCAAGTCCCGTGCTTACGCTGGAAGCAGCACCGCTCTGTTTGGTAGCAACAACTATGCTAATGCGGACCTAAGTGGAACAATGCCACCACTCAAAATTCCAACCGCACTGCGGATGTCAACTAAGTCCAAGCTTCACAAAAGAACCGACCCTGAACCCAACCTCGAAACTTCACCATCTTCGAGGCATAACTTTCCTCCGTGATGGAAAAGTTAGTCAAGTCCGGCCATCTCAGGCCCTTGACTCCGAATCCTCTTCCTAAAAATCCACCTCCTAGCCACAACCCCAACCTTTTTTGCGCCTTCCACCAAATGACCGGTCATCTCATTGATTCTTGTTATCGCCTTTGACATGCGATTCAAGACTTAATAGACGATGATCATAACCATCCCATCTAAACTTGACGTCAACGTGATGGCGGTAGGTTAGAAAATAGAAGACAAGGCCGACGAATGGAAGGAGCTCTCCGAGAACTGGATTGAGCAGTACAATATGGGTTTCCCTACATATCCTCATGTCAATCAAGTGTCGATAGACCATTAGCGAATGGAATGCAACACAAGTAAGTCCTTTGGATGGTCTTTATTTGTTCATGCTCTACCACCAACTTGAACTTGCCAATCCCGAGGAAGAAGTTGAGGAGTACGTGTGGGACCCACAGCCCAATGCGGGACAAATAACATTGGGTCTTAACCCCAGCTTGGACCAAAGTGACGTCGACAAACAGTACTGGAGTTACTATGAGGAAGGGGAGCCTGTTCCCAATGAGTGTCACCCACTTGGAGCTATGCTCCCTCTAATAAGTTCAATCTCAAACGCTATCGGTGACCATATCCGCGAGTTTGACCATTTTCTCAATATCGTATCTGTGGAACAGCCGCATTCTATTGTTGCAGCTCCCGATGACGATTGTAGCATCATGGTTTTACAGGCTGCACCACCCAATGATCTTTGGGAAGTTGACGAGATTGTCGACGTTGGCAAGACCTCACCACCTGCTAATCTTTGGGATGTCGATGCGGTTGTCGACTTTGGTGTTGGCGACGAGGTTTGTACTGTCAACACGGCTTTGGTGGATGGAGGTCTTTGGGACATTTTGTTTGTTACCAACCCAGGAATTCCTTTCGAGGATGCTGCTTCTGAAGACCCTGCTTTTTTGGAGCAATTGGTTATGGAAGATCTAGCAAGGGACCTAGCTCTGGGGCAGGCAATGTCACCAACAGTAGCTTCAGTCGACAAAGGAAAAGCTCGGGGAAGTTCCCGGCAGACTGAGATAAGGTTGACGATTCAATGGTGTGCCTTCTCTGTGGGATGTTGCCAATGTTACGAAGAATGGCCGAGTCTTCCAACCTGCCAATCTGCAAGCCGGAAGCCGGAAGCTCATCCAATCCTCCTTTTTAAAGGCCCAACGCTCCTGTTGCTCAAGGGAATACTCCTCTTGTTGTTCCTATAGTTCCGAGTGGCGTCCCGGAGGCCAATATTATTCAAAAGCAGCTCGAGCGGATCCCCGCTACAATCTCTGTTTGGGGATTAATATGTTCCTCTCGCGAACACCGTGAGAAGTTGTCCGACTCTCGCTCATCTTAAAGTGCCTACCGACATTACTCCTGAGGCCAGATCACCCTCATACTGCCACTTCTATCGAAGCACTCTATCACTTTCACCGAGAAGGATCTCCCTGTCAAAGGAGTTGCGCACAACCACCCGCTGCGTATAACGGTTAAATGTAGAGGACATTGGGTGCCGACTATCCTCATTGATAATGGCCCTGCAATCAATGTCATCCCTTTGAGGGTTGCTTACCATTTAGGTCTCACCAAGATAGATCTTGTGCCGTCTAACTTGGCAGTTAGGGCCTACGATAGCGCACGCCGTGTGGTAGAAGGGATAATAGTGTTCAAACTCGATGCTGAGGGTTTTGAGATGGAGGTTGAGTTTCACGTTGTCGACATCCCTGCTACCTTCAACCCGCTGTTGGGCTGGCCTTGGCTTCAAAGGGCGGATATCATGGTTGTGCCCTCCACTCTTCACCAAAAGGTCATGCTGGGACTCACCATTAGGACGTTGACAATCTGTGGGGACTCTGGTATTCGTCCGCACATCGAAGATGGAGCGCCGATCTTGGGGATTATGCATGAAGAAAAAGACTGATTTCGGAGGTTTCTCCTTCGACACATCTGGTTCGGTCCTTGCCATTTCCATGGATGATGACTTCATCATAAGCTCAACTGCCATCGCTAAGTTCCCTAACTTTCCTTTCAACGATCACCAGGGGTATGATCCCTCTGCCTATGATGTCAAGAAAAGGAAGTTAAGGTAAAGCCCTAAACCCTTCAAGGTAACGTTGATAGTTACTTGTACATGAAGGAGGAGGCACCGCTTATTTGGGGCAAGTCGAGCCATTTTGGGATCCAAAAACTCGTGCCTAGCTGCCTAGTTTCAAGGTGTTTGCTGCTGACACTTGGTCTGATAGCAAGGAGGATGACCCCCGTATGATGCAAATTGGTTCGATGCTATCCCTGAAGGATCGTGATGCATTGGTCATCCTGCTGAAGGAGTTCTTCGAGGTCTTTGCATGGTCTCACAAGGATATGCCTAGCATCGATCCCGAGATGGTAGAGCATCGGATTCCCTTGCTGCCTGGTGCCAAACCTGTCAAGCGGAAGTTCTGCAAAATGAGGCCAAACTGGGTACAAAAGATCAAGGAAGAAGTCTCCAAGCAAATTGATGTGGGTTACTTTATGGTCACAAAGTACCTTAAGTGGGTCGCCAACATCGTGCCTATTCCAAAGAAGGATGAGAAAATCTGAGTCTGTGTCGATTTTAGGGACTTGAACAAAGTAAGCCCTAAAGACAATTTTTCCATAACACACATCAATGTGCTCGTGGACAATACGGCGGGGCATGCTTTGCTTTCATTCGTCAACAGATTCTCGGGTTATAACCAGATTCTCATGGCACCGGAAGACCGAGAAAAGTTAACATTCATCATTGAATGGGGTACCTATTTCTATTTGGTTATGCTGTTTGGATTAAAAAATGCTAGTTGCACTTATCAACGGGCCCTATTGCATGACATGATCCACAAGATAGTCGAGGTCTATGTAGACGACATGATTGTCAAGGCAAAAGAGAGAGGATTTCATTTTGGCACTTAGGCAGTTCTTCGAGAGACTTTGCAAGTACCGAATGCGTCTTAACCCGCAGAAGTGCACATTTGGGGTCACGGCTGAGGTTCATGATTACTGCGAGAGGGATTAAGGTAGACCCGTCTAAAATCAAGGCAATTCTCGAGAAGAAGCCACCACAGTCTGAAAAGGGAGTGCAGAGCTTTTTAAGGAAGATTCAATTCATAAGCAGATTCAACGCCAAGTTGACTTTAACTTGCGAGATGATGTTTCATCTACTCAAAAAAGATGTCACGTTCGAATGGATAGACAAGTGCCGCTTTCAAATCTATTCAAAGGTACTAGCAGAACTCGCCAGTTTTGATGCCACCTGTTCCGGGGCAGCCTTTAATCTTGTACTTGTCTGTCACCCCGTCTGCTATGGGATGTTTGCTAGCACAAGAGGGAGATGCTGGAGTCGAGAAAGTTATTTGCTATCTGAGCAAGAAGATGGTAGGATATGAGGAACGCTATACTCCATTGGAAAAGACGTGTTGGGCACTCGTAGGCCTCCAAAAAGCTGAGGCACTACATGTTGGCTTATACGGTGAGACTGATTTCTCGAATGGATCGTCCGAAGTATCTGTTTAAGAAACCTGTGCTTACTCATAAGATGGCGCGTTGGTTGCTTTTGTTGGCAGAGTTTGATCTCCAATACGTCACAAGGAAATCGGTGAAAGGACACGCTGTGGCGAAATTCTTGGCCGATCACCCAATTGATGGACCTGAGGACGTGGATTTCAACTTCCCTGACGAGGATGTGCTAACGGTAGTCGAAGAGGTTTGGACGCTCTGCTTTGATGGGGCTGCTAACCATTGGGATTGGAGTGTTGCTGATTACACCTGCCGGTGCTCGTATTCTGCTTGCTTTCAAGTTAAGTTTCGAATGCATTATTGGTATGGAGGCTGCTATTGCCCTTAGGGTCGAAAAGCTCGAGGTCATTGGGGATTCCAACTTGGATTGGAAAGTCCGTGAGGAAAAGCTGAAACCTTATCACGAAGATTTGGAAGAACTAATCCCTCGTTTCAATAAGGTGACCTTCACCCATATTCCGTGTTTGAAGAATCAGTTCGCCGATGCTTTGGCAACTTTAACTTCAATGATTGAGCTTCCGATAGGCATCATGCTACAGCCAATCATGATCGAACAAAGGGACTTGCCCGCATATGAGTACGTCAACGCCATCGATGATGTCGATGATGGCCTACCTTAGTACCATGACATATGGAACTTTGTGGAGCATTGGGAGTTTCCCATTAAGGTCGCCGAGAAGGATTGAATTGCTTTGCAAAGGTTAGCCGCCCAATACATCATTTGTGGAGGGAAGCTATATCAAATGTCTCACTGTGGAATGCACAAGCTATGTCAACGCCCCTGAGGCAACAAGGATAATGGAGGAGATTCACAAAGGAGTCTGCAGTCCTCACATGAGTGGGGTCATGCTAGCTAGGAAGGTCCTAAGGCAGGGTAACTACTGGTCCACTATGGAGTTAAAATGCATCGACTACGTACGGCGGTGTCACAAATGTCAAATCCATGCCAACTTTATGCATCTTCCTCCGTCTGATTTGTATGGCATGACTTCGCCTTGGCCTTTCTCCGTTTGGGGCATTGATGTCATCGGCATGGTTAGACCTTCCACTTCAAACGGTCACAAGTTCATACTAGTGGTGACAGACTACTTCACCAAGTGGGTAGAAGTAGAATCTTACAAAACCCTAACGACGGTTCAAGTCACTTCATTCATTCGAAAGAATATCATCTATCGACATGGTGTCCCACAAGCATTTGTGTCAGATAATGGGACTCATTTCAAAGGCAGGACTTTGGAACTCTTCGAAGTGTTCAAGATTCAGATCCATCATTCAACAATCTATCGTCCACAAACAAATGGAGTAGTCAAGGCCGCGAACAAGAATGTCGAGGTGATTATTAAGAAGACCACTAAGTCTACGAGGGACTGGCACAAGCAACTGCCTCTAGCACTCTGGGGGTATCAAACATCGATCCGAACTTCAACTGGTGCAACTCATTATTCCCTAGTCTATGGGATGGAGGCAGTACTCCCCATCAAACTTGAGGTACCGTCATTTAGGGTCATGGCAGACTGTGGCCTCACAGAATCCAAGTGGTTGAGTGGAAGGTTTGTTGAACTGATGCTATTTGATGAGAGAAGGCTCCGCGGCTTGTATCATGTTCAAGGGTATCAACGAAGAATTGCTCGCGCATTCAACAAGAAAGTGAAGTCTAGGGACTTGGTAGAAGGGGATATGGTCACAAAGGAGATCCATGCTCCGTTGTTTGATCCTCGTGGGAAATGGACCGAAGCATTCTAGGCGGTGCTGCTAAGACCATTGACCTCGACGGCAACGAATTGTCCACCCTAGTCAACTTGGATCAACTCAAGCGTTACTATCCCTATGAGATGCTCATTGGACCGAAAACTATAAGGGTGTGCGGTTCCAAGCAAAAGTTAGACCAGTCTGCTAGACCGAAAGCCTAAGGGGACGGTCTAGGCAAAAATAGATAGGCAAATATTCGAAAGCTCGCTAGACCGAAAACCTAAAAAGGCGGTTCTAGGCAAAAATTATAGCATAAAAAGTGAGGTATAACACACGAGTGAACTAGGCCTAAACTACATTCTGACCTGATTCAATGAAAAAAGATACATAGGCAAACTCTCCTCGAGATTCGGTCATAATCTATCAACATCATCCATGTTTGACGTTTTGGTACACACCAAGGGACGTTTTGGTACAAACTACTATTTCAATTACAAAAGTGGAGCATAAAGCCTTAAAACATTTGAAGCATGAAAAATAGAACAAAATGCTTGCGAGGCCTAACGGTTCACAGCTTATTCTAAGCATAGCGAAGTCTACTCGGAAGTCAGTCGGTATTTTTTCTTGCTCTGATTTCTCTTGGCAGCCTCAAGGCCTTTTTCCTTCAAAAGGAAATTTGTCAAACAAAGGCACTTGCTACAGAATTGCAGCTGCGCGCACAGGTACCGGACACGCATGTTTCTCTTAAATGTCGTGCTCTGGTCCCAGACCTGCGCGAACTGCAGCAATTCCAACAGCAGTCAGCTACTGCCTTCAAGTGATCGTTTTCCATTCCAAGGCTTGGTTTGCGCTTCTATCAGTTCAAGCAAGTCACTAAGGATACATGTGACTTTGTCGAAGCATCGGATCCAGAATGACGCACTTAACAGAGATTTTGGACCCTTGGGAGCACATTTCAAGTTCAAAAGCGCCTCGAATGTCGGTCGAGGGGTTTTTGCCAAGTTTATCATACCGTGTAGGTCATATGGACCTAATGTGATTGTACGGGGGTGTCTGTTTCGGTCCAGGCCTATACGAGTCATCTTTCGCGTATTATGTCCATTTTGAGACATTTTTCAAATTTTTTGGTCTATTTCTCATTTCGGGACGCTTCTCCCAGTTTTGTCAGTTTGTACAAGTCATTGTGCATCTATTTGACCTTACGCAAGTATTAGTTTCACCTATCTAAGGGATATTTTGAGTGTTAGCTCATTAATGCCCAAAATTTTATTATTTTTCATGTGTCTAAGAGTTCGTGTCATATCTTTGGGCTCCTCTTCCTTTCTCATTCGAGCTAGGAAAATCTGTACGTGTAAAAGGAATCAATAAATTGGAAAATATAATTTTTACATTACTACCCTAATATCTGTAATCCGCAAGCAGTGCAATCTCATGAATGGCAAGGGCACATCGGCCCAAAGCCAAGCAAAGTATATCTATGGGGCATTTCCGCCCAAGCATCAAAGAAATGGCATGCAGGCCCAATCCTACTACTAAAGTCTATCTACGAGGGCGTGCAGACCCGAATCTCAAAAGCAAAGGACAGTAAAGTAAAGAGGCTCAGTAGTAGTCCTCAGTGGTAGAACTCATCCTCGTTCTCGTCGTCGTCATCGCCCTCGTTTTTCTCAACCACCTTGGGCTCCGCTCCCATCCTCCTCTTCTGAGGAGGCTTTCGCTGATGAGGTCTCTCTCTCTCAGACTTCTCCTCTGAGTCTCAGAAGACTCCTCGATAAAAACCGCATTCTCTGTGGGCCTCTCTCTCAAACTGCACACCTCCAGCCTCTAGCCATCTAGTGCTTAGGTGGCAATGTTGCTCTGTGTAGCTCTCATGGCTGTGGTCATTCTATGTCTTCGTCCTCTAAAAGCCGCCCTAGTCCGCCCTTGCATGTTCAATTTGTGCAGACAATTTGATATACATATCATTGCATATTGTATACATCAAATGTTGAAAGCAGGAAAAGTCTGTCAAGTGTCAAAGCACGCCTATCCAGTATCGAAAGCAGTAAATAAACAGGATTTTAAGTAAATAAACAGGATTTTAGAGTTCATACCCGAGTTCTAGTCACTACTGGAGCTGGAGCCGGAACCGTTGCTTTGGGATACCGCAACTGTAGGGGTGCCGCGTGCCGCCTTCCTGATCTCGTGCTCCATGGTAGGCATCAAGCGCACGGCCTCTCTGTCCCATTCTGCTGGCGCCTGGAATACTCTTTGGGGATCCGAATCCAGCTCCAAATCATCAATGGTATGATCATTTTGAATAATGATCTGTCCGTTCAACTCAGCGATGGCCTGATCATCCTCAATGATGATTCGCCTGTTCAAATCAGAGGTGGCTCGTCCTATCCAAATTAACAATGGTCCGATCATTCTGAATAATGATCTGCCCGTTCAAAGCGGTGACCCGTCCCATCCAACTCAACAATGGTCCGATCATCCTCAATGATGATCCGCCCGTCCAATGACAGTCCACCCATCCAGGATGCGATGAAATCTCCTATGGTATTGTATCGTTTGTTAGAGGATGCAATGGAAGTCTCCCCGATCTCAGTTGTTAACCAAAGGATGCGATAAAATCTCATGCGGAGCCAACATAGCGACGGTCCACCCGTCCTTATCTACTCAATCCATAACGACGGTTCGTCCGTCCTCTTCAATCCATTTGCGAGGTATTCTACTTTGCTCTTGAATTCTAGATAGCCTTTGTGGAGTGTCTAGAATCTTTGACGTTACTTGTACCAAGTCAATGGTGCTTCAAGTTCTGTCAAAGAGGGGCTACTGTAGACACCCCAATCTGGCTTTCCAGATTAATTTACTTTCAGTTTTTGATTATCCAATGATGAAACGGATCAAGAACACCCCTGGAAAGTTGAATGGTTGAGCTTTGAATATTTGATACCCTTTTAACCCTAACCAAACCTAACTAGCGCGCATAGGTTTTCTTTCCGCGCGCATTGGTTTATCTGCCACCTGTAAGTCAACTAGCTTCGACTCGCGTGCGCGGTTAAAGATACGGCCGACCTTATTCTTTTCATTAATGGAGGGTTTCCATTTATAAAGGGTTTTCATAAATGGAATGTTTTCCATTAATGGAGGATTTCCATTTATGGAAGGTGACTTTCTCTATAAATACCCCTCGTGGTACCCCATACAAAAGGGACCAAGTTTCAAAACCCTAAGCACAAAGTTCTAATCCTAGCATCTTGTTCATCTCTTCTTTACCAAAGTAAGGTATTAGCAAGCAATGCACTTGGTTTTTTACATAGCATTCAACCCACCCATTCAAAGCTCAATTACTCTTTCAAAGCCAAAAACCAAAGGTACAACACCTTTGAACTGCATTCTATTCTGATCACTGAGGGGGCTGGCAGGGACAAAGCTGGTAATCAATACCAAGTCCTTGACCTAAACCTAGCAAGATTTCAAAAACTGTGTTGGAGGAGACCAGAGCGCGCCAATTCATAGCACACGCACGCCACTCTAAGGTTGCACGCGCAGATCTTCTGCGCAGGGATTGGAACCCTGTTATCTTGTGTTCTCTTTTGTATATAGATCACTGCAAGCATGATAAAAATCAGTTTACTGCTTTCCTTAATTAAAACTGCTAGTTTTTAATTAATATTCTTACCTACTGCAATGGGATACCCCTGGGCTTTTCTGGACATGTCACAGAACCCAAAAACATGTAGAACCAAGCACTGGTTTAATGACTCAAACTTGCGCGCAACAGTGGTCTACCTGCGCACGCAGGTTCGTCTCTAACCAGTGGCTGGCCTTTTGCATGGGTAACTAGGCCTTGGCCTCTGTTTTTATCCCCACTGTTTATGGGGTGTTTTATTCATTTTGTGGCTTTGTAGCCCATTCAAACTGCCTGTAACTGTATATTAACTGCCATATGAACCGTTTGGTTTGTCCTGGGTGTGCACTGATCCTTCCAGAGCCCAGAGGGTTTGAAAATAAGAGCTGTGGGTTTAAACCCACTGACGCACGCAGGTCTTGGTATGGCGCCCAGGTTCGATCAACGTGCAGTGACAGTGACTTGATCAGTGTATGTTAGTTTCTTCCTGCGCACGTCACTCCAAAACAGTGGCCTCCTAGTCTGTTTAAACTCCCACAAGAGTCTGTTTCATCCTATACTAATTGTTTCAATAAGTGAGCATGCCATCTGTCACATCCTGCAAACTTGTTACAATAGTAATCCCCTTAAACTGTTCCCCCGCCCTAACTGGCTAAAGATTGATTAATGAGAGAGAAACGCAAATGTTTTACAAATACCTAAGTAGAGACCGATCTCTGAATTGGGGTTGTCTTAAAAACTCTTCCCCTCTCGTAACCTAGCTCCTAAACCTCAGATATCAAAGTGACGACGGACCAGTCTGCAAGCCTTTTCAAATCAAATAACATAGCAAGAGTTTCAAGTTCAGTTCCTTGGGTGGCGGACCTTCAAACTCAAGAGGCAACTCTTAAGTGAGCATTTCGCCGCGCTTTAAAAAGGGGCACACCTGCTTATCGCGATCGATTTTCGGGGTATGTGCGTACACTTTTAAATAGTGGTTAATGGAGAATTGAAGGGCTACTTTCTTGGTGAAAAGAGGCTTACATTAAGGGGGATCTAATTTCTCCCTATCTTTTTCTTCTAGTTATGGAGATTATCAGCTGTCCTGCAGTCCCGATCTTTTTCTCCCTATCTTTTCCGTCCATTTTGGCTCACCGACGTTATCAATTGGACAAACTTGGTATGAAAAACCAAACTTGAAGGTCAAAAGAGTTGCAATTTATATTTGGAGGACAAAAATGAGACTTGGGTGAAACTAGGAGGACTATTTTTATAAATTTCCCGAATAAAAATTGAATGGAAGTTCGAATTAAATAATTAAAATTAAGAGCGATAGAGTTTTTTTTGCTCTTTCTCACCTCATTCGAGTCTTCTAGTAAAAGGGTAAAGTAGTGTCTCATGACACAAGAAATCGCTATCCAAAGGGGTTAATCTCTAGTTAAGGGTTTTGTCTCCTCTAGTAAAAGGGTAAATGGGTTATTCGTCTCGTAAGAAGCTGCTACTCAACAAACTTGCTCGCTACTGTGGTGCTCAATGTTAATTATGTAGAGATTTTCTCTACTCTTACTAAGATTGGCAAACATTGTCTTCTTATTTCTCTTGCTGCCAATTAAGGTTGGGGATCTATTTTAGTTTGAAAATGCGCTCATATGGAGCAACACCTTAGAGTGTTGCTTAAGTACGTTGTCTTTGCAAAATGGGCTTGGTAGTCCCTAAAGCATGGTTTGGTTAGTTCAGAGTTCAGTGATAATGTTTTGTAGTTTGGTATGCATCGTCATCATTATTCTAATCTTTCTGTTTTCAATCTTTTATCTAATTAAAGTGAAATCTATTGATTGCTTATGTGGATGTAATTTTTACCGGAGACGATCGAAAATGGATTGATGAGTTGAAGAATTTCTTACGACATCAATTTCATACCAAAGAGTTTTGAGTTTTTTTTTTTTTTTTGTATTACGGTGGTGAAATTCAATAGCGTTATTTTATCTTAGAAGAAATATGTGATATTTTGTCGTGGCGTTGATCAGATTGGTTAACTCAGTTGATCCTCTGGTTCAGATGGATGGGTTCGCCTAGTCCCTCGCCCGACCTGCACAGAGGAAGCATGACTAAGAGCTTGCATATCCCTCTAGGATTTAACCCTTGCCTTAGTATAGAACATCCTGGCTTGTCCTTTAAGTACACGCGCGTGCCTAGCACACACGGTAATTTCTTTGGCTGGTGTCACACCTGATGTAAAGGATAAGGCGGTTACCAAAGCACATGTATGAGCTGTCATTCATGGTGTATGCATGCGTGCCTAACACATGCAGTAATCGTTGGGGCTGACGTTGGTGTATGCATGCGTGCCTGACACATGCAGTAATCGTTGGGGCTGACGTCCAAAATGACACACCTTGCTAAGAGATTAGACGCGGCCCACACATGTATGAATCACAAGGGAAGGGTCTTACCAAAGCTGAAGACGAACCAAGCGGCTGACGCTTCGGGCCCATCTGTTAAGACACATGTCCATTTCTATCCGCTAGGACGCATGTCCATTTCTACTAGAGTATAAACCTTCAGCAAGGTTTGGCTCGGCTAGACAATCGGGCTCCCCAGGTCACAGGACCTACAAGACCGATGAGTCCTACTAGGGCTCGATGGTTCGGCAGGGGTGTCTTGGCTAGTTCGGGTCACTACAATTTTGGAGACTTTTTGGCTTAGGTCTAATCTTTGACGCACCCATGGACGGACCCTAATGTCAAAAATTGTTTATAAAAGGGCTTAGGGAGTTACCATTACACGTACCGAGATAATATTTGTTGTTAGTAAATGAGTCAGTTTACCGCGGCCCCTCGTCTCCAACATTGGGATCCTAGAAATTTTCAAGTATCTCAAGGCTCATTCAGGACATGATTTATTCTATTGAGCCAATGGTCATTTACGTGTTGAGGCGTTAACGAATTCAAATAGGCCAGGCGAATCATCTGATTTGAGATCTACCATAGGGTATTGTTGTCTTTGCATAATCAAGTGCAAAAGCAGAAGACAGAGATATAGCCCATGAAACTTGAGAGATTGTACGAGTGCACTCTTTCCTTGAGGACATAGGGTTTGGTGTATAGCCTTGAATCTATATTGTGATCTAGTCCAGTTTTTTATGAGAGGACAAAGCATATTTATGTTAACTTTTATCTTGTTAGAGAAAATGTGAATAGTTGGGGTAATGGTTTCTTCATTCATGCATGTGGGTGCCTACTAATTGAGATGTTTACCAAATGGATGGTTAAGGCACAGTTTGAGTCACTATGTAAAAAGCTAGGCCTCCATGATATTTATGCTTCAGCTTGAGTGGGAGTGTTTGGAGATATATCTATGGCAGTAGTTAATGGTAAGGGTGCAATAGTTATTGTGTTATGTCTGTTTATGTTTCTTTTCTCATTACAAGTGGTAGAAGAATAAAAAATTTCAATTACATCAAACAAGAAAGTCAACGATCATACGATGCCAACTCATAGCTCATTAAGAAAAAGTAAAACTGAGTATATGGTGTGCAAGTTTAGTAGTACCAACAGTGCGCATGAAGAAAGAGTGATAATCCAAAACCAGAAGATACCAAATAGTGATCATTTTAGGTAACACTGAGTATATGATGTTCGGATAAGTAGGAGTAAAACTGAGTATATAGTATGTAAGTTTAGTGGTACCAGCAGTACGCATGAAGAAAGAGTGATGATTCAAGACTAGGAGATATCAAAGAGTGATCATTTTAGGTATTTAGGCTCAATTATTAGTAGAGATGGAGAGATTGCCAATGATGTGACTCATAGGATCCAAGTGGGGTGGCTCAAGTGGAGGAGCGTTATTGGTGTACCATGTGACAAAGGGTACCCACAAAATTGAAGGGAAAATTCTATGAAATTGCCATAAGACCAGCGATACTTTACGGGACAGAATGTTGGCCTATTAAGAAACAACAGGTGAACAAGATGAGTGTAGCAGAAATGAGAATATTGAGGTGGATGTGTGGCAAAACTAGACGAGACAGGATTAGAAATGAAACAGTTCGTGAGATGGTAGATGTAGCACCTGTAGAGAAGAAGTTGAGAGAAAATAGCCTTAGGTGGTTTTGGCAAGTCTACTGTAGATCAGGAGATGAAGAAGTTAAGAGAGCGGATAAGATAGTTTTGGGTAGCAATGCTATGGAGAGAGGTAGACCTAAATTGACATTAGATATTGTTATGCGCAAAGAAATGAGTATATTGTGTTTGTGTGAACAAGTGGCCCTTGATAGAGCTCAATGGAGGAAAAAAATTCATGTAGCCGACCCCAAGTGATTGGGACATAAGGCTCAATTTGGTTTCATTTGGTTTGTTTATATTTCTTTTCTCATTACAAGTGGTAGAAGAATACAAAATTTCAATTACATCAACCAAGAAAGTCAACGATCATACGATACCGACTCATAGCTCGTTAAGGGAACAAACAACTAAATGAATAACTCCCATTTAGGGCAACAAATAATCAATCTTGGCTTTTGGCAAGGATTGCAAAGATTGACATCTCCTATCAAAGTCTACAAGGGCGGACACTCAGCAAACCCCAATTGGTCAGATTTATGATTACCCTTAATCTCTCACAACAGTGTTTTCGCAGCTCCATGGACTCTGGATTAAGCTAATTAGGAGGAGATGGTCATTGATTGCTAAATTACTACTACTTCAGCTCAATCAGATGTTTTAGTTTTCTTGTTTGGCTTTTATACTTTATTATACTTTGTGCAATGCTCATGAAATAAAAGGAATTACTACCAAACAGTAAAGGACGATACGTAAATCACAGTTACATGTTCATCCTTGAAATTGAAATTATTTTACATCCCCTTGAATACCAGTATCTGTTCCTCAAGACTTCATCATCATCATTTTAAGCATTTGAACTTGATTATTGATTCTATTTATTGTTTCCAAAAATCGTAAGAGCACTAAGGATCTCCAGGTCCGGTGGCACCTCGGTTTTTGGATTTCTGCATTATGACAAATATTTTCATGTTTGCACCACAACTTTGTTGCTTCATTTTGATCCAAGGTTTTCATTTTTAGAGTTCATTCCAAAGCCAATAATGCCTTCCCTTCGATAAGCGATAATCAGTGGATAATAGCAGCAGCATCTCACCTTCGGCTTTTGGAATCTTCGAGAATAGGCTTCAATCCATTTGTATTTGATCTCCTTTATGCTTTTCTGTTTTGTTAGCTTTAGCTTCTTGTTAGCTTGCTTTGGCTTTGGTCTGTAATTTCTATGTTTTGTTTGAACTCTGTTATACTCCATATAGTTCTCTCTTTTTTCCAAGAAGAGAGACTTCAACATCATGACGATATGCTGATTCATAGGAAAACTATCGGCGACTTTCATTTTCTCCCTTGTAATAGTATCACCACCAAACTTGCAATCAAATACAAAAAAAGAAAAAGAAAAAGAAAAAGAAAAGGGAAACAGAAAGGAAAGCAAAGCAAAGCAAAGGGAGAGCCTATTTATATTACATAAGTTTGTAGGCATCACCAACACGACATCGGTTGCCAATCAAGGGGCTAGTAATCTAATGGCATCACCTCAACCCTATGGTTGTGGAAGTTGGGAGTTCAGTCCCCTTTGTATCACTTATTTTCATTTTGAGCATTTCAACCATCACGCTTGGGTCAACTTTTAATGAAATGGGGATGGTGTTGTGCAGATCTCATCAGTGTTGTGTACCATCCGAGCCATCCGTTCAACAATCCAACGGTCTCAGATGGTGCACAACACCGTGCTGTGACCAAATCTATGGATTGGGGGTCGACGATGGTAGTGTTTGGTCATGGTAGGTTTCGTTAACGATTGTGAAGTAGTTCATGGTAGAGGGAATAAGAGGATAAAGAGGGTTGAATTTGGAATAAATGGTGTAGTGGGAAAAAAAAAAAAAAAAGAGAGAGAGAGAGAGACCTCTCGAATGACTAAGAGGGTGTTCCACTTTCTAAAAAGTTTAACTTTTTTTCAAACGGAGGTAATTTCAAACTCAAATATAATGAAAATGAAAAATATTTTTTCAATTTGTTTTGGACCGTTTAAAAAATCTTTATGAGATCTATCAAACAAGATCCATATTGGTAGGAAAATTATTGGCGTAAACACATGATTTTTGAGCTTGAAATTACCTTCTTTTTCAAAAAATTCTGTTTTTCCAAAACCGGAACACCCCCTAATTTTCATTGTAGATGGCCTAAACTGTGAGGGCTGACATATTTAGAATGAAAACAAAAAGGTTCCATGCAACCTAAATTTTGAGTTAAAATGTGCTATATGAAAAAATGATAAATTTTCAGACAAAAATGATAAATTTTCTTTTCAGTTAACTAACACGTTATATAAAGTGACACATTAGCTTTGTTAAGGCCATTTGAAAGGTCAAAAGATAAGGAGTTGTTTGGGAGTTTATATATTTAGAGTCAGAGGTTACATTTATGGTTAATTATGGATTTTCTTTTTCAGGTTAATTATGGATTTTCTTTTGCACATAATAAAAGAGCGGGCAAGGAGAGGGATAACAATTCCTTTCTCTCTCTTTTTTTCCACATACACATCCATATATTCATATAAGCAGCACCCCGTGCAATGCACGCAATGCAAAGTACAAGAAAAGAAGAGAATGAAGATTAAGGTGAAGCACTAGCAAAACATGAGATGGGGGTGAACTTTTCGTGTTGCTTTTCAATTATTATTTTTTAAATGGAAAGCTTGGTGCATGGGCTCTCCTCGATAGAGACAGACCAATATTGTATCGTGTGTATATGTATACATCATAATTTTCCTTTTTGCTTTTATTGCCTACACTTTTAACAAGTACTTTAGCACTGTGTTCAATGAAAGCATCTATCCACTCTTCAAACTAACATTATAACAAACAAACCCCTTGGTACATAATACTTGTCTTACTCTATATGGCAAAAAACTTAATCACATTGTTAAAGAGTTCAATGCACATGCTCACAGAATAACAATCACATGCTAAGTCAGTTTGCACTGATACTAACAAGGAGAGAACATCTCCAATGGAGATTGGTTTAAGAGCATAGAACACCTTTGGGCTAGGTTGGCAGTTCTTTTTGGTGGGCTTATTCATGCCAACAAAAGAACTAATAAGGGTTTTCAAGACAAACCACAAGGTAACAAAGTCATTTACATCTTAAAGGTAACGTCATTTACATCTTAAAGGTATAAAGTACTTCTAGAGAACCACAATTTCCAAGGTGGTAGAGAAGGGTCTTAAAGCACCACGTGGCTATGTTTCAGAAGGACTCAATAATCACTCATCCTACATCTTGCTCACCAAATCTAGAACTCGTAATGTCCAATGCAAAAGGGTTAAAAAAAAACTGTAAATGTTAGCTTTGTTTGTATACCTAGAGGGGTAGATTCATTAAGGGAATATTGTATGTATTATTTTAAAGAAAACGATCAAACGGCTACAACCTTAATATAAAAATATGGTCGAAGAATTGTAAATGTTATTTTGTTTGTATACCTAGACATTTTCCATTCTGTTTTACACTACAGATTGGAAAGATCACAAACGGACACATTATTTGGTAATATACCTAATACCCAACAACTAAGCTACGACATAAAATATGGGGCTGGTTTCCACACCCTGCCTCGTGACATCAAAATATTCCCTTTTGAAAAAGTGTTTTCTAGTCACTATCCTTTGTGTGCCTCATAGAATATGGTGTCAACCCATATCAAAGTATAATGCGTCCAAACCAAAGCATGTAAGAGATGAGGTCACCTTAGTTATATTCTATTTCGAAATCAGAAGTGAAGTGGTAGTTTTTTCTTCTTCCAATATTGTATACATTAGCGTGAGTTAGCGGGGAGTAAGTAGCTTAGTCCACAGTAAGTTTTAGAAGCTATCTATAGTCCTAAATCCCAAAAACCTACGACGGGGCTCAAACCCTGACTTCCAACGTGAAAAGGACCAAAAGAATAAAGAGATGCCAATTGGGTTAGAGCCTCCTGAAGTGGTAGTTCTCAATTCATCTTTTTCTTCAAAAATCTATAACAATCTTAAACCACTCCCCAAAAAGATTATTGTTGACTTAGCTTGTAATCTACTGCATATATTAAGTCAATGGATAAATGTGTCATGAGCTCACTTGGATTCCTACCTATCTTAAAAGGCACGCTAGTCAACAGCAGACAACCAATTATGTGGGGATCACTGTCTCCTAAATCTTTAGAGACGGTTCTCGAACTTTTCTTACAAGTTGCAAGCTTGATGCAAAATATTTGCTTCACATTTGGTTGGCAGAGAGTATAAGAGGATGATTACGAGAAATTATTTTTGCAGATTTAATATTTTAGCTTTGCAAAATTAGTTTGGAGTGCTTATGAAAAAGTATAAAGAACAAATTTTCGAATTCTACAGATTTTGAAAGTTTAAAAAGGAATGAAATTCTGAAAATTTCAAAGTTATGTTTGGATAACTTTTGGGATTAGGTATTTTAGGTTTTAAGTTTTATAAAAGCTGATTTTTCATCTTTTGGCAGTAAAAAGTACTAGCTTTTACTACAACTTAATCATAATTTCACAGCTATGGTTAACATATTTATATGCTTTCATTAAGATCTAAAACCGAGAATCTGCATCAAAATTTGAAGATAGAATCAAAAATCTATTTCCACAGCTACAACAAACACGCCCTATGGAGATAGGGATTGCTCTGGCTTTAATTAGACTCCCCACAATGTGTGCAGTGGGATTAGGTCCCAAGATTAGCCAAGATGCGCACCCACCCGGACACTTATCAAAATAAAAAGGAGATAGGGATTGTTGTCTGTTCGTGCATGGGATAAGCATTCACGAGATAAAGGGGCATGCTATGTTTATCTCATAGTTGGTCGGAACTCTATTAAACCATCCTATTGTACACTCGGTGTTTTGTTTTACAATAGTTTTTTCCCAAGTTTTGGCCAACTAAGTCAGTATGTCATACCTCTCATAGAATTAGGTAATTCCCACTTCATAGGATAAAGTGTACTATCCTATCCTGTCACACTATGTCATCGTTAAATTGAATCATTGAAGTATACAAGTGTATAACAAATCTACGTACCCTCTCTTTCTTTAGATAAGCAAATCTACCTCTTTTATATGGCTATAACAAGATCTGATCGGATTTGGAAGCAAAAAAAAATTTTAAATTGGGGAATCGGATCGGAGGCGTTCCAAGTACCTCCGCCCCAATCTCAACCCCGTATTTATGTATTAACCTACACTCATTAGTAATTACTAAGGGTTCCCAATTATATATACTACTATATCTATATGCAAGTCATTCCCCCGAACGACTTGGCATCGGTCTCGATTAGCAACTCCACCACCTCAAACATCAAAATCCGGCTATGCAGGCTCTTGATCAAATCCGGAACGTTGATAGTCAAAGTATTGGAGTTCTTCGCCGCGTATTCGCTTGGCTGGAATATGTTGTAAAAAAAAGTTTGATTTAATAATTTTTAAAGGTAAGTTTCGGATCAGGGCAGGAACGGGGACGCAAGCAGATATGGGGTTAAGGGATCAGAGGCGGGGATAGTCAAGTCCGTCCCCGATCTGCCTCGTTTGTTAAGAAAAATAGAGTCTCATATTGCTGCTTGTTGGAATGGATGATCACTTATAACATTTGGGACCTCTCCGGTCATTGCCAATTAGTTTTGAGATGATATAAAGTGTCCACCCCACATTTTAATAAATTCACAATTCATACCCTATGATGACAGACCGGCAAAAATATTGCACGATGATAGACCCAAAATAGTCTACACGTGACAGACCTCAAACGTGATTGCACGTGAGGAGGGATGTTAAGGAAATAAAGTCTCATATTGCTTGGGATAGTAATATTTATGACTTCTCCGCTCATTATCAATCGGTTTTGAGATTGATAAAAAGTTTTCACGCCTTTACTATCCAAGAAGAATTGGGTTCAAGCTTTCTCCATCCCCTTTCGGACCTCCTCATGTATGTCAACCGTGTTTAATTTTCTAGCTCCCTTTAATGTCAATGACAGCTAACACGAATACAACCGGTTCAACATAATGGGGTGCAAAGATATCTGCGGGAAATAATAAGGAAGCAACTGTTCTGCAACCGTTCGGCAATTCAGACCGTTGACCCAAAATTAATATAGTATCCAAAATAAGTTCAAAAATATGCCACCTACCTTCAGCACCCTTAACAACGAATACTACATTCACGTTGCCCACTAAACACGTCATCTTAAGGCTACATTTTGTAATCCATTTTATTAATTAGCTTATTTGTTTATTTGATGGATGAGTCTAAACACGATTGTTGTACAGATTCGTTCAATAAAAAGTAAATAAGATGCATAACCAAACAGGCCCCCCAAGTCAAATTCCCTTAGAAAGATATTAAAAGTTGATTGTCCTATCCTATATAAGTTAGATCGCAATCTCTCTAGTATATATATTAAAATTCCTTTCGCCTATAAAAAAATAGCATTCATGTTCTAATGCCACCTCTCGATGGAATACATCATTGTTTGGAAAGTAATTATTTAACGCTTCTCGATTATCACGTGGTACTCTAACATAATCACACTACGCGTTAGAGGTAACTTACGGGTCAAAAATACGATGCAAGAAATGCCACATGGTACTTCGTGATTACTTAATGCTTTTCTCCGTTGGGCCTCTGCTATAGCCAGTGACGCCAAACGTGCATGATGTCTCTTAATTTTTAAAGCGGAAGAATAAATGAATTTGAAAACTGAGAGATCGACCAAAGTGAGTTGCAAGACAAATTGAAATCTTAAGGACTTTAGATTGCATCCACGATCCATGAGGTTTGCCTAAAGTGCTTCTTTGATAAACTTAAAAAGAAAAAACTTGATTATATGAGCATAATTAGCACTTTTACCGCTAAAAATGAAAGAAGAGTGATATTCAAGTGATTGCTCTATATTTTTTTAAGATATGCAGAATTTCAAAATTTTATCTTGTTGCATACAATAAATAAATGGAACAGGGGTTGGTGTTGTGCATCACCCGCACAGTGCACAGCACCGTGCTGTGCACCATCCGAGTCGTCCGTTCGGCAATCCAACAGTCCAAATCTAATCTCGGATTCTATAAGGTGGAGATGAGATTTGGACCATTGAAACATCTGGTATCTTAAATACTCTTTGGCAGTTTCTCTCCCTTCTCTCTAGTTTCTCTTTCTAAAAGTATCAAAAAGCAACAAATCTAGGTTTCCCCTTGGTGGGGCGGTGCCTCCCTTAATCGGCCCCCCCTCTCCTCCCTTTTCTCTTCCTTCTCTCTCTTTTTGAATAATAAGCACACTTTTTGATTTCATCCACTTCTATCTGCATGGAGGTGACTTTTTTCTTTTAGACCTATCCCCTTGGACGTTCGTGTAGGCAGCAGCGGTGGTTGTTAACTTTTTCTTGGCGAAATCTGGTTGAGGTTTCATTGGTAGGGCGTTGCAGGTGGTTTGGGCTCGGCTGCTGTTGGTGGTTTGGGGTCGCATTGGGGGCTGGGGGGCTGCGGTTTGGTGGAGGGGGCTGCGGTGGCGGGGTTTTGGTTGTAGGGTTGTGGGCTCGAGATGGGGACTGCGGTTCTGGTGGTTGGGGGGGGGTGTTTCAGCTGGTTTGGGTGGAGGAAGGGTCGTGGGGGAGGTGGTGTGGGGGAGGCGGGTTTTGGTGGCTCGGTGGTGGCGGGTTGTTTCCGATGGGTTTTCTTCGGTTTCAACTCTTGGGTCATCGTCGGTAGCGTTGCTGGGTGCTTCCAATTTCTGGGCCTAACAGCATAGACGACCTGGGCGTGGCTCCCGCCGATTTTACATTGTTGGGTGTATCCGATTTTTCACCTAATGGCCAACGTGGAGTCGCGTGTCTGATCTCCAGGATTTTCTCTTTTGACGCCTCAGTCGGTTCTTGGTTGCCGTTGTTTGGATCTGGGATCCAACCTAAACCTAATGGAGGATTCTCTTACAGGTTTTGTTGGTCCGACGATGTTTTTTGGTGATAGTGGGTGGGCAGCGGGGTGGGGTGGAGCAGTGTTTAGGGCTCTTTTTTAGGCTGGCTTTCTTGATGTTAGTCGCTTCCAAGTGGTTTGTGCAGGTTGTATCACTTTGTGGTTGGCTCTTAGGGTAGTTAATGGCATAGGATTAGCAGGTGGATTGAGTGTCAATTGGGATACGTTTTGGTCGTTTTGATGCCTAGTCTTCCTATCCTTTTGATCTCTATAACGCTTCTTCTTGTAATTTTACGGTGATTATAAAACTTTCTTCGCCTTTCAGAAAAAAGAGATTTGGACAGTTGGATTGCCGAATGGACGGCTCGGAAAGTGCACAACACTTCACAATAAATTTTGCTTTTCGAAGTTGCTTGATCTTTTTATCATTTTGGTTGTAGAGTGAAGAAAGCATGGTAATGTGCACGAAAATTGATTTGGGTCTCTAAGCATGCCCTCTCTGATTTCTTTCGATTTTGAATTGGAGGCATGGTTCCGCAGCAAAACGTCCATTTAGCTCCTCAATTCTTGGAGGTTTAGGGGAGCCACTGTTCAGTGGTATGCTGAGAGCAGTCACTTTGTGCATATATCGCTAAAGATGAGTTCTTTCAGCCAATCCTCCCCCGCGTATACCCTAAGAGCCATTGTTGTTGTTACTATGGTTGTAGAACAAAAAAAGGGCTCCACTTTCTTAAATTCACTTTGAACCCGAAAACGTCACAACTAACCCTAGATACAAACCTATCACCATTTTTTTTGATTGGAGAGAGAGAACTTCTGATGAAGAAAAAATTGGCCAGGTTAGCCTTCGACCCTGAAAGAGGCGTACATGTGCCCATTAACGCCCCTATTTAATTCCTGTCATGTCTGTTTACAGTATTACTTGGAGTTTGATACTCATTTTTTCATTTCAGGATTCACGAAGCCTTTGGATGATATTTGGAGCTACGTGAAGGGTGAAAGGTTTCACGAAGGTGCTAAAGGCTTGAAGGGAAATGAAATGGCCAAGTTTGACACATCCCATCCGGACAGAATTGATCACCGTCCGGACAGCCCTCAGCAATTTCGAAGACCTGGCCATAAGGAAATCCGGTTCGGATAGTGGTGAATCACGTCCAAACGGTCGGGCTCCATTTTTGCGCATTTTTGCCTTGAGATTTTTACCTCTAAGTACAGAAAAGTGGAGCTTATTTCCTATTAAGGAGAGATGGAATACTTAATTACCACTAGGTCCACTTTTACAAAAATACATCTATTTATCTATATACTATAGAAATGTGTCAGAGCCCACAAGCCTTCATACCCTCATTCCTAATTTTCTTGAATTTTCACTTTTTTTGTTTATAGAGAGAGAGAGAGAGAGAGAGAGAGAAAGAAAGAAATGTGGGGAAGTGGGAGAGAGAGAGAGAGAGAGAGGAGGAGGGGGAAACAATGAAGGGAGAGAGAAAAAATATTCTATGTCACTCAACACCGTCACGTGATACCAATGAAGACCAATGCTAGCGTGCATCGAACACGGGACCAGATAAAATATTAAACTATATTTTTTATCAACTAGCGTTTTTTCCCGTTCAATACATGGGACTGAAAATAAACAAATGGAAATTTTTTTATCCCATGCATCAAACTGCTTTTACCATTCATGGAAGTGTCACCTTAGGGTTTTAGGATTACCCTAAAATCTTAGGGTATTTTGGGTTTTTGGGTACCCTAGGGTTTTAGAGTTTAGGATACCCTAGGGTTTAGGTTTAGGCGTTTTCATAGAGCCCTAGGGTTTATGTTTAGGTTTACGCACTTTCATAGGGGTTTTAGGGTGCACTTTCCTATTATAGGGTTTTAGTGGTTTGGCCACTTTCACAGGGTACCCTAGGGGTTTAGGCATTTTTATAAGGTACCCTGGGGTTTAGGCACTTTCATAGGGTACCCTAGGGTTTAGGGCACTATCAGGGTTTAGGATTTTAGGCACTTTCATAAGGTTTCAGTGTTTCATTAATTAGAGGAAACTTGGTGGGAATTACTTTCTATTTTCTAATTTTTCTGGACCTAGAGGTAAAAAGCTCTTTTGCCTTCGTAATGTAATTTTTGGTCCTAAACAATAAAAACAAAACCCTATGTCATTTTTAGGGCTTTTAAAACAACTAGCACCTAGCAACTTTTAGAACATTGGTGACAGAGTTCAAGGGTTGCGAGGGTGAAAAGATAGGGTGGGGTTGGTTCATGTAGCCGGTAAAAGTCCTAACATTATGGGTGCAATAATGGTTCAAGTTGTAGGAGAAGCAGGGTAGGCAACCTATTCAAGCTTGTGGAAATGCTCACGGAGATAAAGATGACTTGAGGCACATCACAAGTAGGCTGGGTGGCTGATGAAGGTGAATGGATACAAAAAAAGGTGCAGGAGTACAACGATGGCCCAATGGTGGTCTAGAGCGTGAAAACTTAATCTTACTTCTAATTAAAAGAGAAATGGGTTGTTGAGGGAATTACATAAAAGCTCAGGACGAAGGATTAAGATGGTTACAAGATGATGCATTCCATGGATCTCTTTCTCTATGGATTAGTGGCAAGTTCCTCTCCAGGACATTAGGTTGGATGAAGACTAGGAGAGATGAGGCCATGGATAGACACCCTAACTAGTGGGTACAGGTGCACAAAATACGAACATGACCACCTCAAGAGGAGGTGAGATGACGACGACAACAGGCATCCTAGCAGAGGGTGCAGAATGCCCGAAGATGACGACTCCATGAGCCACAGAGATCTAGTACAGCAACATGAGACGTCCCAAATAGGCGAGTGGTATATCCCGGCTAGGGGGTGCAGTGAAGCTCGATAGGGGATGCCATATATCAACAGAGATGAGCGTCAGACTCCAGGCGGAGTGTTGACCATCTGGTGGAGTGAACCTTTGGTGTGAGCAGAGGTGTGCTAAGTTGATTCTCACATAAGACAGTTCCATACTGGAGCAGTAGATCGCAACAAGATAATGTTGCAAGTTCGAAATTACCCCACATGGAAGAGGGGGTGATGTTGGTGTCTCCCATGGGAGGAGACCAAGCATTAAGTGCAGCCCCGATATTTGACCAATGCCACCTCCGAGCAGTGCTCCCCTTCCCACTTTTCTATGTATAGATGGATATGGGTGTATGAGACGAGAGCAGAGTGGAGGGAGAAGAAGCTAAGAGTAGAAAGTTTACAAGTAGTGAGGGCTACTCTTTAGATAGTCGAGCTCCTCCGACGAGGCTCCAGCAGAAGAGAGACGGGGGCGTGAGAGATATCCAGAGTGAAGTTGAGTGAACAAATGGTTGGTTTAGTACTCCCATGTAAAATCGTGAATTTATCATAATGAAACACTGGGGAACCACATAATAAATCTTGTATTTTATGTGTTTGTGTGAGATTGGTCTTGGGCACAAGAGAAAGTATATGGAACATTGTCCCATGTAAAATCGTGAATTTATCATAATGAAACACTGGGGAACCACATAATAAATCTTGTATTTTATGTGTTTGTGTGAGATTGGTCTTGGGCACAAGAGAAAGTATATGGAACATTGTCCAACCCTCCCTATTTAAGAACACATTTATTGTAATGATCCGCGTCAGCTGACCTGCTTAAGCCTTAGCTTTAATCACGTGACTCAAAATGTTAACCTCGAGTTATACAATAGCTGCTTACAATTCTTTATATACTACATCCATTTCAATTACATAGACTTAAATGGGCTCTCACATCTATCAACAGCCAAAGTGCCCCACACTATCTTGTACAAGTATGACAACATCTTGCACAAAGTTTGTGAAGTGATAAAACCCTATGATAAAATCAAACTTCTACCAATGCAATTGCATATATAGTACATTTTAACCTCATTCAATCCACAATTCAACGTTAAATCAAAGTTTTAGAAACAAATATATATATATATATCAAGAAAGACAGTTATTAGGAGCTACCTAGCTAGAAAGAACATTTCATCATACAGATCCTTATCAACACAGATCACTCACGAAAACAAGCAATTACAATCCTAAGATAACAATATCTGAACTTATTTCACTTCAAATTCTACACATTCAAACTTATCCAATCCACCTAATACTTTTAATTCTGCCTACACAGCACTAACACAACAATGACAACAAACATTGCACGTATTTTACGACAGTGCAAAATCGAACGGGAGGGGAAATCACAGTCAAGTCCACAAGTCAAAAAACGACGTTAATTGATTAAACTAAGAGTCTAAGAGAACTACATAACCTGGCCCTATGTCGCTGCAATTCTTTGCATATGATCTCTAATTCACCAAATAAACTTAATTCTGCCTACGCAATTATAACACATCAACGATATGCAACAACAAGCATCGCACATTACAATGGAAAGGCAATACAGACATACAGTGCAAAATCGAACGAGAAATTCAAAAAAAAAAAAAAAAAAGATTACAAACGGCATTATCAGTGAAACGGAGAAATTTCTCCAGAAAAGGCAATACAGAGCCAAATTGAAAAATTCGGCAAACAGATAACAGTCACTAGTCAAAAACGTCATTGTCCATGAAACAATCAGATTCGAAAATGCAATTACGAAGCATATACGCAATCAATTGAACACACTAACACACACACGCACACGCAGAGAGAGAGAGAGAGAGAGAGAGAGAGTGAGAGAGAGAGAGAGAGAGAGAGAGAGAGAGAGAGGAATTACCTGGTTGAGGCGAAATCGTAGAGCTTGTTAGTGCTGGAGTATATGATAACTCCGACTTCAGCGTCGCACAGGATCCCCAGCTCCTTCGCCTTCTTCAGCAGACCGCTCCTCCTCTTCGAAAACGTCACTTGCCTGCTCGTCGTGTCGTCGATCCTCCTTATCACGATCTTCCCTCTCCCCATCCTTCTATATATATATAGACGTATACAGAGAGAGAGGAGAGGAGAGAGAAAATTGCAGAATCTCAAGTACGGAAGGAGAAATTACCGAGGAATAGGGAATCGAAGTAGAGAGAGAGATGGAAATGAGGAGAAACGAACTTACTTGGGCGTGGAGACAAATCGGGGAGTCGTCGTTTTGGTGAGGATTTTGGGAAACAAATTCGGAGCATTGAGTGGAAAAGGGAGCTATATAAGGAAAGTTTAGGTTTGTGTAAATAAAGAAAGAAAAGGTGCGGAAGATTCACGTGGACCAATCGGGGAGACTGATCGAGAGTAGCGCCGTCTACCGTATGGATCGTTGACGCGTGGGCACGTGGAATTCGATTGATCGTTTGATGGGAAATTCAAAAAAGAGGAGCTTTTTTTTAAAATTTTAAAAAAGAGGTGTCACAGCAGTTTTTTGCCCGTAGAGCTTTTTTCCTTCCGTAGTTGTTTGATGGAGTGATTATTCAATGGTCTTGGGCTTAGGGAGTGGAGTTGTGTCTCAATGCCTTTCTTCACCGCACATCCATGTGTAATCCACTTACGATATCGTTCACGCTAATTTTTTGGGTGATTAATGTGCACCAAAATTGCATGTTGTTCATACTAATCAATAAGTTTTGGCATTTCAGCATCTTATTCACACTAATCAACAAGTTTTGAAATTTTAGTATCTTGTTTACACTAATTAATAACTTATTCGCACTATTTCATATTTTTACTCACAATCAATAGTCAAAATTATATCCTGTTCACACTAATTAATAACTTATATTAATTAGTGTGAACAACTTACAACTCATAATCAATTACTTATTCACACCCTCTTATTCATTAGTGTGAACAGAGCTACTCCATAAAAAAAAATATGGGACAAAGAATAATGTTGGGGTACTACGTGATAGTATCCCAAGACCACTGAATAATTTTTCAATGGTTGGTGACTATTGTGAGGATTAAATTGTTGATCCCGTGTAAGTGGGGCGCCAGTGCAATTGGCATAGCTCCTTACCCAATGCATAAGGTGTGTAGTCCAAGTCTCACTCTCCCCCCTCTCCTTAATACTAACTTCCAACAACTAAACTCCCTCATGTATAAAATGTTTGATCTAACAAAAAAATATATATATTGTTGATCCTTTGGTTCCCTAATCAATTACAAGATGAAAAAGTGAAAAAAGTGGCAAAATTGGCTATATGTGGCTAGTCAAAATGTAAATATGTAAAGAGTCTCATCGTTTGACAAGACAGTTACGATGAAAAATTGTGCCAAAATATCTAACCAAAATATCTAACATGACTCCTTTGCCTAACTTGTTGCTGTTGCGCTGATATTCTAAGGCCAAAGGCATTATTGGTATTACTTTACAGTAAAAAAATGCTCCAATCGTAGTCCAAGAGAAGAAAAATAGGGCGATTTTTTCCTTTAATTGAAAGGAAACTAACTATGGATTAGGGTTTGGATTGGATCCGGTTGTTGTTGGGTTTATAGAAATCATCGCGATTTAAATGGCACTTTGAAGGTATACGAGTGTTGGACTGAATCCGGTTGTTCGACCAAAAATTAGTTTGGTTGACAATCATAGTTGTGGTTTCATCGTACTATTTGTCTTGAGAAAAAACAATGATATGTATTTTTAAAATAACAATTATGGTCCAATTATTGGAAAGTTGAAGATGGCACAGTATTTCAAAGTATTTAAATTTTAAAAATAATTCAAAATTTTCAGACGTGAATAAACTTACATTGAACCTATGCGATGCACAACTATGTGCAACTATCTATATCATCATACTAACAGGAGATCTATAATATACAAAATATGAACAAAAATAAATTACACTAATTTAACTTAATAAGAGATTGGAAGCTAAAAGTTGCTTTCAATCTAATAAGAGATTGGAAGCTAAAAGTTGCTTTCAACCAAATCAATAAAGTAGTACGTTCGTCTTAAATAATTGACTTAAAAAATAATACGTTTATCATAAATAACACCAATCATACCAATAAGTAAACATTTTTCAGAGAGGAGAGCCATATAATTGAACAGAACGTGTAGTATGAAATTATTGTGTATTATATTTCTTAATTTTTTAATTTATTAAATACGAAACCTTAAGAGATAAGAAAGTATTCCAAATTAATGACATTTCTCTCCTTTATATGTGATGCAACTATGGTGTACGATGTGGAGAACCCATAGTTTGAAATCTAGAGCAATAAAATATTTCAGTTACCAAAAGTTATGCCTATAATCTTAAATCTCCTCATATCTCTATGTCCATTCTGAGCTCTTAAAAAAATTTGTATATATTTTTTGATCCATCATATGGGTAAAATCTATCATGAAATAAAAATAACTTTACTAACCATTTTTATTTGGTTTTATAAATAGAGTTATATTCACATTTTTGAGGAACAAATTATTTAACTTTCCAAATCAATAGATAAAAATGCTTGAGGAGAATCCGGGGTGCGTGTTGTCCATACGCATTGGGCCAATTTGGGTTATCCATACTTGGCAATAGATGGGTCAATTTGCATCTCAGTCGAACATCAATGAATGGTTGAAATCCGTTCAGTCAAAATGTAATCCAAACCCGTCCATAGTCAAGCATGAACGGTCGAAATTAGCCCAACACACATTTTAGGGACAGCTGGCACATATAGCTAGTTAAGATTCCTAACTACTTTTGTTTTGTTTTGTCATGGAATTGGTTGGTGAAAGCATGGAAGAAACTATAAAGTAAAGTAAATAATTGAATGAATGTTACTCCTTTCGTCACGATTTATTTATCTCTTTTTTGATTTTTGAGAGCATTTAACCTCTAAAAAAATTGTCTATAATTTTCAATTCGTAATATTTTTAATATGCAATATGAATCTTTTTTGGTAAATCTCAATTAATTTTATTATATAAAATCATAAAAAATATTATACTTTGATTCCTATGCGTTGTGTAGTGTTCCTATCTTTCCATGTTTTTTTCCCTTCATGAGTTGGTGAAGCCCACGTGAAAAAAAATTTGGCGGGCCCAACCAATGAACAACTTGCGCCCTGCTGTCGGGTGCGTGCACAGCAGGATGCTACCCGATGCGTAGAGCCCGTTCCACTTTTAAGAAAAGTGGGTTTTTGAAAAGGAAGGTAAATTTCAAGCTCAAAAATTATGTATTTATTTAAATAATTTTCTTTTCACTATGGATCTTGTTTGATAGATCTCATTGAGATCTTTAATACGGTGCAAAAAAAATTAAAAAATTATTTTTTATTTTTATTATATTTGAGTTTGAAATTTGAAAAAAAAAAGTTTTGAAAAAAGAAGAAAAACTGGAACGGGCCCGACGTAGAGTACTGTACTTCTGTTGAGGTTTCTCGTGGGCCCACTAATATTTCATTCTGTTTGGCTTATCATTGAATTTTCTTGTATATGCCAAATATAGATTAATCACTACCGACACGTACGAAATAAACTCTCCTACCTCTTCCCGTCAAGATTCTTATTTTATAAGTACTTATTTTCTGTTTTACGAGACATATTGTTATCTCATAATACGTCACCTTTAATTCAAAAAATAAGTTCTTACTTGAAAAATAAATACTCATTTTAATTAGTGGAACACACCCGCAATACAATATTAGTAATATTGGATTTAAATAAAAATTCATGTCGTTGACAAATTTACTGATATTTTGGTGAACAATTCAAACAATACAATATTCTAGCTCAGTTGGTTGTGTACCGGTATTTTGGTGCTGAAATATTCTAAGTTTGAGCTTATGAAATACTCCGTAGTAGCGATTTCTCTTGTTGTAATCTAACTTAGTAATATGTGCCAAAAAAAAAAAAACTATATTACTGAATTCGAAGACAACCATGCTACAAATACCACATCCAGTATGAGGAGGTCACAAAACATGTGAGCGTGTGTGATTGAGTATAGTGGTAAACTTATTTATACAAATAAACCAGCACATTTCGTAGCTATCATTGTCGCGTCCATCAAATTCAGGCGTCGGTACATTCTATGGGGTGGCAGCTTTTCGATACACGGCCTTGCGTTGTCATCAGCCGTACGCCATTGAGCAGCAATCTTTAGAAGCATGTCATCTATGAACGATCCGATGAAACTAGAGATGGAATAAACCTAGATTTTCGCCTTTTTCTTGCTATTCCACCGGGATGGAAGGAAGTTTTCACAGATCCTCATAAGAAATTCCTGGCCCTCTTTCCGTTCTTGTTCTTTTTCAGCTCCTTCTCTTCTATGGGCTTTGTCGCCTGTCACTTCTCAATTTTCACCCCCTCACCAGAGCCCTCGTTCTGTAATTGCTATAAGTTGTAAAAGGTAGTACCATCTGATCGAAAGAGCACAGTACCTCAACGAACGGTGGGCCCCAACTTCCAAATAGATAGGACCCTTTTCAATGAAATCAAATAAGTATAAGCTTCTTTAAGTGCTCATAGTGATTTCTCTTGTTGTAATAATCACAAAACATGTGAGTGTTTGTGTGTGATTGGGTATGGTTGTAAACTTATTGATTCGAATAAACCCGATCGAAAGAGCGCAGTACCTTAACCAACAGTGGAGCCCAACTTCGCAATAGGACCCTTTTCAGATTGAATAATAAAGGAATATCAATGGAGTAATAAGCTTTCTTTCAAATACTAATACTGTACTAAAAAGGGATGGACACTTGTGCATCATCAGCCCACATACAAATAAATACCACATGTGAACAAAAGAAAAAGGCTACTTTAGGCCACCCTTCCGAAAGCGGAAGATCGTGGAAAAATAAACATGTCTATATATTATAAGGTTGCTGATTTTATCATTCCTTTTTTTGTTAATGTCACTTCTTTATTGCTAATTTTACCATTTCTTTTTTTGTTAATGTCACTTCTTTGCAAGTGTATAAAAAGGAATGGTAAAATTAACAACCTATTATAATTCTTCCATTGTTCTATTTTTGCATTGGGTGGCCTAGAAAAGGAATGCTCAACAATGCTTTTTTCACTTGGTGTTATCGTAGCCACGTTATTTTGCTCTCATACTCATGGGCGGTTCTAGCATAAGTTGAGGGGTTCAAACGAATTCCCTAAGTTCAAAAATGATATTAAAATTCTACATTTTAACATAGATTTTATTTCGTATATATAATATTGTTTGCACTGAATTATTCATATGATACTACTAAAGTAAATAATAATTCACTTACATTTGTGAGCAAGTAGACAATATAACTTAACAAAACAAACTAAATCAAGTCTAATTAATTTTCAAACAAAATAAATACCATTACTTTATTCAAAAATCGGTATACAAAAAATATTCTAAACATTAATTTCTTTTCACTGCTAAACCAAAATTCTGAAGCCACCCTTGCTCATACTTCACATTGATTCATTTGTAGAAGTTCTACTTTTTCTTAATGAAAACGTTTCATCTCAACATCTGCCTATTGTGAAAAGTTTTCGTATCATCATTTAATAACTAGGGTGGTTTTAACAATTCTGCCTACTTCCTCCCAAAGTCTGTAACGTGGTGAAGTGAAGTAGTGATTGCAACTACCATGAACATTATCAAATCCTCTCTCCTAGAGATATATAATGATGTATTATTTGACTTTTAACTAACACGTAATACGATAACATGCTATGTGTTGTGCTAATTTATTAGGGGTAAATTTATATTGCGCTATTTCTTGGAATATGTATTGCAAAAAAGAAAATACTACTCACGATCGACACTTGAACCATGGTATATAAAATACACTGCACATGTTGTAGTCTTATAATTGCTGAATGGGTGAATTGATCAATTAGATGTTAATAGCTTGGTTTTCTATTCTTTTTTTACTTATTAAACTTGCACAATTCTATGTAAGTTTTATACATGTGAGATTGGATTAGTCAGAATACTCGATGATGGGAGCAGTGCGGATAGTAGTGTATGATTGGTCAAGATTTTGAACAATTTCGTCAAGTGCCTTGAGGCACAGACGAGGTGCTAAATCATGAAATGAGAAAAGGAAAAAAAAATGCAGATAAAAAAAAAAAAAGAAAAGGAAAAAAATTTCAGATTCGGTTATTATCAAAGTTATGCTATTCCAAAATTCTCTTCACTCTTGACTCTTGAGAGAGTTGAGTCGATGCCCAGTCTCTTGGACTGAAGTATATCCAAAAGGTTCAGCCCAAGAGACATATCTTGACTGAGAGAAAACTACATGGGCCGGCCCACGTCAAGCAAGCCCAAATGTTAAAAGAATATCGGTTTCTACATTTTTCAATTTTTTTGGGGAAAATGTCGGCTTAGAACATGTTTTGATAATTAATACCTGCTAAGAATATGCTAAGAACATGTCGGCCCAATTGTTAATCTTGAAAATGTCCTTGGCGGATATTAATTATCGAAACACGTCTTTAGCCGTCATTTTCCCTTTTTTTTCTTTGATACTACGTTTTCATGTTCATAACACCCAAAATAAAAATGAATGAAAATCTTTTGTGTAATGATGACCTATATGATTACCCATGAAATGAAAAATAATATCCAACAATGCCTTAATTTACGATTTGAGTTGTTCATTTTGTACGTATCAACATGTCAGGTCATTTGAAAATATATACTTGTAAAATTTGGTTGAATCATATTTGTCTTCAAATAAATGAACGATGAGAGTTTGACCAGTACTTTGTAACAAATATGTCTTCAAACGGACACTAATGTTTAATTGATCTAATTTTTGGTATGGGTAATAAACACATCAAAAACTAAAAAATAGAAAAACTTTTCGATTCATCAAATAAAAGGTTGATAGATTTCATTTTACATCGTGAGGCCGAATTTTTCATATAGATCTACATGCCGAAATTGTGTGGACCCATTTCCGATGATTATGATTTTTAATTGTCAACAAAATTTTAAAAAACGGTTGATTTCAATCATTATTGAGGCCCAAAAAAACCCATAAAGAAGCCCAATTTGAGATGCAAATCCAACAATTTGACGGATTTTTCAGCGTCAAGTGAATACCATATAGTGTCCACTTGGTGCATTCAGACTATCCATTTAGGTTTTGGTCTGAGCCCTCCAATATACTTTTTTTGGATGGCTAAGATGTTCCCGCTTGAGCACCATTTCAGCTAGGGCACTGAAAATTTTCTCCAATAATTTTCCCTCGCAACGACGAGACCCAACGGTCACCACACTCGCCACCTCTGACCTCTGTATCTTGCTCTGCAGTCCTTTCAACCAACTCCTCCAGAATCTGCAACCAATTCAAAATACTCCTATCAGGTACTCTCTCTCTCTCTCTCTCTCTCTCTCTCTCTCTCCTGATTCTCTGTGCGTGTGTACGATTGAAGTGAACGGCTGAACGGAGAAAACTCCCCTAAAATCTTCATCAAGAGTACTCCTATCTCTACTGTTATCTGTTGAGGTCTCCTTCTACGCTGTCCAACCCTAGACCAGCGATTTACCTTATTTCAAAGTCCTTCTGTGTTTGCGTGTCCATTATTGAATGCCTGTTTAGTTTTTCTCTATTGTAAGGTAGATTTTCAGTACTGTGGTATTTCTAAAGTGATTGTGTACTCGCAGATTGCCCGAAGTTGAATCAAATATTTTGCGAGCAAGGTACAATATCTACTTACCCAAAAAACAAAAATGCTACTCACACAACAATCCAAACACAACCTCTCACATACATATGGGCTCCACACACACTACTATGTGTGGGCCCCACATGTATGTGAGAGGTTGTGTGAATTGTTGTGTTTGGATTGTTGTGTAAGTAGCATTGTCCCCCAAAAAAAGGTACAAAAATGCTACGTACACAACTCTCGACCACAACTGCGTTCGGAGATGTTCAATGCATATGGGTTAATATGCATCAAACTGCTCCGGATGCAGTTGTGATTGAGAGTTGTGCATGCAGACTTACGGTTTTGCAAAAGTGTGTGGGATTTTTCCCCATCTATTATGCTCTGTACATGTGCTTTCTCCCTTTCAGTTTTTATTGAAGAGGAGGCGACCTTTTGTTTGATTTGTGAAGGGACTCTTTTGTATGGCGTTCGGTTGAGTATGAAAAATGCTCCTTTTATTAGGATGGAAAAGAGTTTGATGCAATTTTTTTTTGGGAAATTACAGTAAGCCCCCTTCAACTATACCTCGGTAACGAGTTGCCCCCTTCATCGTTTAACTCGGACACTTTACCCCTTTCATCTTTTTTCGCGTGACACTTAACCCCCTGCCGTTAACGGAATTGCTGAAATTACCAATTTACCCTCTTTGGGCTATTTTTGTGGGTGGTGCTAAAAAATTTTTTTTTTCTTTGGCTGCCGGTTTGGTTTGCCCTACGCTCATTCGCTTATTTATACAAGAATCTTATTGTGTTAGTGGGTTTTTTAGTTAAATACTATTTTGGTTAATCTTTGATAAAGGAATCGGAAAAAAGAAAAAAAATTGATCAAAGGTTTAAAAAAAAGGCCACTCAAATAAGCAATCAGGAAAATAAAATGTTTTGATAAACACTTTCCAAAACCTTGATTTAGTATTTTAGCCCAAGAAAATAAAGCTCAAGTCAAGACCAAGACAAAAAAAACCCAAAAAAGAAGATATTTTGGAAGGAGATGTAAATATGTAATTTCTGGAATAGTTTTAGAATATTTAGATTCTAGAAGATGTTTAGAAAAAGGACATTAATAATGCCACGATGAAGGTTGCATTCTTTTTATTTTTGGAGCTTAACTTATTTACCCTTTTGGAACTTAATTTAAAATACGTTTAGCCCATACATTCTTCTTAACATATTTTTGGAGCTTAACTTATTTTGTACTCTTTGGTAACCTAATGTAAAATAAGTTTAGTTCATGCATTCTTCTAAACGGAGAAATAAGTTAAGCTCCAAAATAATTTAAGAAGAATACAACTTAAAAAATAAGTTCAGCTTCATTTTAAGGGGAAAAGAACGCAGCTAGTCTTTTAGTGACATGACCTTTGGGCGCTTTGTCAGTTAGTCGTGTAGCCCCCTTTGGGGGTGACATGTCGCGGATTCGATTCCTTTGAATAAGAGATCAACCCCTTATGGTTATTAACTAAACTACTAACTCCACTGATTATATCGCCTCACCAAAAAAAAAAAAAAGGTGAGTATTGTGATTGCTTAACCCCACGGATTCGATTCATTTATATTTGTATGATTTCAAGTTTTAAATTGCTTTTGCATAATATCTTAATCAATACAAGTGATTGTGATTAGCTTAATTGGCTACCATTGTAAACTTTCATAGGACAGTTTGTTTTTTTTTTCTCAATCAGTAGGAAAGATCATTAGATCGATCATCTATGAAGTACAAAATACAAATTAAACCACGGGACATTATATCCATTATGTGAGAGTTCGCGAGATAACCAAGTTCAAACCAATAGGATAAACCCAATTCAACTACAAACCCTATTAAAGGGAGAAATAACCCCAACAAATATAAATGAAAGAACACCCACACGCAGGTGGAAATACTTGAACCCCTGACCTCCTTATGAGATGCAAGAGTCCTGGCCAATTGAACTAGTCTCAATTGATTTCGTTGGGTAGATTAAGGGGTCATTCTTTGCCAAAAGCAACAATTAAATGTGAGCTATTTGTTTAGTTATATATATGTCCCCTTAATGAGGTATCATATAGGATTACTATATAGGATTACTGTAATTGTGGGCTTATATCCCATTGCATGTAATTCAAATGTTTGTATTCGTTTGTCGCTTGTAATAAAAAAAATAAAAATTAATTAGCACAATATGGTCCACATTCTTAACAGGTGGTCTATGGCTTGGAGGAGGCAGGAGTGCCATTTTTGTGGGGGGTGAGATCGAACTCTTGGTCTTTACCTGATGGAATGAGAGAGAGAGAAAGAGACAAAAAAATAGAGTGCTTTGTTTTTTGTTTTTTTTTTGCTTTTTGGCAGCCCCCGGATGAAGGCCCGGTTTGCAGAGGAATGATCAGCTAGTTGCACTGAACAGACAACAGCTAGCAGTATCCAATCTGCTGATCACTGAATATCTAAGACGCAACTCTAACCTTAGAAAGCGTAAAGTAACCATACTAAAATTACTATAGACCCATAAAATAGAGGAAAAAACAAGAGTTCTAAAAAAAGAACGGGCTGAAACAGAGTTTCCTACGAAAAGTTATAAGCGAAACAAAAATAGCCCAAAGAGGATAAATTGGTAATTTCAGCAATTCCGTTAACGGCTCACTAACGGCAGGGGGTTAAGTGTCACGCGAAAAAAGATGAAGGGGGTTAAGTGTCCGAGTTAAACGATGAAGGGGGCAACTCGTTACCGAGATATAGTTGAAGGGGGCTTATTGTAATTTCCCCAATTTTTTTTTAATCGAAGTATTATTCTCTAGTATTTCTTTTTATTTGCAAATATACTTCAGTTTTGAAACATATTTCAAAACTACTTTAAAACACATATTAAACATGCGCCATGCTAAAGAGCTAGATTTAGGGAGCGCCACGCAGGTGCCAACGTGTACGTAAAACACATTTTACGAATATAGATTGGGCGTAGAGTGTTTTTTGATCAGCAGGAAGTGGAGTTTTTTAGACTAAGATGTTTTCTTTGGACCCATTTACATCAGTATGGAATTTTTTGAGCCAAATTTATTAATATGGTGGAATCTATTGGAGCTTTTGTTGAAGACCACTAGTGTTGGTTGCCCAAGACCAAGACCACTAGTGTTCAAAGTAAAATCAACTGAAGGGGAAAGATAGATGAAGCCAGGGATAGTGGCCATCTACTTATCTTTATCATCACAAAAAGGGAAATTGAAAATAGCAGAAGTAGTTCAAGCATGAAAACAAGGGAACGTACTCATTTCATCTGACCAGGAATGTAGCATTTGCACCCATGGAAAGGACTATGGTTTCATGATAGGATGTAAGTGTTGGGAAGCTTCCTGTGATAGGATGGTATAACTTGCAACTATTGGGTTTTTTGGACTCACACCAAACAGTGTTGGGAAGCTACCATGTTTGTCTAATAATAAAATAAAATTTACTTTCAGTGGCGGTTCTAAGATTTTAATTCACCGATTCCAAAATATGTGTAGTTATTGACAATAAATTCTATACAAAAATAAAGTCTATTTCTACTAAACCAGTATGCAAACTTATTGTGCTGATTTTTTTAGTTTTGCTACATAGACAAATACCATTTTGTTACTCACAAATTTTATGGGATTTTTACTTATTTTGACTCTATACTTGTGATCTAGTGCCGACAATATTAACAAAAAAAATTACATTATGTGTGCAAATAAAGGTTTTTGGTGTATCGTTTGAATTGTCTAATTCAATATAGTAGAGTTGCACTTTGATATATTCTTCATATTATCCCCATCTGTATTCAAGTCTAACCAAACATGGTAGAATTATAAACGGAATAATCTCGTCTCGTATATTCCAAACCTATGGTCTCTCTATTCAATTCGTAATCTCATCCTCCTTTTCATTTTTTTAATTACTTCCTCTATCCCAAAAAAATTGTCCGATTCACAAACGAAAAATTTTTAAAATTTATTTTTCACAATAAATTTAATTTTTTTACTTATTCAGTAGGAAGAGGCAAAAAGTTTGAATTTTTTTCGACAAAAACGCATAATTTTTAAATTCTCCTTTTGCGAACCAGATAATCTTTTTGAAACTGAGTTGTTTACAACTCACATTAGTCCTGTGTATCTTTAGAATCTGTTGAGCATTCTCATTTGCATAGCAAGTGGTGCAATGGCAAACATATCAAATCATCCCCCCAGAACAGAAGTGACGTTCAAGCAAAGAGATATAAAGCATCACTTATTGAAGAAGGAAAAGCAAAAGGATGCAATTTTCTCTCTCTATTTCAACCCAAGGCACACATGTGACAATAACAAGCCTTGAAGCCTGTTTCTTCTTCCCCCTCCAGTCCAGACTGAAGAGAAATGTAAATGGCGATTAAATACATGATTTTCCTTCTCCAAATTTGTTCAGTGGCTTGTATATGTGTATATACATATTTATTATGTATATGTAATTTCAGGAAATGGGTTTCTTCAGATTTCTGATGTGGTGAAGAAGTTCCAATCAATTAACAGAGGGTAACTGCATCAATGGCAGATTTGCAGTTGTATGTAGAAGACGACCAAGTAATTCGAACTCTTAACCCTTTCGATTATTTCTTTTAATTTTCTGTTTTTGAGGTGACCTTTTCCCATATGCATGCTACATTTAAGACAGTAATGGTACGAACACAACTCCAGACCCAACTGCATCCAGGGTGTTCGATGCACGTGGGCCTACATGCATGGGATGGCTCCGATCTCCGAACACACTTGTGTCCAGAAGTTGGGTTCCTAGACTTTTTGTTTAAGACCTTCAGCTGTTTTCCAATTGAGATTTTGATTTATTACATTAGTGTCTAGCATTGGAGTAAAAATTAGTATTACAATACTTTCTGCAAGTTTGCATACTCCTAGGCTCCGTTTGTTTGGACATAAAATGTTTTACCCATTTTCCGTTGATTTCACTTGATTTTGTTTTTACCTTTCTCTTACCATCTATATATTCCTTACTAAAGACATGAATACATCATACCTACACACAGATCATGGATTTCTGGAAGCAATTGGAAAAGGAAAAAAACCAAAGGATAAGGAAATAAAGTCCACACGAATCTCTTTACTTTATTTTCACTTTGAAAATCTCCCCATAAATTCAGGATCCAAACAAAGCCTTAAAAAAGAAGAAATACGTACTGAACAGTGTGATTAAAGAAAATATTTTTAGTGAGCAGTTATCTAAGCTTTTTATATGGCCTGTGGAATTTCATGTTTGGTTATTCTTGTCTAGGTAATAAAACTGAGAGATTTTGGTTGCAGGCGGTGATGGATAATGGGATACTCCGACTCACCTTATCAATTCCAGGAGGGACTGTTGTTGGAATCAGATACAATGGAATCGACAATTTGCTTGAACTTAATAATCCGGTTCTAAATGGAGGGTAAAATGAGGTTCCTCCTGGTTTTACAAATACTGTTCACTGTCACATGTGTGGATATTAGAGACACGTATACTTGTGCGTGGGTGGGGTAACACAAAGTTAAACAATTATGGTTGCCCAGCTCATAAAAATTGGTGAAAGTTAAGAATTTTTCTGTTGTTGAGCTCCAGAAATCAGCATTGGACATTGCAATGGAATCCTCAACACGATACTGAAAAACCTCCGTGTTGTTTCAGCATGCTTTTTGGCTGTGCAGGCAGTTCAATTTCTGCATCCTGTTGTGCTTCACTGCTTCCCTTGTCACTGCATTACGGGCAAATTCTTTAAACATAATTGGCGGCCTATCTCTCTCTTTGCTAGAGTTTTTATGTTAAACATGTTATAGTTGTAATTCTTGTTGCTCTTCCCTGCACAAAGATACATAGAATAGAACACTGGAACATGTCAACGCTTTGAAGGATCAGGAGGCCACTGGTTGGGATTTTGGAGGGGAGGTCCCAGAGGTGGAGGGGGCTGTTTCATAAAGGTAGTGGAGGAACATTGAGAGAGAGGAATGCCTGTTGGCATTCGATTGTGGCAGTGAATGGTGCTGCTCTATTTTGTTTTCTTTCGGGAGACTTGATGTGTAAGTATGTGCAGTTCATATGCAATGCAAGCGCAGGTGCATCTGGTGAATGCATCTTTGCATTAGTAAAATGGCATCACAATGTTTTTTCCATCCATAACTTTGCTCAACTGTTATCAATTTGACTGGGTAAACTCAAATCGGATAGTTCAGGGACTCACATATTCAATTACAGTCCAGGGACGAAGTCCAACTCTTTTTTCCCCTTTAACTTTAGGGGATAAGAATGGAATTTACCTCTCTAATTTGCAAGTATTGTGCAGGTTCTGGGACCTTAACTGGGCTGAACCAGGGCACCAGGGAACTGCAGGCATATTTGATGTGTCTGTCCTCTCTCTCCCCCCTCCCCTCTCTCATGAACTGTAGTTCAGAAATTAAAGAACTGTTTTTGGAAATACATATGAAATGCCAGTAGCTATGAAAGCATGAAAACATTCCATTTTGATTTATAAACAAATATCCAAAACAAAGGTCAATGGCTGTGCAGGCTTGATGGAACAGGCTTTAAAGTTGTAGTAGAAGATGAAGAACAAATAGAGCTCTCATTCACGAGGCCGTGGGACCCCTCGCTTCAGGTTGACCACTCCCCCTTAAACATTGACAAAAGGTCATTTCTGCAATTTAATTCTTCTGTCATTTTTTGTTTGTTGGAACTCAGAACACATCCAATTTACTTCAGTTTTTTGTTGATTGGAAGTCATAACGATGATGAAGATATCATTGATCTTTTTTTTTTCCAGGTTTATAATGCTTCGTGGTTCCCCAGGATTCTATTCCTATGCCATTTACGAACACTCAAAGGAGATGCCTGCTTTCAACCTCTATGAAACTAGGATTGCTTTCATGCTCAAAATAGACAAGTACTCAGATTTCTTCATCTCTTGTTGAAGAGCAATTATATTTAGAAAAACTAATGCTACAAAGAAACTTATTAAAATGTTGTTTGGTGGCAATGCATCTGTCCTAGTAGTGTGGCCCATACACGATGGATTGCTCAGTGTAGCTACACTTAAGCTTAAACTTATTATGGGAGTTTTTTTCTCCACAAAACAAACTATCCTTGCGAAAAAATAATATGATCAAACCCTTAAGCAACGGAAGTGGCATTTTCTGATTTTTCAGGTTTCACTATATGGCACTAGCAGATAATAGGCAAAGATTCATGCCCTTGCCGGATGACCGGTTACCTGGTAGAGGTGAACAACTGGCCTACAAGGAGGCAGTCCTACTTGTTGATCCTATTGAGCCAGAATTTAAAGGCGAGGTATAAACTGCTTTGTACTGTCCTCGCTTCCTTTATTGTTCACATCTTTAGAAGAATAAAAAGGTGCATTCTCTTTGGAAAATGTCTGGCATTTTTTTGTGTGCAAAAACAATTGACTTCGAGGAAACACCAAAAAGATTTTTCTGAATTTCCAAAACTGTACAGGAACAAAAATGACACTTGCATGAACTCAACGAGTGATTTTGAACTTCTCACAGTTCCATTTGTTTCTGTTTCCCAAATCAAAAGGTCCAAACAAAAACAGAACAATACAGACTCCTCGTAAAATTATTTTCGCCATTCACCATGGGTTACGTTTTTCCTTGGAGAAAATGTCTTTCTCATGGGTCCAATTTTCCCTGGTGATCATGTCGCTGCCTATATAGCAATATTCTTGCATACCCTTCGATTGATTCTTTATTGATCTTCACATATACAGGTAGATGACAAGTATCAGTACTCTTGTGAGAACAAAGATAACCGGGTTCATGGCTGGATATGCTTTGATCCGCCCGTGGGTTTCTGGCAAATCAGTCCCAGCAATGAGTTCAGAACTGGGGGGCCAACCAAACAGGACCTTACCTCCCATGTTAATCCAACCACCCTAGCTGTATGTGCCTGAACGAATTGCAATATTTTGCTTAAGACTCTCTTTATTTCAACCATTTGAACTGTTTGATGATCTTCAAGAGAAGTTATAGGCATTGATGAAAATGGTACTAATTACAGATGTTTGTAAGTGCCCATTATGGGGGAGAGGATTTGTCACTCCAATTCGAATCTGGGGAGCCGTGGAAGAAAGTCTTCGGACCAGTTTTCATCTATGTTAATTCTGTTTCAGATGGAAACGAAGCGCTCTCTCTTTGGGACAATGCTAAAGAACAGGTCTGACACTGGAAAAAACTGCATGTGTAGTTTAGGCAACGTGGATATGGATCATATAATTATTATTTGAATGGAAATTGATTTTTTTTTTAGTCTATTTTTAGATGGAGGTTGAAGCCCAAAGCTGGCCATATGAGTTCCCGAATTCAGAGGACTTTCCAGGGTCTGATGAAAGGGGTACTCTCTCTGGAAGATTGCTAGTCTATGATAGGTAAGTTTTGAAACGTATGATGAATCAACTTGGAAGAAATTTCAGCATTCATTAAGCCTCTCTTATTTCAACTTTTGTTGCCTTTTCTGGTTAGTAATGCTACAGACCCACAAAATTTCACAGAAAAGTATATCCCAATTGCAGTTGCCTTCATTCTAATGGAATGTGGGCCTTATTTAGACTGAACGCTGTGTTACCGGCTTACGAATATGGTCTCTGAAAATGGTCATTCCGGTTTTTTTTTTTTTTTTTTTCCTTTTTCCCATTGATCATCAAACGTTTTACGGGGATAAATAGAAATAATCAAACTTATATAGTCTATCTTTGAAATAGGTATATCAGCGAGCAACCTCTACCTGCAATCGGTGCTGACGTGGGGTTAGCCCTGCCAGGAGAAACTGGATCATGGCAAAGAGAAAGCAAGGTGGTCATATTGCTTTTGCTCTAATATCATGTCAGGCATTTATGCTCAAGTACATTTTTCATACAGTCATATTACACCGCCATGGTTTCAAGTAGTGGTATTGGGAATGAATCAGTGTTGGTCCTCGTTTAATTAGAAGTGAATATGAAACGATACCTAAACTAATGAGACGCAAAAAGCAACCAAATATGCCTTGTCGATTGTGAACCAGTTGTATCAGCTATGAACCGGGAGGTATTTTCTTCTGATAAAAAAAAAGGAGGTGAATCAGTTAAGAACCGAGACATAAACTATTTGCATTTTGCACCCTCACTTGTATAATGATGAGTATATGTGTGGAATGCCTGTAAAAGTTAAACTCTGTGTAGTGTGTACCAGCATTTACCTTGTACACAATTCTTCTCAGGGCTACCAATTCTGGACCACGGTGGATGAAAAAGGCTATTTTGGAATCAAGAATGTACGAATAGGCGATTACAATCTCTATGCATGGGTACCGGGTTTTATTGGAGATTACCACTGTGATGTTTCCATCGCCATAACCTCAGGTTCTCAGTTTAGCCATTCAAATTTTATGAGTTTCAAGTTTTCATTTCTTAGACTATAAAAATTGTCCTTTTAAAGAGGATTTCCTTTCTTGTTCTGCTACCCTTGCATTCAATCTCACTGCCGGAACACAATTCTATTTTATAGGACTTAATCAAAATTACATGTATATTGATCAGGTTGTGAAGTAGATTTGGGTAATCTGGTATATGAGCCTCCAAGAGAGGGGCCAACTCTGTGGGAAATTGGCATTCCCAATCGCTCAGCTGCAGAGTTCTACATTCCTGATCCTAACCCAAAATACGTAAACAGACTCTATCTCAATCATCCTGACAGGTTAGCTCTTCTCCACTTCAGCTTAAACACTTGATTTGGGTTATCGAATTTCAAAAACAAGTGATCAACAAAATGTTCACAATACTGTGTTTAATAATCCAAACAAAAGTTTTACGTGGTATTTTGTTTCGAATGGATAGGTTTAGGCAGTATGGTTTGTGGGAAAGATATGCAGATTTATACCCCGATGGCGATTTAGTCTATACGGTCGGTGAAAGTGATTTTCGAAAAGATTGGTTCTTTGCTCACGTGAACAGGTGCAAAATTCAACACTGACCAGATCCTTTCCGTTTAGTCTATGTCGTTATTTCTCTAGAATTTCTTATGGTCATGTTGGCTGTATGTTGCTTTCGTAGTTTTTGCCTTTGGAAATTTCCTGCTCAGTTCAGATAGATTACCTTCTATGCTTTCTACCACTAATAAGTGGCAATATTACTCTTTCCACTTTCAAACAATCAACAACGTTATGCGGAAACCTATGTTACATGGACTCGGATATAGGTATCAGATATGGGTGTGTTCCCAAGTGTCAGACTCGTCTAATTTTTGTTCTTAAAATTTACGCCGGTAATGCAAAATTAATACAAGGTTCTTATTATTTCTTGTGTTAATAAGGTGTCATAGCTTATTTCATACATAATATGAGAGCTTTGTGCATGGTTCTGCAGTAAATTTGAGTACTGAATATGCTTTCGAGCTGAGCGTTTCAACTGAAAATATCTAGGCACTTATTTTACTCCCTAGCTCAATGTTGAGTGTCCCACATGAGTAGTTTGTACGTTTAAGGTTGACAAAGACAGAACTTTGAGTGCCTAAAGCTTAAACAGCTCTTTTGAGTAACAGAAAGGAAAAAAAAAGACTGGAGTGCGAGAGTTAAAGAGTCAAACTTTTTCTTCCTTCCGAGCTTTCAAGCAACATCTACTGCGCCTTCACTGCCCATCGCGCTCCTTTGTCAACCCCCCTTTTTTTTATCAGCTAACAAGCATAAATTGCGCAATGGTAGGAAAACTGGTGATGGAGCATATGAAGCAACTACATGGCAGATCAAGTTTCAACTAAAACATCTGTATGAGGGTGAAACTTACTATCTGCGGCTGGCTCTTGCCTCTGCCCAACAATCTGTTTTAGAGGTAGGTAAAATAGATCATGCATTCGAGTTTCTCGCTTTCCATTTCCCTCCAGGAGTTGTAGAATAGCCCAAAATTCTAGTTCTAGTAGTTTCAAAACTTCGTTTCGGGGTATATTTAAATCATGTGTTTTTACAAGAATTTATCAAGGGATAGGGAAATGATAGGTTACCCGAAAGATAAAATTGCTTTTCCTTTCTCTTTGTAAATTCACAACGAATTCTTGATCCAAACAATGCTTAACTGACTAGTATCAAATTTCTTTTGAGAAGGTTCGAGTCAATGACCCACGAGCCAATCCTCCTCAATTTTCAAGCGGATTGGTTGGAAAAGACAATGCAATTGCAAGGCATGGGATTCATGGGCTCTGTTACCTGTTCAATGTGGACATACCCGGTGCTCAACTTACCGAAGGTGATAATACCATATTTCTTACCCAAACAAGGAACACTAGCCCTTTTCAAGGGATCATGTATGACTATATTCGGTTAGAAGCCCCTCCAGTTTCTAATTCCTGAAATGACCTTCATTTTTTCGCTTGTATGTTTAAATTCCAATTAGCTATAAATTCCAATTATCTCTCCGAGTTGTTGGGAATTACTACCAATTTCAATGAGCTATAAATTCCAATTATCTCTCTGAGTTGTTGGGAATTGTTACCAAAGATTTACCTAGGGGGTTTAAGAATCTGATCCACGTGTTCTACGTTTTCCTCTTTAATTGTCTTGATACTCTGCTCTCCTATACATATGTAGTGTTTCATTAACACAAACCAACTATTGCAAATGCTATCTCACACCAAGGAAAAGGAGGTCATCACATTTATGTGGTGTTAATTGGACTTTTCAAGTTGCTTGGTACCCTCCGCAGCATCAGATGTTTCAACCTGCATCTTTGCAAGACCAGCTGCATCTTGTTTTGTTTCTTGCACTTATTTCTTTGCCTATATTTCATTTGACCATAACATTATCACAAATCTTTTATGAGCCCAAGGACAACAAACTATACAAAAACTGTGACCACACAAGATTATGTGGAGCTCGGCATGTTTGAAAGCATGAGAAACCCTATTTGAAAGCAGGAGAAATGTGACATGATTTTCAAGCATGAGAAACTCCTATTTAAAAGCAGGAGAAACTCTAATGTCTGTGACATAATTTTTGTATTGGGGACCCTAAGCGGTAGATTCGTAGGCCTTGCCTTATTAGGGTTAGGCTTGAATCTATCACATTTTGAATAGATAGACTAGTAATTTGTTATAAAAAAAAAAACATAACAGAACGGATTTAATCCGAGTCGTCCATGCCGAAATGAACAAATTATACAGCACCGTCCAATCCAACATCCAACATCATCTCCCAATGGGCAAATCATAGAATTTGTTAGTTTCCTCCAACACCTCAAACTATAGTAATGAATTTGCATGACTTTTAAATGTTCAACGTATCTGTGCAAAGATGACGATGAATTCAAGAATTGAGGCATTTTCCAGTTACAATATATAGTGCACAGTCACAAGAAAACAATGAAACCAATGCTAATCATGCAATTCCTCACGGGATACATCCATTTTGCATTTCTAAATGTAAATAAACAAAAAGTTGCATTCCACTAAATATTACTCCAGAAAGTTACGCAAAAATAATCCGTTAGCACAACATAAAACCTACATAAGAGGAAAAAACAAATTCCTTAACAGGCTCATTAGAATCAATGTAACGCTTTCGGAGGCACAAAACGAAACAGTAAAATGACTTAAATGAGAATAAAATTACTTCAAAGTTTTTCTATAAATTCATTTGTTTTCCCCCTGTTCTTTTTTGTCTTCAGATTCTTTTCCCTTTAACTGACTCATGCCAGACATAAACTTGGCATCAACAAATGCATTTCAACCAAGACACTTGATTCGCATGCGAGTGCAACAATGTGTGAGTGGGAGCGCGAGTTGAAACGTCTTTGAATAACATCTCACACAAAATTACCGAAAAGCGAAAATTGAGAGTGGGAGCACGGGACATTTTAGCGTGATCGCTAAATTTTCCCGGGTGAAAAAATGGAACAATGATTAGCCACAAATGATTAACAATAATGCGCACTCGAGATTGCCACCTGCGCAACTTAGATCTAGTAATCACTTATATACGGAAAAAGGAAAAGTAAATGTACCAATGGATGAGATATCCTCGTCACAAAAAAGAAACGGAATCTGATCCACATATTTTACTATCTGAGTACGTTTTAATACACAAACATATTGATTCGCGTTACAGACCCTCATCACCATTACACTTTCTGCGAACATTCTTATGTAGACCTTCCATCCCATTTTGGTAGGCCCCTACGAAAAGGGGTGCAATTTTCAGATAAAAAACTAAAATACTTCCATACATGATTTTTCGAGTTTCTTATCACCAAATTAAAAATGTCGATTAGTTTTTCAATTTGGTACGAAGGAAATCAAAAAATTATGAACGGAAGCAATTTATTTTTTGATCCGGAAATTGCACGTGTTTCGTAGGAGACTATCAAAATGGAATGGAAGGAGTACATATGTAGTGTTCCATTAACACAAACCATGTATTGCAAATGTTTTCTTTCACAAAGAGAGAGGAGATAACTAAAGAGACAAACTAACGAAATCTATTTATTACATTTAGGTGTGGGGTTAATTGGACCTTTCAAGTCGCTTCTTGGTATCCTCCGCAGCATCAGCTGCTTCAACCTGCATCTTTGCAGTCCGGAGATCAGCTTCACTTGATTCCTTCTCGTTTCTTGCACTCATAATCTTTGCCTATATTTTTATTTGATCATATAATTATCATCACCCGAAAATTTATTGAAGAGCACAAGCAGGGGCGGACCCATCATAGGGCACGTGGGGTCACGTGGCCCCAAGCCCTTAAAAAAAAATTTTGTTCGATTTTGTATGTATATTATTTATGTTGAATATACATAAGTAGTTGTCTATTGGTGTAGTGGTAAAGTGCTCACCTCCTAACCAAGAGGTGGTGGATTTGAGACTATCCCCATGCTCACCTACAAGTTTTTTTTTTCCCTTTTTCTCAAAAGGATGTTTTTTTTTTTCAAAAGGCAATACAAATAATAGTGCGTACCTTATTTTTTATACTATTCATCGTTTTTCCAAAAGGTAGTCAGGAGGTTTTTTTTGCCTTTTTCCCAAAAGGCAGTAGAAAATGTGTGTGTGTTTTTTCTTCTTCTTAAAAAGCAGTACAAAATAGTAGTGTTTGCCTTGTTTTTTATACTATTCGTGAGTTTGAGTCTACCCCACATGTGATAATGTTGTTTTAATGCATTTAGTCAAGGTGCGCAAATTTGCCCATGTAGCTAATTATTAAAATACATATATACTTTGAAATTGTTAATTTATCATGAATGCTAAAATTATTTTGGAGTAAATGCATGTGATTAATTGTAACTCATATATTACGGTTACAAAAAAAATTGGTGCCTTCACTATGTCAAATTCCTGGGTCCGCCACTGAGCATAAGAGTCGTATCATTATCATACCAGAAAATTTATTCAAGAACACAAGAGTAGCCTAAACGCACAGCAACTAGATACACAGAAATTGTGACCGAAACTATTTATTTGTTCGGCTCTTCGAATTCACCATCCATGCCAAAAATGAGATTTAATCGAACATCAGCACCAACGACAGAACACAATTTGCTTGAAGTGTATACTTAAAAATTAAATCGTAGCTGTTAATTTTTAACAAGAAATATATGATTAGTTGATCATGTAGGTTTCAATGTCCAAACAATCTTATTTTTGGCATAAACGACAAAAAAAGGAGTCAAATAACTAAAAATGGACATTTCCGACCACACTCAATAGGCCTGGGACAAAACTTGTGAAGCGCACAACGCCCAAAGGCTCAGCTCCGTAATATTTGTAATGGTAAATTAGTGCAATTCTATGATTTTTGTGCTAAATTTGGCATTAGCAAAACCCAATTTTATATATCATCTTTAGAAATAAGAGAGGAAACACTTAGCTGGCTGTGAGAACAGATTCTAAATTATAACTTTAGATTATAAGTCTCAATTTTTTTAGAAGCAGATAATCTTGTTTATTATAGCTATAAACTATTACAGTGTTCTAAAAGTCACCCGCCTAGGCTGATTAGTCCCCATCTAGGCGTTAGGCGGTGGTCCAACGCCTAGTTTAGGCGGCCGACTAGTCGGGTGCCTCGTCCTTGCCTAAGCGCTTGGCTGCTGACTAGTCGGTGCCTAGGCGCCCCTTTTTCGCTCAACCAGCGCCTAGGGATTTTTAGAACATTTAACTATTATTGAACTGCAATAAAAGCTCATAATGTTCCAAAAAGGTGGAAATCAATATTCAAATTACTATCTAAAATCGATCCAAAAAGCACCTCAAATTTTTTAACAAATACTCGAAAAAGCTTTTTAAATACTAATCTCAAAACTGTTCATAACTCACTCTCAAAGCTTTTTAAATACTAAAATCTCAAAACTTACTCGCGAAAAAGCTTTTTAAGGGGAGACAAAATAATACAAAATATGGGAGATGCTCAACAAATACTGAAATATGCCCAGCATATGTATCACCACCCACCACAGTTTAAAACAAAAGTCTTCACCGGTCTATCACATTCCAGGTGTAACCAAAATTCTTTTCTAAAGCGAACAATGCTACAAACACAACTTCAGACACAATTGTGTCCGAATCGTTAGATGTACATGTACATACATGAATGAATGCACCTTTAAAGATGTGTACCTAGACCTTTTTGTTCTAAAGCACATGATGCCTCGAACCGCTCAACCACCGCACATTGGTGTGAAATTCATATGCACTTATACGATCTACGGTCATAAACTTAAGTTGCAAGCTCTTCCGACTGATCGTGTAAGAGACCCGGAAAAAAATGACAACATCTCAACATTGAGACCCACCTAAAATAGGTTAGGATGCAAACAAGCCAAATACTGTCAGGCTCGGGTTCAAATCATTAATTAAATGAGTCTCAAAATGAGGTACGTATTTTGCGCAATTAGTAGACAAATTAAACTTGAACGAGCTCTTAACGAATTGAGCCTCAAACAGTTCACAAATGACTTGATTCATTTGCAGCATAGGCACTAATCCATGTGTTCTTTCATAAGTAAGCATATAGAAGGCAAAAGAGTGTACCTGACCAACTAAAAAGGCCTGAAAATTGCCAAAACCCTGCTGCAACGAAGCCGCGAAAGAGGCGAAGCCTCTCCTCACCGGAGACACCGCCGACTGTTCTGGCCGTCTTCCATCGGCGGCGACAGCGGCGGAGGACTCGACCGCGGTGGACGGCGGTGTTGACGATCGGCTCTGGTCCATCGGTGAAAGCCTTGTTGTAGATGTGAAACCCCAGAGCTTTGAATTTCTTGAAGAAAACTGCGTAGCTTGTGTGTTGGCGCCGACGAGGTTTTATGGATATTTTGCTACACGTGGCGGGGACGCCGTTACACAAGAGACAAAAACGAGAAGGAAGAGGAAAGGGTAGAGTGATGTGGAAAGGGCGATAGGCGGCACGTGGAGTGTGACATAATGGAAGTGTGTTTGACTTGTCCAAGGGTAGAGAATGAGATTTCCATTAATCCAATCTTTTTCGTGCCAGCAGTGACTACGGATGCAGGATTTGTACTCAACGGGATTAAATTACGTTTACTTTTACATTAATAACAAGAAGATAGTCTCTATAATATAAGTATTGATATTTATTAGTTATAAGATGAGATTGTGTACATATGCAGAGTCACATTTTATTTTACCATCACGGTTGAAAAATAATCGATAATTTAAAACTTTAGAATTTCTTTTCCACACGTATATATAAGCTTTATGAATCTTCCCCCCCCCCCAAACCAAGGGACTTGCCAATGCTATAGAACTTTTTCTATTTAACCTGAAAATATAATACTTTATTAGTGACATAATTAGAAGATATGAAGGACCTTAGCCCCGCTTGCACTCCTATGTCCGCCTCTATGTGGGAGCAACCTTTCCTTGTGTAGCAATATATATACTATTTCTTTACTTTCTAACAAGGTTGTGAATACCGTTTCGTACCAGCCAGCATCAGTCGATACTTACTGTTTTTATTTACTATGGTATACGTGGCAACTCTTCAGCTTTCCATGGGCCCATTATTTTTTATGGGCTGGGCTATTTTAGTGATTGGACACTTCAGGTCCATTCATTTCAATTGTTTTCTCAAAGGGAAAAAATAGAACCTCAAAAGACCTTTTAAAAGGAGCCCACATAAGTGCATAACCAATCAAAGTAGTAATTCAGATGAAACATCATGGGCTTTTTCGTCATTCAAGTTTCCTATCCGATTGCTCCCCTATATAAGATCGAGGCTACGAAAATTAGGGTATAAAAGCCCCAATCTGTCTCCCTCTCATTCTCGCTCTGTCCAACCGAACTAGAGGAGAGTCACAAACCGACAAACGGAGCCAGTACCTCTCTCTCTCTCTCTCTCTCTCTCTCTCTCTCTCTCTCAATTTTAGCATCCTCACCTCAATCATCACTCCTTGTAACCTATACACACACATCCATATCTACAGCTGCTTGAGAATTTATATGATTTGCAGTTTTTGTTGCAATCATTTTATTTTATTTTATTTGCTGTTGAGAATTTTATTTGGGTTTGGAGTTTTGAAATTGTTCGATTTTTGACAGATCTTGATTTAGAAAAGGAGAGAGAATGGCAACGTTTGAGCTGTACCGTAGGTCCACCATAGGCATGTGCTTGACCGAAACACTGGACGAGATGGTTTCGAACGGGACTCTCAGTCCCGAGATCGCTATTCAAGTCCTCGTTCAGTTCGATAAGGTAAATCCAGAGCTGTTTCCATTGCATTAGGTGAGATCTAGATGAATACAAGTGATTGTTTTCTGATATTGGCTTTGTGTTTTGTGGTGGTGTTTTGTTGGATTTCAGTCGATGACTGAAGCTTTGGAAACCCAAGTTAAGAGCAAGGTGTCCATTAAGGTAAACGGTTCTTCTGTTTCGTTTCGACTCTGTTATTGTATCAGTTGGTTTATGAATCGGCAACCATGAAGGGATGGGAGTGGGTTTTTGTTTTTGGGTCAGACTATAAGATGTTAGTATTAGTTATATTACTACGAGGTGTGCATAGGAGTCTAAGCCTAGACCTTTGGAGCGCTACACAACCATTTGGCCAAATCCCAAGGCTTAGAATTGAATGACTTGAGAATTGAATGTTAGGAGAGAGTTTCGAAGATAGTGGGTATTTGAGTAGTATAAAATATGCTCTGTAGATGTGTGCATTTCACTTGTTGCCAGAAAGGGCAAACTAAAATGTACACTGGAACTAGGTGTCCGTAGTTTTAGTTTGTCTTCGAGTGATTGTGTAATTTTGTACGGCTTCCGGGTTAAGGACTAGTCGTTCGGCAGTAATTCTCATGCAATTGAATAAATGATTGCCCTTTGGGGTACCATATCCTGGAGCAGGAACATCTTGTTGTACCCATATTTTGTATACAATAAGTATCCATCAAACATAACCTTCTTAATAATTTTGGAAGACGCATGTCATTTCACTAAAACTAGTAGCATGCTTGCACCATGTGCCCGTAAAACCAAAGCATAAGATGTGGATGTGGATCGCGGGATTGAGTATTTTTTTTATCTTGATGTTTTCGATCTTTGAAGGGGATTGATGCCTTGTTGAATTCTGGTTGCATCAACATTGCGGAGTTTACATAGAAACCAATTTGCACATTTTTTTCTATTAAGATGATAAATTCTATAATGGTGCTTGTTCTTCTCAATTCATGGTGGCAATATATCAAATGAACTTATGGTTTAACATGTTTCTTGTGATTTGGTTTTCAAATTTATAGTATACGTCGGCCCCTAAGACTTGTTTGTTGGGATTTATTCCCATTTATAATATACCTCGGCTTCAAAGATGAATATGGGCGATTTGATGTAATGTGAATAGAAGTGCGGTCATGCATACTTGATTGTTTGACTTGGTGAATCCGCTGCATTGCTCTTGATCACCAATACAAGGGGAAGGATGAAAGTTGACGTGGTAGAGTCAAGGGCTAAGGCACAACCAAGCACCACTGTCAAAGTTTTTCATTATGTCTTAGTTGGTGAAGTTGCATCAGTTTGTATACAGGGGCAAGATGCTTCCACCAAACAGAAGAGAAATTACAGTAAAAGATAAGGTGGTTATGAGTTTCCAAACCATTGGAGCAGAGAACACAACCTACATCAAAGGTGATGCCCATTGTAAATCCTATCTCTAGTAGATAATCTCCCCAGAACGACCATCCAAAGAATGAAGCACCTACAGACATGGTGGGTAAGCCAGGCTACATTATGCCGGGAGACTGTAAAAGCTTCAATACTAATTGATTGCCAATCTGTCGTCGCACTAAAAACGCCTGTAGGAATAACAGTACATATAGGCCTCATCCCTAACTGCTATATGTGGAGTGAAGCTTGCTGCGGTATGGTTTATAATTTCCTGAGTTTGGTTGTTCCTCCCCCGGACCATCTCCAACCTGCTTGATTATTGATTGAGCTAACTTTAGGATCTACAGATCTTCCCAGGTTGAAAATCTCTCTCCCAAAATCTTTCATTAGTAGACCAAGAGGATGCCAATTATCCAACCATAATAAGTGTCTTAGCCATTTCCAATCACATGATGAAACTTTGGTCAATTCTCGTTTGGTTGAAAATCTTCTTTAGTGTCCACGAAATTGGAAAGAAGAAGACTTGATTGTATAGGTTTTGATCTACTTGACCCATAAGGTGTCACTTTTTTGCACGCTGCTCAGTGCCCTCAGATGCCTGAACATAGAAGCTTATTCCAGTCAGTAAGCAACTTGAATCCCAGCTCACCTTCCCTCTGCACCCTTCTGTAAGAAAGCCTAAGAATCCCTTCAACTTCTTTCAGCTTTTCCTTGGGAAAAAGATTGAGCTCCAGTAAACTTGGTTGCTAAAAAAAGAGAGCTGATAAGTTGGGCTCTTCCACTGATGACAGTAATTTAGTAAACCAAGATTTAAACTCTAGTCAACATTCTTTTGCTGAGTCTGATAAGTTGGGGATCCCATGCCGATTTTTCGCAACCACAGAATTTGACGCTGGATTATGCACTACCTTCCCACAATGAGGAAAACTTCTGGCAATTGTAGTAGCCAAATTTTCATTCCTAGTTTGGGTTTCAACAGCATCATACAAATTAAGTTCATGCAAACTAATGAAAGAGAACCAAATAGATGGTGGGATACCAATTAAACAAGTACAAGACTCCTGCAGTGATTTTACAACTCATAAGACCCAGAGTAATAGACAAACATAATAACCCAATTACTCTATCTCTTGCTTGTTTTCTGTTAGCTCATCTGGTCCTCTGGATACAGAGGCTTGCCTATAGAGCTGGCTATGTAGGATAAGCCTTGTGCAATCCAGAATTCAAGAGGCAAATTGTGTACATGCACTCAAAGAGGGATAGAGAGAACCTGCTCTTCATGCATTCGTGCCATTTCTTCCACCCAACAGTTTGCTGTGAAGCACCAAGGACCTGCTTCAAGAAGCTTACCCATCCCTCCTTCATGAGCAAACAGGAAGAAATAGAAACCCTGGTCATTGGCCATAACATCTTCCAATCCAAACTGTCCCCAAATCTCGTAGAAATGATGCTTTTCTGTGGTTTCCTTGCACCCAATATGTCCAGTGTCTCATGGTTTGCCTTTTTGTTATGTTATGTTATGTTCTGCTTCTCTTTCTTTTTGTTTCTTTCTTTTCATTTTGTACCCTTAAATGGATGTTAAACATTTAGGTAAAGCGGTCCTTTTTATTAATAACTTTTCTTTTGTTTGTTGTAGGGGCATCTGCACACCTACAGATTCTGCGACAACGTGTGGACCTTCATCTTAACAGACGCACTGTTTAAAAACGAGGACAGCCAAGAGAACGTCGGTCGAGTTAAGATTGTGGCATGCGACTCAAAACTGCTCACACAATGAGATTCTTCTCCATGCAGTAAAAAGAGAGTGCCTAAAGGATTCAGTTTTCATCCGGTGTTGCAAAAGGGGATGGATATTTAAAGAGAGAAAAACTGGGGTTTGGTCTGATCAAGCTGCAATTCCAGTCACTTAAAAGAAGAGTGAACACAATCTGTAGAAACCATCAAAACCTTTTGACAACTTTTATAACATACTGGAGATACTACTTGATCATTTAACAAGCATATTGTATGATATTGTGCGAGTATGTGGTTTCATTAGTGTTCTTGCCTCTCCATTGTAGCTTTGATGATCTGCGGTAGTTCTGCTTTTCTTTTTGCAAATTGTGGTTTGGTATGATTTCATTACTCTCCTTGTCTCAATTAAGTTTTGTTATTTTTGGTGCATGTTTCTTAAAATGGATTTTAGAAGAGTTTTAGATTCGTGGATTTGATTGGAAATAACTTTGTGAGTTTTTTGCTCTAGACTTTTGGTGGAAACCCTTCAGAAATTGTCCTATTTTTAGATACATTTTTTGTCGAAATACTTGTAATCAGCGATATATACCAGAAAATATACTCTCCATGCTCTCAATGGATGAGTTCGTCAGAGACACATGGTAAGAAGCCTACGCTCATTGCCCGATGTCCATTGTGAACATGTACTAGATTTCGATACACACTGTCGGTATCCTTAATCTTTTGTGGTAGCGTGTAAAAAAGGCTATGAAGAATTATGGAAATTAACTATGAGATTAGCGCAAGTTGGCCCGCGATGGTTTGCAATTTCGAGTACCAAAAAAATAAAAATGAATGTCAACACTTTGTAGCTGAATTGACAATGCCGCACATTTTTCATTTATGTTTGTGGATTCAGTGTTGCATAATGGGCAGTTGGGGAATTCGTACTTTTTTTAAATCTTAAATTCCAGTTTTTTTTTTTTTTGGTATCCGTAACTTGAGCTATTTAGACGGACTTGGGAAATGAAACTTTAATAGGGCCGAATTTAAAAAAATATTAAATGAAGCCTGATTATTATTTTTTTGAACTGCGAAATGAAGCTTTGATTATTAATGGCCCGGATTTGCACAAGTCTCCTTGTTATCTAGTCCAATACAAACCCAGTTCGGCCTGTTATACGTGCAACCCTAATGCAAAGCTGTGGACTGTTCACTCTTGTATACTGGTACTACTCTACTAGTAGTCTAGTATGTTGTCGATTGTCTTTGCCGACAACTGCCGCGACTTTTTATCTAACGGAATTGAAATCTTATTCTGGCGCCCGCAAACTAAGACGGAAACACTCCTCATCACTTTTCCGATCATCGTCGTCGACAGCCACCGAGATGAAACGACCCTATGACGCCGGCGTTGATGGCGGCGAACACTCGAAGAAGCCGCCGGTATTCATCAGCAAAGCGTAACGAGAGAAGATACCTATACTGCTCCCCGCCAAAACCCCGTCGTCCGATCATCATCCTTCATCCCACGACCACCGCGATTACGACCGCGAACGGGAGCGAGATTCGGAGTGCGCCCGGCGGCTCGAGAAGCTAGCGGAACGAAAGAAGGAGAAAGAGATGGAGTCCATCAAGGAGAAGTACCTAGGTTCGAGAAAACCCAAGAAGAGGGTTATCAAACCCGGCGAGAAGTTCCGGATCTCCTTCGACTGGGAGAACCACGAGGACACCTCGCGCGACACGAACTTCCTCTACCAGAACCCCCACGAGGCCCGCCTCGTCTTCGGCCGCGGCTTCCGCGCCGGCGTGGTCCGCCGCGAGCAGAAAAAACTAGCCGCCAAGAACGACAAGGATCTGAGGGAGGAGATCCGCAAGAAGGACGGCGCGGAGGAGAGGCCCGAGGAGGCCGCGGCGCAGCGACTTGTGGACGAGGCGGCGGATTCGTACGATACTTTCGACATGAGGGTTGATAGGCACTGGTCAGACAAGAACCTGGAGGAGATGACGGAGAGGGACTGGAGGATTTTCAGGGAGGATTTCAGTATATCCTACAAGGGTTCGAGGATTCCCAGTCGTATGAGGAGCTGGGCTGAGAGCAGGTTGAGCGCTGAGCTTTTAAGGGTTGTGGTCCTTGTGGACAGGGCTGGGTACAAGAAGCCTTCCCCAATTCAAATGGCGGCTATCCCATTGGGGTTGCAACAAAGGGATGTCATTGGTATTGCTGAAACAGGTTCAGGTAAGACGGCTGCATTTGTACTTCCCATGCTTATATAACTAGGCTTCCGCCTATAACCGAGGCGAATGAGGCTGAGGGGCCTTATGCCGGGGTCATGGCCCCTACTCGAGAATTTGCTCGGCAGATTGAGGAGGAGACTGCTAAGTTTGCACGTTATTTGGGGATTAGAGTAGTTTGGATAGTTGGCGGGCAGTTGATTGGGGAGCAAGGGTTTAGGATTAGGCAAGGGTGTGAGGTGGTGATTGCGACGCCTGGACGTCTTATTGATTGCTTGGAGAGGCGTTATGCTGTTTTGAATCAGTGTAATTATGTGGTGCTTGATGAGGCCGATCGGATGATAGATATGGGTTTCAAGCCGCAAGTTGTGGGTGTGCTGGATGCGATGCCTTCGAGCAATTTCAAACCCCAGAACGAGGATGAGGAGCTTGATGAGAAGAAGATTTACCGGACGACTTGTATGTTCAGCGCTACGATGCCTCCGGCTGTGGAGCGACTTGCTAGGAAGTACCTGAGGAATCCCGTTGTTGTCACGATTGGTGCTGCAGGAAAGGCAACTGACCTAATCAGCCAGCATGTGATCATGGTGAAGCATACGGAGAAATTGTTTAAGTTGCAGAAGTTGCTGGATGAACTTGGAGATAAGACAGCTATTGTGTTCATAAACACTAAGAAGAACGCCAACGGCCTCGCCAAATCTTTGGATAAGGCGGGTTATCACGTGACAACTTTGCACGGTGGGACGTCACAGGAGCAGAGAGAAATTAGTCTCAAAGGTTTCAGGGAGAAGAGATACAATGTACTGGTTGCGACAGATGTAGCAGGGCACGGCATTGATGTTCCTGATGTGGCCCATGTGATCAACTACAATATGCCCGGTAACATTGAAATGTACACACATCGCATTGGGAGAACAGGTCGCGCAGGAAAGACGGGTGTGGCAACAACCTTCTTGACTTTGGGTGACAGTGATGTCTTCTATGATTTGAAGCAGATGCTCATTCAGAGTAACAGTCCCGTGCCCCCAGAATTGGTGCGGCACAAGTCTTCAAAATTCAAGCCAGGAAGTATTCCCGACAGACCACCTAAGGCGAGATGACACTGTGTTTGCTCCCTGAAGCAGTGGCTAAATGTGCATAAAAACAGTTTTGGTATTAACAACTTCCCAATCATCTATCGAGGAGCTTGTTAGATTTTTATTATATTCACTCACAAAATTTATATTACTTTTACGGCTACGAATTTTTACCATAAAAACTATGATCTACGATACACTATCCAAAATCTTAAAAGTAATTCCCTACCTAACACCCTTAACGCGAGCTTTCAACAGAGCAGTTTATTTGTGGCTTATGATTGAATCCTGAAATACAGAGGTATCCAAGTTAAATTAAGACCATTAACGATCTTCTCTGTCTCTTTGTTCAGAAAAAATTTCTACAATGCTCCCAAGTGTTATGGGAGCATCATGCTTCCATTGAATATGGATACTCAAATTCCAAAAATAGGTGAATCACAGCCGTTAGATCAAAATCATCCACATAAAGTAAGGTAGATTTGCTAAGAGCAATATGATTTTATGATTTTCTCGTAGAAAAATTGCAATATTAATTACTTACCGTGGAAACTGGTTTTACTTACCATTTATTAAGGTAACATTTACTACATTATGTGGCTACTACCCATATTATGTTGTATGAATACACTATATGGTTACACTTACAACGTTGTATGGTTATACTTGCTATGTTTTGTGACTATACATACCAATTATTAACGGGAGCATGATGTTCCCATATCACTTGAGATAGCCGGAGCTCTTTGTTTGTGAATGTGTGTGGATTACAGCGGGCGATGGTGATCTTAGAATCTGACGCCCGTTAGAAAATCCATTTTTTATTTGTCCCCACAAATGCAATGTCTTGCTTTTCAACAATTTCAAAGCTTTTGAATCCATAATTAGACCCCACTCGCATCCGATTCTTTCCCACACAATTCTTTTCAACCCCTTTGCTTTGCATCATCTATTACCTCATTCTGTCCTTTGATTCCAATGCGGACCCTGCCAATTAAACCATAAAACCCAAGTCTCTCTCTCTCTTTCAACCTTGTTCGTTTTGAGACTATTTGAGACTCGCTACGTACACACCATTTCTAACACGCCCCTGGATAACATCAATATCTTGGGATTTCGCAACTTATTTTGACGATTTGAGTGGTTTATTTGGTAAGCTTTTACAGAAAAAAAAAAAAAAAAAAACAAGTTGGTACAATAAAAATTATTCAACCACTTGGTACCTCAGGCCCTACGAAATGCTCGGTTTGGATCGTCAAAACAGGTTGTGGAGCTAAGAGGTGGTGTTTCTGAGAGGTGTGTTTGAGAGGGTGTGAGCAGAATTCCCGTTTTTAATTATATATGTTATGGACTTCACCAGCTGTTTGGTTGCACTGAAAACAGAAAATAAATAAAAGGACTTTTTTCTTTCATTTCTTAAAAAAAGGGCCTCATCTACGTGGAAATCATTATGTTGAAGTTGTGTGTGGGTTTTCTATAGTGTCTTTCAGGTTATGTTTGGATAGCTTTAGTATTGAATAGCTTATGTTTGGATTGCTTTAATCAAGAGTTTGTGAAATTCTGAACATTTCCCGTTCAAATGTTTTGGAATAATTAGTGTTCTTTCCTAGATAAATGTCGATTGGGAAATGTAGTTTTTTTTTTTTTGGATCCGCATTGGGAAATGTAGTAGATAACTGCATTCTTCTCTTTTGTGGATTCTAGAATATAAGGTTACCTTGGAAATGGTGATGATCAGATTCCTACTTTTAGTAAGAATGTGATTCTGGATTGTATAGGTAACTAGGGATCACTTTCCCATTCCACTCTGTTCGTAACGTACGAATCAGAATCATTTTGTCTCAAGATTTTGCCATCCAAACTATGTTTAGTATCATCAAACTTGTAGCATGGTTTAGCCAAACTTCTTACTCAGATTCACTCAATGGCCTTTAAATAGAGAATGAGATCCAAGCAAATGAGCTTTATAGTTGCCTCAACTTACCACTTGTACCGTACCAGAAGTGGAGAAATCACTTTCTTCGAATGCCTGGTTTAACATCTTAATGCTACATGTCAAAAGTTCTACTATCGATCTTGGCTTTCCCATCTCCAATGCTTTTTTTCTATCTCATAGTATGTTGTATCGCCTCGGAAAATGAATTTCTCGAACGTGAACTTAGGACTAGTCTGATGGTGAAGATCAATGAAACATCATCTTCCCAGAAAAATATATAAACTGCTTTAGGAAGTCTTTGGATTCTGCGGTGTCTGTAAAAAATCTCAGGGATCACAAGATGCTTAAGAAAAGGATGTTATACCTGCTGTAGTTTTTCTTTTCTAATCATTTGAGTCATTTTAAAGATCACCATGGCATCCTCGAATTCTTCCAACTGTGTACAAATTTCTAATGTTCATCACTTTGAACTTGGTGATGGGATGCGACTTCAGGTATTACTTTTCCATTATGAATGAATGCGATCAATGGCTAGACCTATTTGAAAGAATGGGTTAACTCAAATTTCTTGGTTTCCGTAGGTTAATGTGACTGGATTTTCAAATGGGAGCAATGCAAAAGTTGAACTTCAACTCAAGAATTGTTCAAGGACATGGATCCTTCACTGGGGTTGCATTTACCATGGCAACAAGTAATCTTAGCTTTATGTTCTACTACTTTTGAGATTTGTGTTTTGCACCTTACTGTTCCATTTTCAACGATTGTTCGCCTACCAAAAACAAAATTTGAGATTCGTATCATCCGATAGGAATTGGTTCATTCCTGCTGATCATCCTCCGGGGACTATTTACAAACAAATGGCACTGCAAACACCATTTACGAAGGTCTACATATACTCTACCAATTCCATTCCTTTTTCTGTAGACACTTCTGACTTAATTTATCTGGCTCAAAATAGATTCTTAAGTATTGATAGTTGTTCCAAGTGATACAGAGTGGAGATATGTATGTTATCATCATCCAGTTGCGTGACCCCAGGACTGATGCTATTGAATTTGTTTTGAAAGATTCCAGGAATGATACATGGTTGGTTTTTCTTTCAACTTCACTTTTGTTGGATTGGATTTTCAAAAGAGGCAGTCTTGACTCTTGAGTTTAAATAAAGTTTATTGTACGTATCTTTTCTAGGTTGAAGTTGAACCAAGGGAACTTCCAAATCAAGATACCTAAAACTGATTCAAGTACATCCCAACCACCTATACCTAAGGATCTAATAGACCGCAGAGCATATCTGCACTGGGAAAGCAAGGGCAGGCCAGTAAGCTCACCCCAACAACAAAAGGTCGTACAACTCATCAAAACTGCCAATATTTTTGTTGCTCTTATTCCGTTTCTTAATACAATTGTCCAAAAGGATTATTGGAAGTTCATATCATGGTCCCAACATCCAATTTAATGCGGTGTTGACTGTGGGTGTCTGGTTTTGTCAATAGGGCAAGGGTGATCCTCTGGTTTGCTCTAGATGCTCCGTACACCTTCCTCCAAGCGACCTGCAAGAAGTCGCTAGGGCTTAGTCCAGCCCAACAACCCTCCGAAGATCAAGTCAGTCTAGGAAGAAGGAGGAGGAAGTACACTTCACTAGAAGCAGCATACCTTGCTAGGGTTTTAGTCCTTCCTTTATATAGAACCTCCTAACTTGCTCGCCAAGTAAGCGCATGCCCGGCACGCTCGGTAACCACTTAGGGTGACGTCAAAAATGAAGTATCAGATAAGACGGTTACCAAGCATGAGGCATGAGCTGGCTCTAATGAGTATGCTCTTCATGTGTTGTAACCTCTTCAGTCTACGTACATACGTGACCAGGCATTTATGTGCACGTGGGTGAAATGTCTTCCGTGAATCATGCAGGTTGCACCGGTCAGGAATCCGCATGTGATGTCTGAAGGATCAAGCCAATCCGAGCAATCTGTCTTGATCAGGAGGATCTTGTCTGCCTGACAAGACCGAACGGACTTGCCCGAGCCTCATGGCTCGGTCATGGTCCGAGCTGATTGTCCGGCCACTACATTGACTATCGAATGCCTTGGTGGCATTCCTTTATTTTTCTTGCTTTTCTCCTTGCTGTCAAAATTTACAGGATGAAAGTTGTTAATTCATCCGCATGTCAGCCTTGTGAGTTGGTACTTTGAAACGTTAAATGTCAATCTTCATCCTCTTAGCACCAGTAGTTGAGGATAACTTCGCCCAGAACCAGATATCTGGAGGTTATCTACAACTTCTACTAGTTTTACAATCTTTGAGTGCCTTAGAGGATTTCGAATTACCAATTGTTGGGACTAATCCACTCTTTGGATGTGAGGCTTTTCAGAGTTGAATATATTGTCCCTGTATCCACCTTGTGTTCATGCCCTTTGCATGAGCACGTGAGCTTCCCAAATGACACTCTCACGTTGGTCTCCATGTGTGCTTGCAATCACCTCTACATGGATACTATGGGTTATGTCACACACACATCCTCAATCCCAACACCCCCCCCCCCCCCCCCCCCCCCCCCACCCGCCCCCTTCCCCGCGGCCCCCCTTCCATTGTGATCGCCTCTTCTTTCACTAAATCCACCCTCCTGGGAGACAGTCATGGCAGCCTCCTTGTAACAAAAACGTCTCCTTCATTCACCAGTCTACTGAGCATCCCTTACACTTTTGCACCGTTATTTGTCTACGTTATCAGCATCAGTGAAATTTGTGTTCGTCAATGCATGAAAGCTGTGGTTTTGTTTTTATGACATTTGCTTATACTAAGCAAGATAGTGCAAGGCGGCTGATTAGTTTGATGGAAATTTAATGTTCTCTATGGTGGGTAATAGTTTGTTGATATTTTGGTTGGTGCTCCGCATTTTGGATTCGTGAAGATAAGTTTGGGTGTATTCCACATCTTTCACTTGTTACAAATATAAACAGCTAAATTTTTTATGGGTCCTATTACTGATTTTGGTTATGTTTTTTTATGCAGCAAGATCACGATGTTGCTTTAAGAGAACTTCAAAGTCTGTCAGTGAAGGGAATTTCCCTGTACGAATTGCAAAATAGTAGACAAATTGCAGGTACCAATAGACCAGCATTGAGTAGAGGACACTTGAGCAGTCAAAAACCATACTCTTGCCGCAGGAGACAAGATATCGAGCAATGGACAAATAAATATACCAAGGGAAATACAAAAAACACCAATTTGCCATCATCAGCCCTATTGGATCGTGTGGAGAAGTCTATCGGAGGAGATGATGTGATCTTGCAACAAACTTATAATGTTGGAAGCTATGAAATAGTGGTTAGTTCTCTAACAATTGTCTTTGTAACGTTGGACGCCAGAATTGAGACCCAAAAGGTTAGGGTTATTTTCTCATTACGTTTATACTTATACAACTGGAAAATAGTAATTACACAGTAGACCTCTTTCTTCTAATCTACTTACATAAGAGATTAAGAGTAGATTAACGACTAATTACATATAAACCCATAACTTAACACTCCCCCTCAAGTTGGTGCGAAGATATCAATTAAGCCCAACTTGAACACAATGGGGTGGAAACTCTTGCTACCAAGCCCTTTAGTGAATATGTCTGCTAGTTGATCTTCAGATCTCACAAAAGGCATACATATCAAACCCGCGCTCAGCTTCTCCTTGATGAAGTGCCTGTCAATCTCTATATGCTTTGTTCTGTCATGTTGAACAGGATTATGAGCAATGTTGATGGCAGCTTTATTGTCACAATAGAGTTTCATAGGACCATTATCAGTAATTCCCAAATCACGTAACACAGTTTGGAGCCACAAGAGCTCACAAACGCCATGAGCCATAGCTCTGTACTCAGCTTCTGCACTAGACCTGGCGACCACTGATTGCTTCTTACTTCGGCAAGTAACCAAATTTCCCCCAATAAAAGTACAATAACCAGAAGTAGAGCGTCTATCATCTACAGAACCAGCCCAGTCAGCATCAGTAAATGTCTCCAATCGCAAGTGACCATGATTAGAGAACAGAATTCCCTTTCCTGGAGCTGATTTGAGGTACCTTAAGATACGATAAACTGCATCCAGATGCGAAGCACGAGGATCATGCATAAACTGACTAACAACACTCACTGCATAAGTAACATCTGGTCGAGTGTGAGCTAAGTATATTAGTCGACCCACAAGTCGCTGATATCTCTCCTTGTCAGTGCACTCCCCCACATTGCCACTAAGACGGTGATTCGCCTCAATAGGAGAGTTTTCAGGTCTACAACCCAACATACCTGTTTCTTCCAAAAGATCAAGTATATACTTCCGTTGGGAGATAAAAATACCTCTATCAGACCTTGCCACTTCCATACCAAGAAAGTATCTTAGTGATCCCAAATCCTTAATCTCGAATTCTTGAGCCAGACTAGATTTGAGATTAAGAATTTCATTCACATCATTGCCTGTCATTATTATGTCATCAACATACACAATAAGGATAGCAATCTTACCAGCACCTCCCTTGATGAACATAGTATGATCTGCATGGCTCTGTTTGTATCCAAACCCCAACATAGCTTTGGAAAATCTGCCAAACCACGCTCTAGGTGATTGCTTCAGCCCATATAGGGCCTTCTTCAATTTACACACCTTCCCTTCAGCCTCAGAGGAAGAGAAACCTGGTGGTATGTCCATATACACCTCCTCTTCTAACTCACCATGGAGGAATGCATTTTTCACATCAAATTGGTGAAGGGGCCAATTCAAATTGGCAGCACAAGAAAGCAGAGCTCGCACAGTGTTCATCTTTGCTACTGGTGCAAACGTCTCCTCATAGTCAATACCATAGGTTTGAGTAAATCCCTTGGCAACAAGTCTCGCCTTGTATCTCTCAATTGTACCATCAGCATTCTGCTTAACAGTGAAAACCCACTTGCATCCTACTGATTTCTTTCCTCCTGGAAGTGATACTAGCTCCCAAGTGCCATTCTTTTTCAAAGCTGTCATCTCTTCTACCATAGCTCATTTCCACTTAGGTATTGTGAATGCATCCTGCCAATTCTGTGGAATACATATAGAAGAAAGAGACGAAACAAATGCATGGTACGAAGGAGATAATCGATCATAAGAGACAAATTGAGAGATAGGATGTTGAGTACATGACCTAATACCTTTCCGAAGAGCAATAGGAAGATTATCAGACTCAATAAGGGGAGTTTCAATAGGAGAAGATTCATTACCAGATAAGTCAGCTGAGGAATCCGGAACTGGAGCAGGGGATTGTAATTGACAAGGTGGTATTACACATGAAGACTTTCCTTTCTTCTGTCTAATGTAGGTCTTTAAGTTAGACCCTTTCAGCCGTTGTGGAAGTTCCTCAATATTGTCACCAATGTCATGAGTTGCTCTTTCAGCAGATATTGGTTCATTGCTAAATTGTTTCCTCTCCCCCTCCCCCTCACCATAATTATGAAAAGAGGTAAACATCTCTTCCTGCCGAGGCTCCCCCTGAAGAGATGGAGTGGAGGGAGAGTAGAAGGACACGGTTTCCCAAAAAGTAACATCCATAGAGACATAAAACTTTCTAGAGTGAGGATCATAACATTTATATCCCTTCTGGGTAGGAGAGTACCCGATAAAGACACACTTATGGGCTTTAGGACCTAACTTGCCGCCAGAGGGACGAGGGGCATGAACAAAACAGACACAACCAAACACTCGCGGTGGGAGAGTGGTGACAGGAAAACTGGGAGGAAGACACTCAATAGGTGTTTTGAACTGGAGAACACTGGATGGCATACGGTTGATAAGATAAGTAGTAGTTAAAATCGCCTCTCCCCAAAAAAATTTGGGAATATTCATGGTGAATAAAAGAGAGCGAGCTACCTCAGCAAGATGACGATTCTTGCGTTCAGCAACTCCATTTTGTTGTGGAGTGTCAACACAAGTCGTCTGATAAAGAATGCCATTTTCTTCTAGGAATACCCTAAAATTCCTATCTATATACTCAGTCCCATTGTCACTACGGAGAATTTTGATATTCGTATCAAATTGAGTGCGTACCATGGCATAAAAAGATTTAAAACAAGGAAAAACGTCACTTTTTGACTTAAGTAAATACACCCACGTAACACGAGAACAACAATCAATAAAAGTGACAAACCATCGAAAACCTTTAAGAGAGGTAACAGGAGAAGGACCCCAAACATCAGAATGGATAACAGTAAAAGGAGACGCACTCCGTTTATTAATAGGGGCATAAGAAGAATGTTTATGTTTTCCAAACTCACATGCTTCACAAAAAAACCTGACTCTTAGGACAATGCCTTATTAAATTAGGAAAAAGTTTCTCTAAAATGCCAAAGGAGGGATGACCCAATCTACGGTGCCACTGATGTAACATATTAAGAGGTGCACCCGTATCTGCTTGTAGAGCAAGACCACATGACATTGGTGGACGAGGTGCAGACTCCAAAAAATAGAGGCCACCATGTGATTTACCACTGCCAATCACCTTCCCCGTATCCAGTTCCTGAAAGACACAATGAGTAGGAAAAAAGGTCACGGAACAATTTGCAGAACGGGTAAGACTACTAACAGACATAAGATTAGTGGCAAAATTGGGAATATGTAAAACTGAAGAGAGAGAAATGGAGGGAGAATAGCGAACGGAACCCTTCCCTGAGATAGCAGAGAACGATCCATCTGCTATTCGGACCTTATCCTTACCAGAACAAGTAGAGTAAGAATCAAACACAGAGGAACACCCAGTCATATGATCTGAGGCACCAGAATCTATAATCCACGGAATAGTAGAAGAGGCAGTAAATGCACTAGCCGAGATACCTGTATGAGCAAAATATGATGAAGTAGGAGCTGCATTGGAAGGAGCTATAGTAGATGGAGAATCAGCCCGAGCCATAAGGCGCCTGAGAATTTGTATCTCCCCTTGAGAGAAACCACCAATATGATCAGATGACGCCTGAATCCCAGAATCAGGCAAGGTGCTAACTGTAGACTCCGAAATATGGGCCTGGGCCCGAGAACGCACCGGACCACGGCCATGTCCACTGCGTCCACCCCCGCGCCCACGAGTGGGCTTGCCATGCAGCTTCCAACAAAAATCCCTGGTATGACCTGTATTATGGCAATAATCACATTGGAGTGACGCACGATCAAGAGGCCCGCTGCTAGTACTTGACTGTGACTTGCCACCCTGAGGAATAGACCCACTATCAGAACCAAAAGGACCCTGAGGAGTAGCAATCAAGGCAGAACGATCAGAAATAGGAGAGTGCAACATAGCACCCCTCCTACTCTCCTCCTGCTGAACAATCGAATAGGCCTCTCCCAAGGATGGAAATGGAACACGACCCAACACCTGCACTCTAATTGAATCAAGCTCCACATCAAGACCAGCAAGAAAGTCATAAACGCGCTCTTTCTCCATCCGTTTTAGCCAATTAGCAGCATCCACGGCACAAACAGCCTGAAAACCCTGATAGTAATCGAATTCCCCCCAAGCTCCACTCAAGTCAGCAAAATACACAGCAACAGAACGATGATTTTGCTCCAATGTACGGAGTCTCTTTCTCAACTCAAAACATTGTGCATCATTACCTTGCTGAGAATAAGTTTGGGCTGCAGTAGTCCAAATCTGATGTGGAGTATCAAGCAACAGGAAAGTATGGCGAATATCAGCTCTCATAGAGTTAAACAACCATGTCATAACTAATGATTTCCGAGATTTAAATTTCTTGAGTTCAACCGCCTCAACTGGTGGAGTAACAGGGCCTTCAATGAATTCTGACATCCCTTTGGCCTCAATAGCCAAGGTAAAAGTACGAGACCAAATCAAATAGTTGGTACCATCCAACTTAATATGGCAAATATCCAGAGAAAAATTATCTAGAGTCCCTACACGACTCAACTCATCATTTGTACCAGCGGAAGCCTTTTGTTTATCCACCGACATTGCAACAAACCCAGATTATGATAAATTGACTGAAATCCAGAAAAAACTAAACAAGTCTCCTCAATTTCAAAAACAACCGAGAGTAACCAATTAAGGAGGAAAAAAAAATTCTTTAAACGCCAACTGTTCAACAGTCCAGTAGAAATAAAAAATATCCAATTCTCTGAACCTCTTTAAAAAACAACCTTAGCCAGTCCTAATCCTTTTAAACCCACCTGTACGTGATAACTCAGTGGGTGTCGGTAGAAACCCAAAGAAACCCAAAGTCGTACGAGGTCAGAAGATGGTCGCCGGTGCCCGTCGAGCAAGATCCAAGACTGTCGGCCGTCGTACAGTGTACTCTGCCTCAACGAGAGCAGATACGCAACTGGGTCAGAGGTCGACGGCGGTGGAGAAGCTAGAACGAGGCTCGTCGGCAGTGGATACGACGGTTCAAGGGCTCGTCTGCGGTGGAGAAGCTAGAACGAGCCTGGAACGAGATCAAGATCCAGATCGGAGCAACGTCCAGATCGTCGATAGGTACGAACAAGGCCCGCCGTACGGCGTACGGCGTCGTCGGAGACAATAGGGCCTGTCGGTAGGTTGTATAGCAGCCGTTCAAGATCGGTGCTCTGATACCATGTAAAGTTGGACGCCAGAATTGAGACCCAAAAGGTTAGGGTTATTTTCTCATTACGTTTATACTTATACAACTGGAAAATAGTAATTACACAGTAGACCTCTTTCTTCTAATCTACTTACATAAGAGATTAAGAGTAGATTAACGACTAATTACATATAAACCCATAACTTAACAGTCTTGTATTAGAAATGGGGTTGGATGGGGCTGAAAACTCCCTGATCACAAGCATAGTGCCATAGTCACAGTTCCCCTACAGGATTCTAGTATGTAGCCAGAGGATCACAATAAACAAATCCATCCTGTTTTACCAGACAGGTTAAGGATTTTTATCTGTGGATCTCAGAACTAGTTCTTGATTTAGTAACTAATGAATTGGATTTTCTGTATTGGGTGTCTAGTCCAAACATGTCCATATGCATAAGATTCATTTAACGCTATTCACGTGTACACTGTAAAACTTAAGCATTGGTAATGTTGAGGCGTACACTGTACGGCCTCTTAATGTATCACATTTTAAAATTTGGTAAGCAATATGACCGCATGTTTCCATGCAAGGGTCCACTATGTAATGTTGGAAAGTTGGTTATTGGACTTCCTTTGTACAGGTCAGAGAATTTCTGTTATAAGTACGCACCTGGCAGCCATCTTTTCACATGTATATGCGTTGTCCCCTCAAGCATTTTACGACTTCATTTTTCTGATTCAAATTGTGTAATAGTATCTTATTGCATATCGTACATTAGGGTGAATTAATACATTGATTGAAAGGTCCAGTTCATATATCAGTTCACCGTTGCTGAAGTTGATTCTTATACAAATAATAGCCGGGTCATTAAAGCAATGGCCCTTTCTGAAAAATATTGAATCATGAAGAATTTGAACTTTTTGCTTGGCCTATAAATTGATTTCCCCATGTCAGGTTTTATTAAAAATCATTGGGGGCGAATATCACATAATCGTTGCTGGGAACACAAAAGGTGCCACAGTGCTTCACTGGGGTGTATCAAAGTCGTCCCTTGGCGAATGGCTGGTGAGTTATTATGTACTTAATTAACTTCCTAAAGACACTGAAATGGTCATGAAAAAGAGTCCTCCTGATGTTTAGCAGTGGTGATTATTTATAATTTGTGAACTCCCACAGATTCAGCTTTTGATTCTAATGCAGGCCCCACCGATGGATATAATGCCTGAAAACTCAAAGCTGCTTGATGCAGCATGCCAGACCTATTTTATGGACATTTCAAATGGCAAAGGATTCTTTCAGGTAACTTACAATAAAATCATCTTGTCTTTTTTAGTTTACATTGGGTTTTTTCGTTTTTTGAACAAATGCCCTTCCCTATTTTCTTTCCCATCATGAAGTTTGTAGATATTAATTTGCAGCAAAGGAGATTTTTGGGTATCCAATTTATTATCTGGTCTGGTGGTTCATGGATAAAGAACAATGGTGCAAATTTCTGTGTTGGGCTGAATTCAATCACAAGTGGAAAGGTTGGTCTCTTTACTTTACTAATTTTGGAATGTTTAGTTTCTTCGTTACTCATCTATACTTCCTAAATTGCTGGTATCTTGGTGGTAGTTTGGTATCATTTAGATTCATATAATAATCGTCTTCAAACCCATGACCCTCAAACTAAAATGGGGAGAACTAAACCAAGGTCTCTCATGAAATAGAACATATTCCCTATGCTAAGCTCATGCCGGATATTTGTACTAATGTCTTGGCAAGGCCACAGGATTCTTAAATTGTAGAAGAACAAAACACAGAAGTGTAAGTAAAATTTTGGAGGGAGAAACTTCATAAATGCTTTAGTTTCTCTTCTTAAATGTTTCTCTCTTCATAGGTGATTTTGTTACAGTTTGGTACTCTCTATGCATAGATGAAAATTTTATTACTGTTTGGTAGTTTGGTTAGCTATGAATAGGGTTCGTTTCGGAAACATTTTAGTACAAGGGTCATGGGTTTGAAGACGATTATCTTTTGAATTGATGCCACACCTAGCCATGAATGATTTTTTATTTTTTTTTTTCAGTTTGGTAGTTTGGTTAGCTACGAAAAGGATTCGTTTCGGAAACATTTAGAACGTAGCCAGAACATAATGGAGATGCCCAAAGAGTAGGGCATGTATGAAAAATGTCATTTTAGTAGGTGTCAAAACGACTCAAGGTTACGTAGCATTTCTATATGATTCAGTGTGTTTTATGGTATGTGTCTGCGGGGGATATCAGGATTCCAATACTCTTTCATTGCAGCCTCCTAGGAAACGAAATAGAATTTATCCTGGTGACCTTGGGTATCCATAGTACTATTTTATACCATACATGGAAGTCAAATTTAGTCGTCATGCAAAATTGTGTCTTTCAACATCTGGCATGCCAGTATCTCTGAATTTCTTCATTTTCTTCTTTTACAAATGCAGATTTCTGTGTCGACACTGAAACTCGAAATGTCTATGTGCAGGTTGAAGGGGGTGGGGGAGGAATTGCTAAATGGTTACTTGATGAAATATCCCACAGAGAAAAAGAGGCTGAGAGATCATTGATGCACAGGTCAGTTCCAAAGCAACGATTAATTGAATTGAACATATACTAATATTTACATTTTGTAGCTGTGATGATTGCACAAACTAAGTCACTCTAATCTGATTTTTGTACTTTTGGTGTCCTATGCTTGACACAGTGTTCATAGGACAACGGCCTGAGTAGTGTGGCCGAATCGACAAGAGTTTTTCCTTTTATTCTATACCATGTTTTTGCCTTTTCTCTGATCGCTATTACTTGGCACAGGTTCAACATTGCAACGGAACTGACTGAACGCTGCAAAAACGAAGGGGAGTTGGGGCTTATTGGTATATTAGTCTGGTTAAGGTTTATGGCATGCAGACAGCTTACATGGAATAAGAATTACAACGTGAAACCTCGGTATGCATTTTTTTAACTATCTGTCTAGATGTTGGGTATCAGTTGTAGTTTCACATAATTTTCTGCAGAAACTTGATAGTTCACTCAAATTTATCTTCGTTGTATGCATCTCAATCTCTTGTGTGTAGGCTGTAGCTAATTATTAAGCAATTCTATTCTTGCATGACTTATCATTTTGGAATACTCCTCCTAGTTTGTTCCTTAATTACCCACCAGTAATAACTTGTTTAAAGATACTGAGCTACAAATATTTACTGTCTAAATTTAATAGTCTCGGTGGAATGCTGGAATATAGCATGGCCGTTAAGTGGAAAATACTAGCTGTACAAGAGCTCTTAAATTTCTTCCATAACCACAGTCTAAGAAAGCAAATCTACTCATGTAGTTGCAGTTCTAGTTGCATTCCCATATTGAGATTACATACTGAGAGAGCTTTTGGGGTTTAAACAAAATTCGTTTTCTTCCCGTACGGCTATTAGTTTTATTGGAACCAGGTGATCATTTTGTCCTGGAAGCAACCATCCTGCCATAATTTCCTTTGTAGACAGGGCAGTCTTGCACCTCTTGTTCTTCAACTTTCCATATGGTAATGGTTATGTTGTTGACCACCAACTCTTCTTAATGCTTAAGCTACATATAGAGGGATGACTTTGTGACTAATATTCTTAACAAGCCCCTGCCTCTTGGACACTGGCCTGGCTGTCCTCCGAAAGTGGGCCAAACACGGTAATAAATTAATACAACTATAAAGTAGGGGTGATGTTCAAACACAAGGATCCCTTGGATACCATGTTAGATTGTTGATCAACTACTTATCGTAAAGTTTACACAATGACAGAGATGGATAACCTTATTATCCTTTTCCTCAACAATTGTGAAGGATATTAATGAATTTTTTTTACAAGTAGAGCTAATTTATTCTGCAGCTGAGTTTTCATGTCTGTTATAATTCTTTTTTTTTTCTTTTGACAAGGTCTGTTATACTTCGGAAATAAGAAATCTATCTACGCATATGTGGTCTTCAGCAGTATCAGTACCATATGATCTAAAACCAACAGTTATCTTCAAGATTGGGCTTGTTTTCTTTTATTTCCTGTTATGTTTTACTGCAACCAATACAACTTTCATATTTCCAGTATGATTTCGCTCTTGTTTTCGTTTGTGTTCATTTGGTAATATAATACTTGGACAAATAATGGAATTTCCAGCATTTGGTTATTTCATGCTTGATGATGTTTAATAAAATGTGTGGCAATACTTATTTGACATTTGCAGTGAAATCAGTGAAGCTCAAGAGAGGTTTACTAACTTGTTGCAAAGAATATACTTGGACCAACCAAATGTTCGAGAAATTCTGAGGCTGATCATGTTATGCATTGGCCGTGGAGGTCAGGGTGATGTTGGGCAAAGGATTCGTGATGAAATACTGGTGCTTCAGGTGTTTTTATCATCCATCTTCTGCGAATACAGTAGCCCTTCATAATCCTGTTGTAGAAGTATTGCAGCTCTGTAAAGAGACTTCTGTTGGTCGAACGGCCCTTTTGCAAAACATAACTGTCTCCTATTATTTCACCTTCAGAGAAACAATGATTGCAAGGGTGGTATGATGGAGGAGTGGCACCAAAAGTTGCACAATAATAGTAGCCCAGACGACGTAATAATTTGTGAGGTTAGTAATTCATGAATTCATCTACCTGTCCTACGAGGAGAACGGTACATTAATATTAGCCCAGTGGTGTTTTCTTTTGTCACAGGCTCTCTTAAACTATGTGAGATCTGGTTTCAAAATAGATGTTTATTGGCAAACGCTAAATGCAAATGGTCTCACAAAAGACATACTAGCAAGTTATGACCGCCCAATTGTATCAGAGCCTCGTTTCAGGACTGATGCCAAAGAGGGACTTCTCCGTGATCTTACCTCATACTTGAAGACATTGAAGGTATGAAACTGCAGATAATATCTTGGAATTTTTGGTATGTAAGTTTGTGCATTATAATGCCGAATAGGTCCACGGGGTTGTGCCCTGCTAACTGCATGACTTTCTTTTTCAATTGCATGACTTTCTTCCTGGATGCAGGCTGTTCATTCTGGTGCTGACCTAGAATCTGCTATTGAAACATGTTTGGTTTTCTTCCCCAAGGTAATTGATTCAATTACTATTGGATGAATTTGCCATTGTTCTGACCTCCATTTGCGTGCGCACCTTCTGCATTTATAAAGAGCGAATACCTGAGATTGATTTTATGCTGATTCTGTCAGAGTCATGAATTTGTAGATGTAGTCGAAGATAATTCTGTCTGCAGTTTATCACTAAAGCTATGGGCAATTATCTGCTTCTTGCCTTGTATCAGGATAAAAATAAGTCAACCGCCAAGGGTGGTAACCAAGTTGGCAAGGCTGAGGGGTCAAACTCCCTCCCTCTCCCAGCGGTCATGAGTTCAAACCCACCTGCAGTAGTAGTCCTCGTGATGTTAGATGCCATGTGAGAGGGCAGCCTTGTGCAGCTCGCGCCCTAGTTGGGCTATGGTGACAGGTTGTTCCCTCCAATTCAGAGGCTACCTCAAGAGCACCTCCCAGCCCAATCTTTCACAGTTGGTAAGGAACCCCTACGGTCACGCTCAAGGGCGTCGCTGCGCCGGTTGCCCCTTTCTTCCCAATAGTTGAGAAAAACAAAAGGATAAACATAAGTCAAGCTACACACAGTTTAGTCTCGACTAATGGGGGGGTTGAAAGGGGAATATTGGAAACAAACCTAATCTTTGGCATTATTTCCCCGACATGGCTGCCCTCAGGTTTCAATCTTTTACCTCAGGGTTAATAGGCCAAGTTTTAACCACTGGACCAGTGCCCCGCTGTTTAAACATAAGTGCATTTCTTCTTTGTTTTATGATCAGGAGGCGGAATTTTACCCTGTTAGAGTCCAATACTTGGACTTGTCAATAGAAGTTCTATATACCTCATACTTATGTACAATTGATGGGAAATGAAATACCAGAGTTGTAATATGGCAGGACTCTCTCTACTTTGTCAAAGCACATATTGGTGATAAGAATATAGCTCCACTTATAGAGGTTTGTTTTCTCAAAAGTCCAACCTCTTATCTTTGGATACATGCATATAACCGTTATAAGAGTATATTCCAAAGTTTAACTGATCTTCCCAGAAATTAGTGGAATCTCGCATAGAGCTTCGGCCTGTTTTGCTTACAGCCCATGGAAGATCAAAAGATTTACTCTTCCTTGATCTTGCCCTGGATTCAGCTGTTAGAACCGCAGTGGAAATGGGACTTAAAGATCTGAACTCTGCATCCCTACCAGTAATCTTCTCTCTTCTTTATTGCCAGTTTATATAACAACATGAAAGAATTTATTATGTGTTGTTGCAAAAATGTGCTTCTATTGTAATTTTGGACAGGAAATCATGTTCTTCATTGCTCTGGTTCTTGAAAACTTATGCTTATCAACATTCAACAATGAAGAGCTCATATACTGCACAAAGGTATTGCTTTCGTTGATTGACTTAGCTTCTGGATTCAGTAGTGCTGTTTATGCGCAGCCTGGGGAAACATGGTGCACGTATGGTTTTTTTTTTCTGTTTGTCGATGCAACTGCAATGATTTTTAGCTACTTTTAGTTGTTGTAGAAACATGGTATCTTAACTGCTACCTTCCTCTAACATGCTAATTGTTGTCTTTGAAAACAAGAGGCTGATTGAGGTAACTGAAGACATGTAACATAGATTTGATCCACTAGAGGTCACCTAGCGTAATAAGCTTCAGTCTACTGATTGTGATCTCCACGCTATGCATAATATGTGGAGGCAAATGCCATGCTACAGTTTGAGATGATAAAGTCACTATTGTTTCTGAGTTGCAAATGAAGTATGCCTTTAAAATATAGGGTGCCTTTACATCATGGTGAAGATTGGTTGTTGGATTAGAGTTATGATCTACTTTAAAAGGGCAGTATTAGCAAAGATGTATGCTGGTGAATAAGATTTCAGTAAATTTTCTCATGTTTGTTTGAAATATTGGTGTTTGCAAACCTGACAGTAATTTCTTACAATAACTAATAACCTATTTGTATTTTTTATGCTATGATCATATCTTGTCGAGGTTCACAAACTTAATATGTTTCGGCTTTGTAGATTTAGCTCATTAATTCACAAGCACATGTGAGCTCTTTTTATCTAAGTCTTTATTCTGACTAGTGTTCTTTTCCCAAATTGTTGGTGTGCTGCTGCAACCAAAGGACTGGTATCGCATCTCCGAGTCATCCAAACCCAATGACGGCCAGTGGGCACTACAAACAAAGGCTGTTCTTGATCGAGTCGGGCTTGTTCTTGCCAATAGGTCTCAGTATTACCACCAAATGATACAGCCTAGTGTGCAATATCTTGGAAGATTGCTTTCTCTGGACAAAGGGGCAGTATGTTCTCCGTAACTTGAACTACCAATATGTAGACGAATCACTTGATTTTTGAGCTTCTTATCCCCATTTATGAAGGAATTTATCACACTAAATGATGTAGTTCATGGTGGGGGAGTGACTCACTCTCCCTTTTATATAAATGCACCCAGTTTTTATTTATTTTTTTAGGTAAATTTACAAACTACCTTTTGGCTGTGAAAACATGTATCGGGAATAGTTAAATAAAGGGGAAGTTTGGTAATTTTAGATAGTAAGGACGAAAAATGGTGTTTGAAAATAATTTCCCTTCATTATGTTCTACTGTTTTCAGATAGATATTTTTACAGAAGAGTTAATAAGGGCAGGATCAGCAGCAAGTCTATCCATGCTTATTAATCATCTAGACCCCATACTACGAAAAGTTGCAAATTTAGGCAGGTAAGATCCAGTTGATTGTACCTATTTCATTTATTGTTTGTTGTGGTGTTCAAAGCAATTACCCAATTGGGCTCCGTTCCTGCTTACTAATATTTTGTTGTTTTAACTAATTGATGGCTTAGTATTGCATGATTATTTAATTGCCGGGTTAGTATTTCATGATCTTTTGCATCGGATTGCGGAGTTGGGATCAACATTTTCTTTAATGCTGATATCTTGCAGTTGGCAGGTTATTAGCCCTATGGACATCACTGGTTTGGTAGTCTCTGTTAATGAGCTAATTAGTGTTCAGACCAAAGTATATAGGAAGCCAACAGTTATTATTGCAAATAAAGTTTCTGGTGAGGAGGAGATTCCAAATGGGGCTGTTGCTGTTCTGACCGCTGATACGCCAGATGTTTTGTCTCACGTTTCAATAAGAGCAAGGAATAACAAGGCATGATACCTTTCATCATTCTTATGTACCGTCTTGATCTTCGAAGGAATTTAAGTGGTGTTTGTTGCAGTTGAACTTCTGTTAAAAGCTGATTATTGAAGACAAGCCACATAGCATCAAATTGGAGATTCTAAAAAAATGACGTTTCTCCACTTTTTTTAAGTTGGCTTTGGCAAGCCGTGCCAAACAGATTATCACAGCTTCTTCCATCCACAACAAAAAACTGATTATCACAACATCCAAAACTAAAAAACTCAGAAGTTTCGGGCCTGTGGAACTCAACTCAGAACAAACACCCTACCAAGGAAAATTGCAGATGCTTCCATATGCAATGATATGAGGTGCTTCCAGTAAATGATGTTGAAGTTCTAACATAGTTGTATGTCACTTTGTTGCAGGTATTGTTTGCCTCATGCTTCGATCAGAATGTTTTTAGGGATCTGAAGTTAAAGGAAGGGAAAGCAATATCTATACAACTAAGGTTATCGAATTTGGTAATCAGGTAGCCGATTTAGACTTAAGACTTAAGAGATAGCTTCATTGATGCATTCTTCATGCCTTTCTGAAATAGGTTTCTCTATATCTACCTGCAGTGAAGTTAGTAGCTTTGATTTGTCTCAGAACTCCTTCAGTACTTCCTCTATTCCTCAAGGACTCACCTTGAAGAAAAAGGCTTTCCGTGGAAAATTTGCTATTTCAATTGAGGAGTTCACTACCGAGATGGTATGATCTGTTGGAATATTTAAGTAGTTGTTATGAGTCTTGTCCCACATTGGTTAAACAAGTCTTGTAACAAGTTATCTCTTAATATAAATAATAGTTATTTGTGTTAGGGTTTATTAACACCCTATACACTTTTCTTATTCTCCCAAACAACAATGATCATGGTCACAAGCTCCGTTGTTACTCTAGTTTGGAGAATGATTTTGCCTTGAACACTAATTGGTGTGTTGATTTCATACTTTCATGAATCTTGCAATCAAATTTACACATTGAGACCTCGTTTGTAGATGTGAGAATCGGATTGCACTACATCCTCAAGGAGACCATAAATCCTATGTTCGGTTGAAACTTTTTGTTGACAGGATTAAAATCCCTCAATATACAATATCTTCAAGGATATGATAAGATTACCCCCTCATGAGTAGTCACATCAGATTATTTATCCGATTTGATTATATCTTCACTATGAGGCAAGGGGAAAAGTACGCCCTTCACTGTCGCCTAATACATGGTGCTGGTCATGAGTAGTTGGCCCTTATTCCTCTTAGTCATGTGCCTGTGTGTTCTTGTATCAAGGATTGGCATCAGTCATCACCAGGCTGAGTCTTCATGTATGTATTCAGTTCCAACGTATGAAGTTAAGTCAAAACATCAATTGCCCTAGAAAATAAGAAGTATTTAGGAAATATGAAACCTAGTTGGGTCCTATTGTCTTTGTTACGTCAGACACACAGATTCCATCACATACTTTCAACCGACACTCGTAACCGATTCCATGTGACATAACTGGTTGATTGCATAGTCGTAAGGTGAGTTTTGATATGTTTGGTAAAAAACTGATGTTTGTTAACCTGATTTCTGAAAACCCTGAATAAGCGTTTCATGTGGCTGACTACAATCTGTCAAATAGGTTGGCGCCAAGTCTTACAATATCCTACTTCTTAGAAGAAGAGTACCCTCGTGGATTAAAGTTCCAATATCAGCTGCAATACCATTCGGAGTACTTGAGACTGTTATATCAGATGACTTAAACAAGGTATGACTCAGATTCAAATACTTGCTGTAGTGTACTTGTGTGTTTAGTCCTGTCTTGTGATTTTTAGCAGGAATCTCCAAATCCGCATCACAATTTCTCAAGCACTAAAGAGGGGAACATAAACCAACCAGTGAAATGGATAAGAAGTTAGTGCTTGTGTTTGTGTTTGCGTTTGTGTAAAGATCAAATGATTTCAGAATAAACTGCCATTCATGCTCATGACTCTTACAATCAACATGGTAGTACTTCATGGAATTATTCATTGCTTAAATGCATGAAATTATGCCCAATAAACATGGTAGTACTTCAGAGCAATAATACCGTAATGTAACATGAAGTTTACATTATTTTTCACTTAAGTTTGATCTATGCCATGCACGTCTATTAAGTTTGAGGTGTGTCAGTTTGTTGTCTATAGAAATTTGGTTTTGTTTACATGCTTGTTTCATCTATCAATCATTTTTTCGTCTTTCCTTTTTGATTCTGTTCCTCTTCAGAGGGGTGGAAGCTGAATACCATTCAAGCATTAAACATCCATTGAATTCTCCTTGTTAGGATATAATAATTGTTAAAAGGCATAAATGTGGTTGTAGGGAAAATATAGATGAACTATAAACATATATTTATGTTGGGTGGAATATCTCGCATGATATATAGTTGGTGCTACCTCTTATCTCCTGTTTTGAGTAATTTGAATGAAAACTGTGTTTTCGGGGCTTGACTTATTTACATTGCTATACACTCATATGCCTTTTCATACAGAATCTGGCAAGCAAAATTTCTAGCTTCAGTAAACTTGTAGATGATGGTGACCTTTCAAAACTCAAGGCAATACAAGAAACAGTTCTGCAGATGAAAGCTCCTCTCCGTTTGGTAATTTTACTCTTTACAAGTTGTGGACCACGTCTTTTTTAACAGTCATTCAAAATTTCTAAAACTTCTGCTATAGAAGTACAGAGATTGGATTATGCGCTATCTTTACTAATAAATTCAAGATTAAGATCTCATTCAGACTGGGAAAAGCTGTAAAATCTATTTGCTTTGAATTCATTGCGGTGCTAGCTGAGTGATGATAATTTTGTACATTGAAGTGAATCCCTCATGGTCAACAATTAGAAATGCCAATTGCCACCTGAATGCACCAAAACCTTTTTGACAAGTTTGGGAGTATGTTCTGGCGAAAAAGATCAAGGAAAAGCTGTAGAATAGTGAAGAAATCAGGCTTAGGAATGATGAAAGGTTCGTTTAATAACCATAAACATTGTAGTCTATCATCATAATCAAGCATTTTTTTTTCATTCCTTTCTGTTTCTGTTGCCCTTCGGTGGGGTGGAGGCTGAATACCATTCAAGCAGTAAACATCCATGAGATCTCCCTGTTAGAATAAGACAACTGTTGGGTGGAATGTTGTGCAATATATACGTGGTGCTACCTCTTAGCTCCTGTTTTGAGTAATTTGTATGAAAACTGTGTTTTGGGGGCTAGACTTATTTACATGTTTTTGAGGCTTTTAGCAAGAAAATATCTCCATATGTTTAACCTTTTAACTCATATATGGTTATAATTTTGGCAGACCAACGAACTTAAAAACAAAATGAAGACTTCGAGAATACCCTGGCCCGGGGATGAAGGCGAGGAGAGGTGGAACCAAGCTTGGCTAGCAATAAAGAAGGTTTAGTTTTCCAAAAGTTGACATGATAATGCATTGCTCATTTACTTTATGCTGGTTTTGTATTGGGAATTTGGCAAATTGAGAGTAAGATATGATGATATTATGTCATTGGCAACCGGTGAGAATCACTGGTCTTGCTGATATGAAAGTTTGACACCATGTTACCATGTAGTTTGGTGTACCATATTCATCCCAATCTGCTGAACAGAACTGGGAATGTGGCGAATTCTGGCATTAAATGACACTTTTCCTTTGTCATGTAGGTTTGGGCTTCAAAGTGGAACGAAAGAGCATTTGTCAGTAGTAGGAAAGCTAATTTGAACCATAGCAACGTTTGCATGGCCGTGCTAATTCAAGAAATCATTTGTGCTGCTTATGCGTTTGTGATTCACACAAAGAATCCCTTATCTGGGGACGCATCAGAGATATATGCAGAGGTAAAGCGCTGTTTGGTTTTAAGAAGAATACAGAGGAAAACCTCTCATATTTTTTTTCAAATCAGCTGAACAGAATTGTTTTTAATTTTTTTCCTTCTGCTTTCAAATACAGATCGTGAAGGGGTTAGGAGAAACTCTGGTTGGTGCCTATCCTGGACGAGCAATGTGCTTCACTGCAAGGAAAAACAATATTAAATCTCCCGTCGTAAGGCCACTTCCACTGTATCGCCTATTAAATCACCATTTGTTAATTCAAAATGCCCTGTTGTCTTACTGAGAAAATCGAGTAAATTAAAAATGTGCCCATTGAGCTTGAACTAACATCAGTGGCAGATATGCCAGTTTATTTCCAAAAGAATCAAAATTGACATGGTTGAACTTAGAAGTTGGCACGGTGGTTAGTCTCTAATCTCCAACTCATAAGGTTGGAATTTTGATTCCCACCTCTTCCCCTTGTGCCTTAGTATAAAGGCTAGGGTATGCCTTCAAATATGAAATAAACGTAAAACGTAAAACTTGGATTTTACTTTCAGGTTGTTGGCTATCCTAGCAAACAAGTAGGGCTGTATATCAAGAAGTCGATTATTTTCCGATCAGACTCCAATGGAGAGGACCTGGAAGGGTATGCTGGTGCTGGTCTCTATGACAGGTAATCTTCAGATGATTTGAGTTGAGTTGATTTCTGTCACTCTCATGGTGATCCAAACAACAAGAGTGAAACTATTTAATCTCTTTTGGGCTGTGTTTGGTTGTATATTTTGTGAAAGGATTTATTAAGGGAAAGGAAAATAATAGGTAACCGAAAAAAGTAAACTTAGTTTGCTGTTCAACGTTCATAAGGATTTATTAAGGGAAAGGAAAATAATAGGTAGCCGAAAAAAGTAAACTTAGTTTGCTTCAATGTTCATCATCTTCCAATCCTTGCCCTTTTCCTTTCTCTTTTCCTCCATAAATCCAGTGTCACTTGGAACGCAGATTGTTCTGGTACAAGGAACGGAACCTGACCTAAATTTTGGTGTGATATCATATGGATAGCTTCTATTGATTACAGAACTAGGATGTACTTTTTTCAAAGGATAATCATTCATGAAAAGAAAATACCATTTCATGAAACTACTCATGCAAAACACATTTATTGGAGCATAATATGACCTCTCTTTTTTGTCTTGCCAAAACTCCACTCTATCCGAATTTTTTGGTTTATAACATTGGATTCTTACAATAAGTTTGGGCAATCGTTGTGGATTGCTAGGTCGCCGTTTTGAAAGGAAGTTTACCATGTTTTGAACGTCCGTTCCCATACGTAAATCACTAGTTGATCTATTACTGTTCCATGGTACTCCACCAATTCCGATCCAATTATTGCCTAAGCATACCGCAAAGATGCAGGTCAGATCATTTGTTGTTCAACTCTATGCTCTTTTACTTCCATGTCACTTGCTTTGGGCTCATTTAGGTTATAACATTTTGCATATCATTGCAATTTCAGAAGAATCCATGTCGTCATCCGGTCACTGTTGCTTCTAAACAAACATATGTACTTTGTTTTTGACAATTCATCCAAGATATCTTGTAATGCCTCTTGTAGTGTGACAATGGATAAAGCTCAAGAAACTGTATTGGATTACTCCAACGAGCGAATGATAATTGACAAAGATTTCCAGACCTCACTCTTCCGAAAAATCGCAGAGGCTGGAAAAATCATAGAAGACCTCTATGGCTGTGCTCAGGACATTGAAGGGGTGGTGAAAGAAGGAGAAATACATGTGGTTCAAACTAGGCCACAGATATGAGTGCTTGGTTTACTTGGGTTTTTGAGCATGCATGAGGCTCGCATTTATTTTAAGGGAAAGATATCCCAATTACTATCTTGTATGGTAGATTGACAGAATAGACCTTTTTCATTGTGTTTTTTTTTTTTAATCAGCAAAAAAAATTTTATTAATCTCTGAAAAGCTACAAAGATTAAAAGGATAAGGACATCCGAAGGAAAAATTACTAACCTTCAGGTTACTCGAGACTCAAGTGTTGGCAAGAGACCAACCAAAATGGGCCAAGGCCAAACCCCAAACCCTAAAAAAGACCTTTTTTGTTGTTCTTGTGATGATATCTAAAATGCAAAAAGAAATACTAGAACAAAAATCTAGTATCAACCGAAACCTATCAATTATCATGCCATTTGAGTTAATAGGTGAGTGATTTTTTTTTAGTTATTAGGGCATTTAGGGGAGAGATTTTCACCGTTACTCATTTTATACTTGTATTTCTTTTTTTGTCTTTGTTCTTTTTTCATATGAAGACTGATGTTAATCTAGCCATGGTAGAAATAATTGGGGGAATTTTGATGCCGGCCCGTTTTATATGGGTTCGGACTTCAATTTGTCCGGACAAAAATATTCCTTCTTCATTTCAGTTCTTTTTCTAGATTTTTTTTATGCATTTTTACTATTTTGTCATTTCTTCTTAACTTTTTGTGCAAATATTTATTTTTAGTAAAATTTATATTTTTAGAATCAATTTCTGACCCATATTATTTCGGACAAAAATACTTTGACTATATGAACTGTCAATTCTCATACTTTGGCAGTTCTCATAGTTAGTTCTCATGGACAATACACAATACTCACAGAAAATATACAATTCTCATAGAAAAATACACACCTTTGTTATAAAAAAAATACACAGTTCTCGTAGAAATACACACACTAACAAAATTTGAAAGGAAAAAAAAAGTAATCAAAGGTTCAAACCTTGCGCGAATATAAGCATTTGCCGTGAAACACTCGATATTTTTAGGATGGAGTCCCTCTTCACTCCTATAAGGTATCTTGGCGAGACTGGGCATTGAACCATGGTAAGGAAAGTCTTTGGGTGATTTTGTTGATGGTGAATTTACCTTTGACAATTTTCAGTGAGACCATCAGCATGCAATTGATTGCCGCGAACATGTATGTGGTCACTGAATTTTACCAGCACACACACACAGAGAATATATACATTAATACATACATACAGAGAGAGAGAGAGAGAGAGAGAGAGAGAGAGAGAGAGAGAAGGGGGTTGATGTTTGAAGAGGAATCATCAGCTCAGATGATATCCCCAATCTCTCAACCTCTGTACAAAAGCTCGCTCGTGAACGCCTTTGGACTTCGAGCGCCGGAAGACAACCATCGGGCTTGGAAAATGCCAACCCCTCCCTTCCATTGACGCCGACGATCTAATATCTCCGACGCCCGACGCCACCGATCTCGATCTCCTCATCATCCGCCTAAAGTAATTATTCTCCGCCTCGACCTCGCCGTTCCTGTTCGATTCTCCATACGTCTTCTCCCTCGTCGTCGGCGTGATTTTGTTGGGGAATTGGTGTTGGTGTGTCGGTTCGGTGAGGTGAGGTGAGATGTGGTGTTGGTGGCGGTGGTTGAGAGAGACAAAGGGAGGGGGAGGGCAGCTTTTGCGTGGAGTGAATCTTCGCGGGCGAAAAAGTCATTAAGCAACGTAACCAAGCCTAAGCCTATCTAGATTCGGAAATTATATTCAGGATTGGAATCGAATCTAAAAGGAGGACCGGTCTTTTATTTTTTTAAATAATTGAAAGAGGGTTAGAAAGTAAAATACTACGTACAAAAAAAAAATTACTCAAAAATCATCTAAAATAGGGGTTTTTTACTATTAATAAAAATCTTTTAACGGTCATAAATACTTCTAAAAATGTATTCTGGATAATTTCTTTCTTTGTACCAGCACTCTTGTCATTGAAACCCTTTATTAGTGTTCGATCTTGAGCTTTCGGACTTTGAAGTACCCGACGGCAATCCCATTGGACGGCCTAGCTTTATTCACTCTTTCTCTCTTCACCCGACCACTCTCTTTTTAAAAAATTCGGACCATCCAAATGTGAAATTACCGACGGAGTATTACATGTGTGGTATCCGCCCAACACCCAAAAACTTCTCATCTTTGAGTAACAAAGTCACTATGCGTAGACTTCGGGGTACCAAATTGTTGTACAAAATGTTACTTTCAATGTGACATGTAAACTCCAATTGTCATCATTGACCAACTCTTGCCCATTCAATACGAACAGACAATCACACTTCTTTTATCGGTTGACCTTTGGTTTTGGCCTGCAACATTCTCTTTAACTTCTTTCGTTTTTTTTGGTTGGGTTGGGGGGGGGGGGGGGGGGAGGGAAGGGGAAACTGACCACTTCTTTCACATGAAAGGGTAACAGTTGGTCTTTTTTTTTAACCTCTCCCGAATCAAACGGTTTGATTTAGAATAACAAAACCATATCTCTCTTTCCAACCTCACGAGCCAATTTGTCAATGCTTCATGGCTATTAAATATCTACTTTATAAGTTCAAATATAATTATTTTAGTAAATACAATTATAGAAAGACCATTCGTACAGCAGTACGGACACAAAGAGCACGTACAATGTGCTTTTTGGCCCGTCTCGGGTCCAACAAAGACAATCGGAGCCGCTCATTTTGTTCAATATATTATGTTTACGGTTCTTATAAAAATCAGCTCCATCCGACGTCAATAAGGGCGTTTACAAAACGTTCAAAATCGCTTCCGAAGTTAGGCTAAATTCTAAAGCGATTTTGGACGTTTCATAAACACCTTTATCGATGTCAGATGGAGCTAATTTTTTACGGGGACCTTAAACAAAATATATTGAACAAAATGAGCGGTTCCGATTATCTTTGTTGGACCAGAGACGGGCCAAAAAACGTGTTGTACGCTCTATCTATGCGCGTATTGCTGTACTAATAGCAGCTCTCATGCAAGTAGTAGACATATGGTTTAGATAAATGCATAAAACTACCTCGTCTGTGGTAAAAACCTTCCTAATTATTAGACATTTCGGTTTACATAGTTATATACATCGCGTACATATGCATTTTTTATCCATCTTGGGTCCCAAAAAATTGATCCTAGCCGTTCATTTTGTTCAAAAATTGGTTTTTTAGGCCCCTGTGGAAAATAAACTCTATCCGAAATCGGTAAAGGCATATACAAAACATCAATTTTTTCTTCTCAAACTAAGCTTGAATTATGAAGCAAAATTAGATGTTTTGTAAATATTTTTACCGATATTGAGTTTAATGTAAAACAAAATGTTTAAAGCTTGAGACATTATGGGTTTAGATTAAACTAAAATGTAAAGCTTTCGACATTTTTTTAAAACTAAAGTATCATACATTGAAGGTGCGATGTAGATTAATTATTTTCCTTTAAATTACTAGTTTACTTAGTAAAATAAAATAAAATGTTTAAAGTTTTAGACATTATAGGTTTAGATTAATGTATGACGTCTAGAGCTTTAGACATTTTATAATGTCTAGAGCTCATTTGACTTAAACTAAGCCTATAATGTACGATATGTCTAAAGCTTTAGACTTTGCTAATTTTAAAAATCTTTTTAATTCGATTATACAATCATGGATTGCCCTTAATAAAATTTTCCTCAAATGATCCATGCTCGAAGGACCTTTTCTCGACACTTCTTCGAACAACCTTTATGGGCCGAAAGATACCAAAAGTAGTTAAAATAGATTTGGTCTCATTAAAAGCAATATTGCTACCCACACAGCAATAATATACAGATATCATGCACAGATCTTATGTGGGGCTCATTATGGGTCCTATACAAATTATTCAAATCATTCATTAAATGTAAAGTATTTTTTCAAGGGATTTCGAAAAAAATTAGGTCAATACAATAACTTTAGATGCCCGATTCAATTATTTAACTTTTCATTTGGATGTCACGATAATGAAAACTTAGATGATTGAATCGAGCATTTAAAGTTATCAGATTGAGCTAAATTTTTTTCAATATCCCTTGAAAAAATAATTTACATTTAATGAACAGTTTGGATCATTTGTGTGTAACCGATTGTAGGCTCCACAACAGATCTGTGTACAATATGTGTCTAAAAAGTCTGTGTCAACAGACTTTCCGCATTAAAAGTCCTAAGCTTTTCATTGAGTCATGCTCTACGTACTGATGACAATCCTATCGATGGGGTATCGACGGGCACACAGAGCCCACTCTGGATCCTACACGGAAAATTGATAATTCGAGCCGTTCTGAAATCTAATGAAAAATGAAAGATTGGATCGAATACGTACACATATCGGATTGAGTTGGAGTTGGTTTCTCACGGGGCCCACTTGATTTTTTTAAAAAAATAAAATATTGAATGGCTCGAATCATTCATACGGAATCCGAAGTGAACCCCGCGTGCCCATTGGTACCCATCGGTTAGGATTGTCGTCCGTCCCTCTAGCTTTTTCGCTTTTCATTAGTGCCCTTCTATGGGCAAATTAGTCCTAACTTCTAGTCTATTAGAGCATCCACAATGTAATAATCAAAATCAAAACATTGCTAAAGTTAAAAATGTGTGCTTAAAAAAGTGCTCATATTGTAATAATTAAAGTTAGCAACCTCTTAACCAATAATCAAATTTGGGCATTTGAATAATCAAAAGTAATAATGTGAAACTTCACATCGCTAACTTTAACAACCCTCTAAATGAATAATCAAAAGTTAACGTGACAAGTTTTGATTATTCATTTTTGATTAGTACATTGCAGATGCTCTTATAAGCGGTGCATTAATGATCACCTCACGCTCAATGAATCTAAACTTTTGGTAATAATAGTGGGTTCCATAAAATAAAATGTCAAACACACCCAATTGGGCTGTCAACAAATTTGAATAACGTGTTTGACATATGTGAAAGTTAATGCAATTACAAGATGCAAAATTTATATGGAAAACTTGATCTTTATTTTCATACTAACTTTACCATACTGAATGGAATTGTTTTTGGCAAGCGCCTTCTATAACAGAAAGGATAATGGTACAGTAAAATCTGTACCAGCGCATACATATTTCTTTTGGGCTTGTTTTGGGTCTCAAAAAAATGAGCGACTCCGATTGTTTTTTTTTGGGATCCAAAACGAGCCTAAAAGGGGTATGTGTAACGCCCCGATTTTTTTGGGAACGTTAATTTAATAAATTTTCAACATTTATTAAAAATAAATTCATTACAAACCGAATTCTCCTTAATTTCAAAGCACATCTAACAAATATAATAGGAAGGGCACTAGAGTAAACTCTACTCCTTGCGTCTTTCTTCTTCATTGGCAAGATTCTGAGTAGCACCGTACTTTTCCAAATTATCTGTTCGTCTCTAAACTCTGGCATAAGATGTCAAGGTCACAAAAGTAACACCGTGAGCAATTAAGCCCAATAGCTAACTCCTACCCCTATGTCCCATACACTAGCAAAAATAACATATAACAATTTATCATTTCTAAAAAATTTAGCATCACAAAAATAATCAAATGTGTCGGTGTCTTTCAGAGTTATCGCAGCGTATCGTAACCCGTGTCATTATTTTCCAAGTATCGATTCCACTTTTCATTTTATTTTCTCGAGCACTGGTTCCGCTGACCATCTTTCAGGACCTGCCGAGCTCCCAGGCTAAGTTCAGATTTTGCCACCCAAAAGCACTGATTCCGCTAACCATCTTTCAGATTCCATCGAGTTCTCAGGCTCACACACGCACACCTGAGCCATGATTCCGCTAACCATCTCTCAGATTCCATCGGGTTCTCATGCTCACACACACACACACGAGCCATGATTCCGCTAACCATTCTTTCAGATTCCATCGGGTTCTCATGCTCACACATACACACCCGAGCCATGATTCCACTAACCATTCTTTCAGATTCCATCGGGTTCTCATGCTCACACACGCACACCATTACATTTCATTTTCTCATTTGTTTTCGTATTCTATTTCTCGTTTCTCGTGTCTCGTAATCATGCATCATTTCGCGTGTTCACATTATTCTTTCAAAGCTTGCTACAACCGTGCGATAATAATTCACTAATTTCATGCATCTCTATTTTTTAAAATATTGAAAATTATAACATCACAACTTATCAACAAACATGCAGTTAATTAAGCAGTTTCCAATTTAAACAATTCAATCATGTGATATCCTAAAAATAATATATAAATACTTAAACATTTAGCACGTCAACATTATACTTAGGTGAGCAGATAGGAGGTTTCTACCGTTCTTCTTGGCGGTAGAGCGGCTACGGAGTACGTCGGGCGAAAATGTGGCGGAGTAACGTCGTTTCGGCTGAACCGAAGAATAAAAAGAAAATAGTTTTCTTTTTCCGAAAACACAATATTTTTAGAAATCCCGAGATCAAGGGGTGATTTTGAGTGGTGTAGGAAAGGCGACAAGGTGGTGGTGATGTTGAGCTATTTTCCTCCTCTCTCTAAGCTAGCAATTGGAATGAGAAGGAAGGGATGTGTGGGGTGTGGAGGGGAGAAGCCTATTTATACTAATGGGAGGAGAATCTAAATCATATCAAATCTTGACCATAATCTCATATAATTAAATCAAATCTTGACCATAATCTAATATAATCAAATCAAATCTTGACCATAATATTTTATAATCCTAGAAAATCAAATCAAATATTGACCATAATATTTTATAACCCTAGAAAATCAAATCAAATCTTGACCATAAGCTTACCATATCTTATAAAATTTAATAATCCCTAAATCAAATCTTATAATATCTAAACAAAATCCTATAATATCTACCAATATCTTAAATAATATCTAATAAAATCCAACCATATCATATCATATCTAATAAAATCCAATAAAATCTTATCAAATCTATTAAATCTCAATCAAATCTTATCCTAATCTAATAAAATCTCAATCAAATCTTATCCTAATCTTAATAAATCTATATCAAATCTCTCTCAATCTCCTAGATTTCTCAAATCTCTTCCTAGATCTCACCTAGATTTCGTTCATATCTTTCCCAGATTGTTAGGATCACGAACCGAAGGCTAGGGTTCTATAATAGTTAGGTACAATCACTTTAATAAATAATAAAAAGATTTTAGTAAAAGAATTATAATAAAAAGGTTTTAAAAAAAATTAGTGCGAAATTCGGGTCGTTACAGTATGTATGCTGGTATTTATACCAGTAGCACCTCTCCTTCTATAAATTGTCATACACAAGGCTGCGATATTTAAATGATATTTTATTGTCATTTAAGTAAGTGTAGATTTACGTTCGCGCAAGATTTCTGACACAACATCGGCCACACATTGTGTCATTGAAGACTATCAAGCTTCTGAAATCAAAGCGGAAAAAACTTGTGAATAGAAAGGTGATTAAGCGGGTGTTTGGGAGGAGTTATTTGGATTGATTTGGAATCTTTGATTGTAGTCTCGATTTTTTTGGGAGAACACGATAGAAATGCATTGATAAAAGGATAACAGTTTACAGATTGTAGTCCGGATTAGTATAACATGTACTCCATGTTTTTATCTCTTCTCATAAAAGCCATTCAAATGACAAAATTAGTTACCTTATTGAAGACATCAAAAGTCAACACAATTTATTCAGTAAATATATTCATTTAATTTGTCGACTTTATATGTTAATTATTCCTATTTTGTAACACACACACACATTCATGTATGTTTCGTTTGCTATAGATCATAGGAGGTGTTTTAGGAAGAATTCTAAAATGAATTCTTTTGGGGGCACACAACAAATTTACTTGTTTCTCCTCTTTAATAGTTAATCCAATATGACCAAAACACTTGTTTGGTTATTAAACTTTTCCTTAACAATTTGTTTTTTCGTTTTTGAATGTGGAATAGTTTTAGACAATCACGGTGTTCATCTGACATTAAAACTGAGGGCTCGCAGCATGCAAGTTTGAATTATATAAAATGTTGCCAATGTCACGACAACATAGGTTAGAGCCATGATAGTTTCTAGAGTACTGTGTTACCCTTTTTACCCTTTCGTCTTAACACACTACTCCCTCTGTCTACTTCGTCCTTTTGTCTTTCTCTTCTCACACACGTCTTCTATTACTATCTCTATCTAGGCAATCACCACAAAACCTACTTTTCTCATCTTTATTATTCCCATTTTTCTTAAATGCTTCTCGAAGTTAAAAATAATGATAGTAATTAAAAATCATCGGAAAAAAAGGGGGGAAGAGGGCAAATGGGTTTGAAACTTGGAAGGAAGAGGGGAAATGGGTTTTAGACTTACGCCTTGTTTGATACCTATGGAGCAAGGAAAGAAAAAGAGAACGAAAGTGTGAGGAAAATTTACTGTTCATAAGCCTCTGTTTGATTATTTTCTTCTCTTTTTTTCTCAAACCAAACAAAGGAAGATGCTTCTCTTTTTTTTCTTTCTTTCCTTTCCTTTCTTTTCCACAGGTGGGGTAGATATGTACTGAAATGATGTGTAGTGTCATGGCTCCAACAAAATTACTAGTGGCATTAACGGCACCCAATTCTATAAAATCCTCTGGGTGCAACAATTTTTTAGGTTGTCATGTGCATTATCTTTGGATCATTTATCGTGCATTTTTTTGTCAAATCTGACAATAGGATGTCAATTTTTTAGAACAGAGTTCACGGCGAGAAGCGAGCAAGGCTAAAGCAGCTGATAGAAAGGATCTAAAGCCAAAATGGCAAAGCAAAAAGGACACAAATATTGAAATTTCTCTTTTTCTAATATAATTCCTATTTTAATCACACCGATGATATTGTATTTTGCCGCCTGATTTCTCTTTCTTGTAGATTTTTAAAAATATGGAAAGAAATAGGTTTTGCTCTGATAATAATAACTTTGAATTTAATTGACAAATTTAAGCTACTATCGGAATGAAAAATCTTGTAGTGCAAGACCCTGCAAGGCACTTTGTAGGGTGCACACAGGCTATCGACCTTAACAATGAATGGTTGATATATGATTTTTAATTATGACCGATAAGAATCATTTATTACCAATCAAAATTGATTTTTTATCAGGACTGTTAATTGCTGATATCGACGATTGTGTGTTGTCCTACACGAGCACTACAACACCCCCGAATCCCTACCTAGATGAATAGAAATAGACCATCATGTATCACTCATATCATTCTCATATCATCCCAAAGCACGAAGACAAAAGTTGTTGAATTTGTGGCAATGTATTCAGTACTCAACTTTTTCTTTCTTTCCACAAATTGCTTCACCGTCCAAAATTTAACCATAAGATTGATTAGAGGTTGGAGTTGAGTGGTCGATGTGACATTAAATTAAATTAAATTGGTTGTTGGTAGAACTTTTTTTTCTTTTTGTTCGAAAAGGGGGAAAAAAAAATGGATATGAGGTCAATGTAACCCTAATATGTGCCCTAATGTAAAAATCATTCATGAGTGGTACTTGTTATACATACTCCCTCCGTCCCTTTTTTTAGTGTCCGGTATTTCATTTTGGGTTATTCCTTAATAAGTGTCCATTTTATAAAATTAGTGGGTAAAAATTGGTGCATTGTTTATTTTGTCCCTAAAAGTAGATTCCATTTTGAAAAGTAAGTGGGTAAAAGTGTAATAATGATGGGGTAAGTAGGGAAAGTAGAGGAAAAAATTGATGTGAAAGGTATAATGATGATGTCTTTTTAATAAGTTGGAATTACGAAGCAGGACTCTTAAAAAGGGACGGGGCAGTATATATTTTGATGCCCAATTGTGGTAGAAGTACAAAAGTCAATCGTAATAGAATTATGTTGCTGCAATTTTTAATGATTGGCGTACATATGGAGACCTATCAAATATTCAAATCAAATCATGAAAAAGTACTTTTTGAAAAAAGAAGGTAATTTTAAACTCAAATATAATGAAAATGAAAAATAATATCATCAGTGTAATCAAAATAAGAATTAAACTATGTTTGTTGATGTACAAACTTAAGACCCCGTTCCATAAATCTTTTTAAAAAATAAGCACTTTATTTCACATTTTTAAACTCAAAAATAATGTAAATGAAAAATAATTTTTCAATTTTTTTTTGCATTGTATAAAAGATCCCATTGAGATTTTTCAAATAAGATTCATATTGCATATTTTTAGATTTCAATAAACCTATCATTTTTAATCTTGAAATTGCCTTTTTAAAAAATAAAGACTTTTTCCCTTTCTGGAACGGGTTCTAAGTTATTCGGGTTCGAACATAAAAAATCAATTGCTATCAATTTGTTATAAAATTAAATAGGCTTCGATATTTTTTTGTGAAACTTGTAAGTTTTGAAACAAATTTTAACAAACTACTACTCGACTCATTAAGCTGATAATATTTTAAAAATTCAATATTGTGTTTACTTCTCTTTTTAAAAAGTATTTTTCAAAAGATTCCTCCTACTTTCAATCATTTCTCTCTCTATCTCTCTCCACTTATTATCTCTACTACTTTTTCAAATTTTTTTCAAAAAGTGTTCCAAATAAAGCAAACTTCTTGAGATGAGCTCATGATCGGTTCGAGTAGAACTATGAAATTGGCTTAGATAAGTCAAATTTGAATGAATTCTGAAACATAAGTTTTCAAACTAAATTGTAGGAAAGTGAAAAAAAAAAACTAAATTGTAGCAATCTACTGGGATTGGTTGCATATGATAAAAAAATTCCCAAGTAAAATGTGAACTCGTTGATGTATGCGCTGGTCCGTGTAGTTAGTAAGATATGACAATGTTTTTAACAATGCTTTTACGAGTATTGGAAAGGTGGGTGAGCTTGTGAAGATTAGAGTGGCTACGTAGATGAAGTCCAAGTTTGAGATTAAAATATATACGGTAGAGGAGTTTAAGAGTTATTTGGATGGAATTCAAAAGCTAAGGATTTAGTCTGGTGATGTAATGTCCAACTTTCTGTTGGACGGTTATGTCTTTCTTTTTTCATGTTCTTGTTTTCTCGATGTACCCTCTTCGAGTTAATAAAAAGTTTCGTTTGCTAAGAAAAAAAAAAACTCATTCATGTATGTGCCGATCAACTTTATATTTTACGTAAACGTCAAATTTGTTAGGCTCAACAAAATGAATAGTTTAGATCAGACCAACGGACTTCAAATGAGTTTTATATAAGCCTCACAACAGTTTACTGTTTGGCCCGACTTGGCTCGACTATCAAGACACAACAAGAACCCATTCCAATCTACTGCTTGGCCAGACTCGACTCGCCTATTTTGGCTCATTTATCCACCCTAATTCCAATACAAAAATGCTACTGGTACAGCGGCTGCTGTACCGCAGCCGCTGTACCAGTAGCACAACTCATTCCAATATAAGGACAAAGAATAAGAAAAAGGTGGTAGGAATTAATTTTCCGCCTCCCTTTCTATAACCACACTCTTTTTCTGTCCTCATGTGTAATGAATTTACAAAATTAACCTTTAATTTGTACATTCTTTCATACTTCAAATGACAACATTGTAAATTCATGTCATAAGAAGTCAAAAAAAGGAGCGTGATTATAAAAACTGGGGAGCTTGATTATGAAACTGGGGAGCGTGAAAATCGGGCTCCATTCTGCTAAGGGAAACGGTCATGCATTACGAGAGAATAAATTGACTCATAAAATAAAATTTAATTACTTACAAAAATAAAAAACTTAGCGGAACCAATCCGGGAAAAAGAATTTAGTGAAACCAAACTATGGAAAGGGTAGAAATACCGGGCAACTCGAGAGGGAGGGATATACTCTATGCTCCTCCCTCGTCTCTCTCTCTCTCTCTCTCTCTCTCCTATATAAAGTGGACTTTCGTTTTCCTCAAGACTTCATAGAAACGCCCCCCCTTTCGTCCGTTCCAAGGGTTAAACAATACGCACACACATTACAGTACAAACCCTCTCTCTCTCTCTCTCTCTCTTCGCTTTGAGGTTTCGCCCCTCTCTCTCTCCCTCTCCCTCTCTCTCTCTCTCTCTCTCTCTCTCTACATCTATCTCTACATCTATCTATCACAGTCAGTTCATATCTCGCTCCTCTCCGTCTCGAACCATCCGACGTCAACCGATCCTCTCTCTCTAGCAACCAGGTTTGTTTCTCTCTCTACATAGGCGTACACGCATCTATCTCTATCTGACCTCGTAGCGGATTTCCTCGTTCAATCGAAGAAGCCCTATCTATTTTGTTTCGATTATTTTATTCGCTCAATCTGAGATTGTGACTTTGTTTCGATTTACGTACGCAGGTGTATGTGTGCATAGCTGTTGCAGTGTGTACAGGTAGATAAGTGAAGGCGAGATGACGGCCTTACGGTCGAGCTTGCCGTCGAGGCTACGGCAACTGCTATCCACCGAAGGCGCTATCGGTCCCTCGGTTAAACTCGATTCGGAGCCTGTGAGTTATTTGCGTTTGCTCTTTGATTTGTCTTTATAGTTTTATCTGCATACGACCTGTATGTGTATGTAGATATTGCGGTGTATCTACATATTGCTCATTTGTATTGCTGATAGGTTTGGGTTATATGTGCGGATATTGGGTAGTTGTGTTAGTGATAGGTTAGGGTTTCGTCTGTATTGGTAGTTGATTGTTTTGTGCCTCCATGTATGTATGCATATAGATACTGCTCATTTGGAATTTGTTCTACTTTTAGGCTAGGGTTAGACGTGGGTTATTTATGGTACTGATGGTTTAGGGTTTCATCTTTTAATAACTATGCACAAAAATGGGTTTTGGTAAGTGCAGGAATTTTGTTTCGTTATTTGTTCCACTGGTAGGCTATGGTCATGTCTAGAGATGTTGGTTAGTTGTGGAACTGAGAGGTTATGGTTACATCTGGATTGGCAGTTGATTGTTTTGTGCCTAGGGTTTGATTGACATTTTATCTTTTAATAATTGCAAAAAAAAATGGGTTTGGTATGTGCAGGAATTTTGTTTGTTTTCATACTCGTTTGGGTTCTTGATTGATGGTACTGGAAACATGTATCTACTTTGTTTGTGTTTTCGCTGTAAAGTTGTAGCAATGGTCTTTGCCACTGTAATTTGTTGTCTTTAGTTGTTAGGACAATGTAGGGGATACTTTTGGTCATTGTTCATGATTCTTACGGGCATTTGAATATCTAATCACATGCATAAGCCCCATGACACATCAACACTCAAGTATGGTGCCTACCTTGCCAGTGCCCTTGTCACTTAAGCTGCACTCTGCACCATGAGTCCATGGTAGTTTGGGACTCTGAGCATGACAAAGAGCATCCTCACTTTGGGCTGTGGTGTCTCAGCTCTGTCACTCCTGTGGAATGGCTGCTTGGCCTGTCAAGATTGCTTTGCTTGCTTCGTGGGTTGACCCCTCCTTGATTGACCTTACAGAGAGGCTATGTTAGATGTTTCATGTATGAGTATCTGTGCTTTTGTGTCCAAGGAAAAGACCTTGATTTTAAATCTTAATAGTAGAGGGATAATTTTCAAAAAGGTAATGATGGGCATGGGAACACCTTGTACACACTTATTTGTAGGTTTTACAACAGTCATAATTAGATATTGTAAGTAAATCAAAAATGTACTTAGCATAAAAATATGGAATCTATCTCCCCTTCATTTAGAAGGTTAAAGCGTTGCTGATAAATAAAGGCTAGACATCTTTCTTTTCTAGTTAATGTAAGTTTTGTTTCTGCAAATATGACGAAACTCTGAGGATCCAAGTGTTTAAATTAGGTATGACCATCGGTAACACATAACGAGAGGGCTGTAGAGAAAATAGAAGGGTCAATATTACATTAGAGAGGGGGCGTTCACCAAGATGTGACATCCTTTGGCATGTATCACACCTAAAAAATGGTGCATTCCTCCTTAACATGGGGCGACTGGACAGTTGATTGCCCAAGGTTCTTGCCTTTAAAGGTTAGTAGCGGTTGGTTAGTGCATTCAGTTTTGGGAGGATGTTTGATTGGTAATTCTTCCTTTACTTCTTTCCACATTTGTGTAGATTGGTTTGATCCATCATGTTCACACTATTTCTGTGGAACTTTCTCGCACGTCCCTAAGTTCATGGAACTTTAGTTTCGTATGAATTCTCAACGATCGTGAATATCCTTGATAATTTTCGACTGCATGTTAGAAATATAACGGTCCGGTCACATCATCCTTCAGCGATATTCTCGTGCAAGCTTTTCTTTTATATAATTATTTAGCCCAGATGCTCCATCTTTTCCTTTCTATAGGAAGATTTGGATAGCTGTTGCCCCCAAGAATAAGTTTATATGACCTAACTACATATATATTATAAAAGAGGAAGATTTGTTCATGTTGCATTAAAACAAAAGGCAACGTCCGTTTCCAATTTGTGAATGTAGCCAAGCTAAGGAACTGAATAGGGACACAGGACATTGATATATTATCATGTAATAGAGACATGTGAAGGCAATTTTCTTGTAAAAAAGGACTTCGTGACATGAAATGGACACGAGAATAGACAGTACTGTTTACGCGTTGAGGTATATACCCCGATAGTCATATTCTTTTTGTTTGTTGTATTATATCGAATTGTAGTTGATCGTCTCTTACATTAGCCATTGGAAAGAATTTTATACGTTATATAAAAGACATCATTTTTGTTGTAGAAGCTCTGCTTATGCCATGCCGCATGCGTCATGTCTTTAAGGTACAGAGATGTGTTTCCTGGTGTTTGAACTTTGAAACGTGTAACATTAATAAAGGAAAAGATAATGGGATATCATATCATATCATATCTAACATGTCGGAGTCTGGTGTCTAACACAGACATGACAACAACTTGGAAGAGTCCATGCATCTCAACAGCCAGGGTTACCGGATTGGCCGTAAGGATGCCGTTGGCTTACTTTGTTAAGAAACTTGGAGTTAGAAGCAATGAAGCATTTCTAGGAGTTAGAACATTGTTTCCTTCTCTGCATCCACTCAAACACAGCCCAAGAGGGGACAAAAAACAAGAAAACCACCAAAAGAAGGGGAAAAAATCTCTCCTGACTTTTGTTATGACTGCCATAGAACATGTTAGAATGACTAGATAAAAAACCATAAAGCAAAGGAAATACCCATTTTGCTAGCAGCTGCTCACTGTCCCATCGCGTCTCATAAACTAAACAGATGAATTAAAGGTGACAATCGGTGTCATTACATGCCGTCTCTTTCGTTGCGCCGTTTTCTTTATGCTTTGATAATGGTTGTTTCAATGCGAAAAAGCAACTTGAATGGATTTGTATTTGTTATTGCAGCCTCCTAAAATAAAAGCATTCATCGACAAGGTGATCCAAAGTCCATTACAGGATATAGCAATACCTCTTTCTGGATTTCGTTGGGAGTATGGCAAGGTTATTTCCTTCGACTTATTTAATATTGTTTCACTCTTTTTCCAATTTGGCCATTCACTTACTTGTTCTTGGTTTTCAGGGGAATTTTCATCACTGGAGGCCACTGTTTCTGCATTTTGAGACGTACTTTAAGACATACTTGTCCTCTAGGAGTGATCTCCTTTTGACAGATAATAGCCTAGAAGATGATAGTCCTTTTCCAAAGCAAGCAGTTTTACAAGTTCTACGAGTGATGCAAATAATTTTAGAGAATTGCCATAACAAAAGTTCATTTAGTGGTCTGGAGGTAAGTCGGAGATGATTGACTTGCAACTATTCTTTGTTAGGAAAAGAAGTTCGATTTGAATCTGATCTGTATTTTGATTCTTTCAGTGCATAACTTATGATGTTTTGTTATATTTTTCATTGTAACAATCTGCAAGTCTTTTACCCTTCACAGCACTTTCTTCTTGCTTGTTTTCAGCATTTCAAGGTCCTGCTTGCATCAACAGATCCTGACATTCTAATAGCTACCTTGGAAACTCTTTCTGCATTGGTGAAAATAAATCCTTCCAAACTACACGTGAGTGGTAAATCAGTTGGATGTGGCTCCGTGAACAGCTGTCTTCTGTCTCTAGCACAGGGATGGGGAAGCAAGGAAGAAGGTTTGGGTTTGTATTCGTGTGTTATGGCAAATGAAAGGACCCAAGAGGAAGGGCTGTGCTTGTTCCCATCCGATGCACCCAATGACTGTGACAAGTCCCAGTACCGGTTGGGATCAACACTTTACTTCGAATTCCATGGTGCCAATTCCCAATCGACTGGGGAAGATGGTGATGGTTCAAAGTCTTCTGGAGGGTGTGTCATCCACCTTCCGGATCTCCATTTGCGGAAGGAGGAGGATCTGGTTCTAATGAAACAGTGTGTTGTGGAGTACAATGTACCTCCTGAGCACAGATTCTCCTTGCTTACCAGAATCAGATATGCTCATGCCTTTTGTTCTCCTAGAATATGCAGGCTCTACAGTCGGGTCTGTCTTCTTGCATTCATTGTTCTTGTTCAGTCTAGTGATGCTCATGATGAACTAGTGTCCTTTTTCGCTAATGAGCCAGAGTATACAAATGAGCTAATCAGGATCGTGAGGTCTGAAGGGACTGTTCCTGGAACCATTAGAACACTTGCAATGCATGCCTTGGGGGCTCAATTAGCTGCATATGCATCATCTCATGAACGGGCACGGATCTTAAGTGGATCAAGCATTAGTTTTGCTGGAGCGAACCGCATGATTCTGCTGAATGTGCTGCAGAGGGCCATTTTTTCACTGCATAATTCCAATGACCCATCGTCCATTGCATTTGTTGAGGCACTTCTACAGTTCTATCTGCTCCATGTTATATCTTCTTCGACTTCTGGGAGTGTTGTCCGAGGGTCAGGTATGGTTCCAACGTTCTTACCGCTTTTGGAGGATTCTGACCCTATGCATATGCATCTTGTGTGTCTTGCTGTGAAAACCTTACAAAAGCTCATGGACTACAGTAATACAGCAGTAACTCTTTTCAAAGATTTGGGGGGAGTAGAGCTTTTGACCCATAGACTACAGATAGAAGTTAATAGGGCCATTGGTTTGGCTGGAGAAAATGATAATTTGATGGTTGTTGAATGCTCAAGGTATAATGATGATCAGTTGTATGCACAGAAAAGATTGGTTAGGGTTCTGTTGAAGGCCCTTGGGTCTGCTACTTATGCACCGGCAAACACTACAAGATCCCAGAACTCCCATGATGCTTCCTTGCCAGCCACTCTGTCGTTGATATTCAAAAATGTAGACAAATTTGGAGGTGAAATTTATTCCTCAGCTGTGACTGTAATGAGTGAAATTATTCACAAGGACCCTACGTCCTTTCCTGCTTTACATGAATTGGGTCTTCCGGATGCTTTTTTAGCTTCAGTAGTGGCTGGAATTCTCCCTTCGTCAAAGGCTCTCACTTGCATTCCTAATGGTCTTGGTGCCATTTGTCTTAATGCCAAAGGCTTGGAAGCGGTGAAAGAAACTTCTGCGTTACGGTTCCTTGTTGATGTCTTCACTTCAAAGAAATATATAGTAGCAATGAATGAAGGTATTGTCCCTTTGGCAAATGCTGTGGAGGAGCTCCTGCGACATGTATCTTCTCTGAGAGGCACTGGCGTTGATCTAATCATTGAGATTGTTAATAAAATTGCTGCCATAGGAGATGGTTGTGCAGTATCATCCGGAAAAGTCGGTGGGAGTACGGGAATGGAAATGGATTCTGAAGTCAAGGAAAATGAAGCTTCTTGCAGCCTGGGTAGTTCAACTGATTCCACTGCAGAAGGCATCAGCGATGAGCAGTTTATCCAAGTATGCATCTTTCATGTGATGGTTCTAGTTCACAGGACAATGGAAAATGCCGAAACCTGTCGGTTATTTGTGGAGAAGTCAGGGATTGAAGCTTTACTTAAACTTCTATTGCGGCCAAGTATTGTGCAGTCATCCGAAGGGATGTCTATTGCTTTACATAGCACCATGGTTTTCAAGGGCTTCACTCAGCATCATTCTGCTCCTTTGGCACGTGCTTTCTGCTCCTCTCTCAGGGATCATCTTAAGAAAGCTTTGACTGGATTTAGTATCACTCCAGGAGCCTTTCTACTGGACCCTAGGACGACTTCTCCAGATAGTGAAATATTTCCCTCCCTTTTCCTGGTCGAATTCCTTTTGTTTCTTGCTGCCTCAAAGGACAACCGTTGGGTAACTGCATTGCTTACTGAATTTGGAAATGAAGGCAAGGATGTACTGGATGACATAGGTCATGTTCACCGTGAAGTTCTATGGCAAATTGCTCTACTTGAAGATGCTAATTTTGAGACGGAGGACGATACTGCTGCTGGTTCTGGTGCTGAGTCACGACTATCAGAGTCTAATCCAAATGAAGCTGAAGAGCAAAGATTCAATTCCTTTAGACAGTTTCTGGATCCGTTGCTGAGAAGAAGGATGTCAGGATGGAGTTTTGAATCACAGTTTTTTGACCTTATAAATCTGTACCGCGATCTTAGTCGTGCTTCGGGTCTTCAGCAAAGGCAGGGTATGGATATTCCTCCAAGTCTACGGCTCGGAGCCAGTCATCATTCGCAACAGTCTGCTTCTTTGGATGGCGTTGACAGTAGTAGAAAGGAAGATGATAAGCAGAGATCCTATTATTCTTCTTGTTGTGACATGGTGAAGTCACTTTCTTTTCACATTACCAATTTGTTTCAAGAATTGGGAAAAGTAATGTTGCTTCCATCTCGTCGACGGGATGATACGCTGAATGTATCACCTTCTTCAAAATCAGTGGCTTCTGCCTTCGCAACCATTGCGCTGGACCACATGAATTCCCCTGGATCAGATGTGTCAAAGTCAACTAAGTGCCGCTACCTTGGCAAGGTTATTGATTTCATTGATTTTATTCTACTGGACAAGCCAGATTCGTGCAATCCGGTTTTGGTAAATTGTTTATATGGCTGTGGGGTTGTTCAATCAGTTTTGACCACATTTGAAGCCACCAGTCAGTTGCTTTTTTCACTAAATAGGGGGGCTCCTGCTTCTCCAATGGAGACTGATGATGGGATTTCAAAGCAGGATGTCAAAGAAGAAACAGATCATGCTTGGATTTATGGTCCCCTGGCCAGCTATGGAAAATTAATGGACCACTTGGTGACTTCATCTTTCATTTTGTCTCCTTTTACGAAGCACTTGCTCATACAGCCTCTTATAATTGGGGATATTCCGTTCCCACGGGACGCAGAGACATTTGTTAAGATCCTTCAATCCATGGTGCTTAAGGCAGTGCTACCTGTTTGGACTCATCCTCAGTTTACTGATTGCACCTATGATTTCATTGCGGCAGTTGTTTCGATAATTCGGCATATTTATTCTGGTATTGAGGTGAAAAACATTTCTAGCAGCGGTGGGCCTCGCGCCAGTGGTCCTCCACCAAATGAATCAACTATTGCAACAATTGTGGAGATGGGGTTTTCCAGGTCCAGAGCGGAAGAAGCTTTAAGGCAGGTTGGATCAAATAGTGTGGAGCTGGCAATGGAATGGTTATTCTCGCATCCCGAGGAAACCCAAGAAGACGACGAACTCGCTCGCGCTCTAGCCATGTCACTTGGGAATTCTGGATCAGAAACAAAGGAAGATGTTGCTGACGAAAATAGTCAGCATATTGAAGGGGAGATGGTGCAACCGCCTCCTGTTGAGGACTTATTATCTACATGCACGAAGCTGTTACAAATGAAAGAATCTCTGGCTTTTCCAGTTCGAGACCTTTTAGTTATGATATGCTCCCAAAATGAAGGTCAATGCAGGTCAAACGTTATTTCTTATGTCGTAGAGCAGGTGAAACTTTCGGAGAGTGGAAATGGAAACATGCTGTATGCTCTTTTTCATGTTCTCGCTCTAATTTTTCATGAAGATGCAGCAGCCCGAGAAGTTGCCTCTAAAACTGATGTTGTGAAGGTTGCCTCAGATTTACTGTCAGACTGGGTGTCTAATTCTAGTGAAGGGGATGGATCCCAAGCTCCAAAGTGGGTAACATCAGCTTTTCTTGCAATTGATCGGCTGTTGCAAGTGGATCAAAAGTTGAATGGTGATATTTCAGAGCTGTTGAAAAAGGACGATGTTGGTGACCATCAGACATCTATAGCAATTGATGAGGATAAGCAGAACAAGTTGCAGTCAGTTTTGGGGTGCTCTGTAAAGAACATAAGTGTAGAGGACCAGAAGAGACTTGTTGAGATTGCTTGTGGTGCTATTAGGAACCAGCTTCCTTCTGAAACCATGCATGCTGTTTTGCAGCTATGTTCTACTCTCACTAGAACGCATTCTGTCGCTTCTAGTTTTCTTAATGCTGGGGGTTTGCCTTTGCTGCTTTCCTTGCCAACAAGTAGCCTGTTCGTTGGCTTTGACAGTATAGCTGCTACAATAATTCGTCATATACTGGAAGATCCCCAGACTCTCCAGCTGGCAATGGAATCTGAGATACGACACAGTGTAGTGACCGCTGCTAATCGACAATCAAATGGGAGACTTACCCCTCGCAGCTTTCTCTTAAATTTAACTTCTGTCATCTTGCGGGATCCAGTGATATTTATGCAGGCTGCTCAATCTGTGTGCCAAGTTGAGATGGTGGGTGAGAGGCCGTATATTGTCCTGCTGAAAGATCGGGATAAGGATAAACTCAAAGAGAAAGAAAAAGAGAAGGAAAAAACAGTGGAGAAAGAGAAAGCACAGACTCCTGGGAATGGGACTAGCAAACTTTCAGATGCTAATTCGAAGAGTGTGAAAGGTCATCGAAAACCCCCTCAGAGTTTTGTTAACGTGGTTGAGCTTCTATTAGATTCAGTTATAACTTTTGTGCCGCCCTTGAAAGAAGACTCTTTGGTGAGGGATACCTCTTCATCAGTGGACATGGATATCGATGCGAGCGTGAACAAGGGGAAAGGTAAGGCTGTTGTTACTCTATCTGAAGAGGATGAGGCTAATAACCAGGAACTTTCTGCAGCATTGGCGAAGATTGTATTCCTTTTGAAGCTTTTGACAGAGATTCTCTTGACGTATTCTTCGTCCATTCATGTTTTGCTCCGTCGAGATGGTGAAGTTAGTAGTTTCAGGGGCCCTCCTCAACGAGGTCCTGCTGGTCACTGCACTGGTGGAATATTTCACCATTTTCTCCACAAGTTTCTCCCCTACTCTAGAGGTTCAAAGAAAGAAAAGAAGACTGATATCGACTGGAGGCACAAATTAGCGAGCAGGGCTAGCCAGTTTTTAGTGGCATCTTGTGTTCGGTCCACAGAGGCAAGGAAGAGAGTTTTCCTCGAAATCACCAATGTCTTCAATGACTTTATAGATTCTTCTACTGGTTTTAGGCCACCAGGAAATGATATCCCTTCATTAGTAGATCTGCTCAATGATGTAGTTGCAGCACGAACACCCACGGGTTCATACATTTCGGCAGAAGCATCTACTACTTTTATTGATGTTGGTCTGGTGACGTCATTGACACGTGCTCTCCAGGTTTTAGACCTGGACCATGCTGAAGCTCCCAAAGTTGTTACAGGGCTTGTTAAAGTTCTTGAGATAGTGACCAAGGAACATGTCCAGGCTTCTGATTCTAACTCTAGCAAGGCTGAAAATTCAACAAAACCTCCTCCTGATCAGAATCCACATGAAGGAATAGATAACAGCGGTGACATATCCCAGTCCATAGAAACTAGTTCTCAACGTAATGAAAATTCCGTGGCAGTTGATCGCATGGCATCTTTTGAGACTGCCCATGCCTATGGTGGATCTGAAGCTGTTACTGATGATATGGAACATGACCAGGATCTTGATGGGGGATTTCCACCTACGGCTGAAGATGATGAGTATATGCATGAAACTCCTGAGGGCATGCGTGGTCTTGAAAATGGCCGTGATACAGTGGGGATTAGATTTGAAATCCAACCACGTGACCAAGAGAATATTGGTGATGAGGATGATGATGAGGATATGTCAGGGGACGATGAAGATGATGTGGATGAGGATGAAGATGAGGACGATGAGGAACATAATGATCTGGAAGAAGATGAAGTTCATCACCTTCCACATCCAGACACCGATCAGGATGACCATGAAATTGATGAGGATGAGTTTGATGAGGAGGTGATGGAGGAAGACGATGAAGATGACGATGATGATGAAGAGGATGGAGTTATCCTTAGGCTTGAGGAGGGAATCAATGGGATAAATGTTTTTGACCATATTGAGGTATTTGGTAGAGATCATAGCATCGCAAATGAAACTCTTCATGTGATGCCTGTTGAAGTGTTTGGCTCTAGGCGCCAGGGGCGTACTACGTCAATTTATAATCTCTTGGGGAGAACTGGAGACAATGCTGCCCCATCACAGCATCCGCTACTGGTGGAACCTACTTCGTCACTGCACACAGCTCCCCTTAGGCAATCAGGTAAACTCTAACTTGTAGTTGGTCCCCTGTTCTTTTACTATTTATTAAATTGCCTTCCGACACCTTATATTTTCATCCTAGTTTTTTTTGGTTGTATATTCTTTAAGGCCTTGTAGTCTTGTAAAATATTGTTCTTCAGATTTTGACATCTGATCCCTTTTCCTCCTTTTTTCATCATTTTTGGTTTGCTTCAGTTAATACCAGGGATGTTGGCTCTTCTGATCGAAACTCTGGAAACACCCCATCACGTCTAGATGCTATTTTCCGGTCACTGAGGAATGGGCGTCATGGACACCGATTTAATTTGTGGACAGAAGATAACCCGCAAACTGGTGGATCAAATCCATCTGCAGTTCCCCAAGGGCTTGAAGATCTTCTTGTTTCCCAGTTAAGACGTCCAACTCCTGAGAAACCTTCTGACGAGAACACGGTGCCCTCAGTACCTCAAAGTAAAAATGAGGTCAGTCAATTTCAAGAATCTGCAGGGATGACACCTGAAACTCCTGCTGAGAACAATGGAAACACTGAAAACAATTATGTGCCTCTGCCCTCGTCTGTCCCAATGGATGGTTCTGATAATGCTGATATGAGGCTTACTGCAAGTGAATCTCTACAGGAAATGGATGCATCAAGTGCACACTCTCAATCTGTTGGAATGCAGTTTGAACAAAGCGATTCGAATGTTCGAGATGTTGAAGCAGTGAGCCAAGAAAGCAGTGGAAGTGGTGCTACTTTGGGGGAGAGCCTCCGTAGTCTGGATGTTGAAATCGGGAGCGCCGATGGCCACGACGATGGTATTGGAGAAAGGCAAATGTCAAGGAGGGCAAATGTGTCTTTTGGAAATTCTACACCGGTAAGCGGCAGAGATGCTCCTCTTCACAGTTTGACAGAAGTTTCTGAAAATCCTAGCCAAGAAGCAGATCAGGGCGGTCAAGCAGAGGAGTTGCCGGCGAATGGTGATGGTGATTCTGGATCAATTGACCCTGCATTCCTAGACGCCCTCCCTGAGGAGTTGCGTAGCGAAGTTCTTTCTGCACAACAGGGTCAAGAGAGGCAGCATTCAAATGCAGAACCACAAAATGCAGGGGAAATAGATCCAGAATTTCTTGCAGCCCTTCCGCCTGACATTAGAGAAGAAGTTCTTGCACAACAACAAGCACAAAGACTTCATCAGTCACATGAACTTGAAGGCCAACCTGTGGAAATGGACACCGTCTCCATAATTGCCACATTTCCATCAGATTTGCGTGAAGAGGTATGTTGGTTATTTCAGAGTAATTCTTATTGTGTTTAGTTGACCAGTTTAAACTTAAAAGTGGAACTAGGGTGTATATGAAGAGACGATGTGGAGAGAAGAGAACAAGAAATAGATAAAGAAATAGGGTTTTGAGTGGGATTTTTATACACACTCAGCCTTGTGTTTTTGTATTAAACTACCTTTTTGCAGGATTACGCATATAATGGAAAGTAAAAGAATAATAAGAACGAAACCCACTAACATTTTATTGTATGGCTTTCTAAAAAATTCTCCCTTCTCTTCATTAGATCCTAGCATTACAACTCTATTTTTCTCTAAATTGTGTATTAAATTGGCTTCTAAATTCAGTATTTCATTAGTGGCCTTTTCAGGGCCTTGTCACTTGTCACATGAATCCGAATTCCATATTTCTGTCTGTGAAAAGTAGTATGAAATTGCTCGTGTTTTTTCTTAGGTACTCTTGACGTCTTCTCATGATATTCTTGCCAATCTCACACCTGCCCTTGTTGCCGAGGCAAATATGTTGCGTGAAAGATTTGCAAATCGTTATAATAGAACATTGTTCGGTATGTACCCTAGAAACCGTAGGGGCGAGTCGTCTCGACGAGGTGAAGGTATTGGTTCTAGCTTGGATAGAGCTGGTGGAATCCTTGCTCGTAGGTCCATGGGAAGTAAGCCAGTTGAAGCTGAAGGGGCTCCTTTGGTTGACACAGAAGCTCTGAGATCAATGGTTCGACTGCTTCGGGTTGTTCAGGTATTCACTAGCTGTGGTATTTTCTTCCTTTCTTTTCTATTAACCCTTGTCATCCGGCATCTATGTGTTGATTTATGTTGTCCATGCAGCCACTTTATAAAGGTCAGTTGCAGAGGCTTCTCTTGAATTTATGTGCTAATAGTGAAACCAGAACTGCTCTGGTGAAAATCCTGATGGACTTGTTGATGCTCGATATCTGGAAGCCTGTCAATAATTCGAGTGCCTCTGAGCCTTCTTATAGGTTGTATGCTTGCCAGAGTCACGTTATGTATTCACGGCCTCAATCTTTTGATGGTAATACCTCTATTCCTCTCTCTTATTATACGTTGGCTAGGTGCAATATCTTCTGCCTCATTGCTCATATCTAAGTTCAAGTTTGGGTCCAGGTTTTTATTATAACGTACATCATCTTAGAAAAAATTGATAACACTCTGACCCTTACCTATCTCCATGTGGTACTTTAACAAGTTCGTAGTGTAATTTACACCGACTACACTTAATTGCTATGATCTAAATTTACTGAATAATTACATGTAAGGCTTTATAGTGCTTCAGGTTTTCATTGTTGGTTTCCTTTGACAAGCTACAAACAGCTTGTTCTCAAGTGTTACATTAACCCAAGGTACATGAAAACAGGGGCATGTGACACCTAATAAAGGGTGCAGCACCACGATAGAGGCCCTGCTTTGATATGTGTTGATAGCACAAATTTTTAATATCCAATGTTTTTTTTGAACTGTTTTCATACCGAGATTCTCTTGCAATGATTGCCTTAGTTTACTAGAGTTTAAATACTTGGGAATCTTATTTTTGATAGGTATTAAATACTATGTGGATATCTTAAATGCACCCACACCCCTGTGAGCTGGACTATTTTTTGCCCCCATAGCATGGATGGTTACACTTAAGTTCGTTCTTTTCCATGGAATGCTTTGGTTGTGGGTTCTGATGATTTTAAGTTATAGCTGTTGTTGTTGAGGTACTTACATATTTCAGTGTTTTCTGCTCTCGCTTTATAGGTGTACCACCTTTGGTGTCGCGGCGTGTTCTTGAAACCCTGACCTACTTGGCTCGAAATCACCCTTATGTGGCAAATATTTTGCTTCAGTTTAAGCTGCCTCGGCCACTCCAACAAGAGTCAGAAAATCTTGATAAGGCACGTGGCAAAGCTGTGATGATTCTTGAAGATGACGTGGCAGAAGGAAACAGCGAGCAGGGAGGATACTTCGCCGTTGCATTGCTTTTGAGCCTTTTGAAACAGCCTCTGTATTTGAGAAGTATAGCGCATCTTGAACAGGTAATGATTTATGCAAAGTTGTATTTCGATTGCCTTGTTTACCTGTATAATTGTCTAACTTGGTTTTGTTGGTTCTATTTCCATCTGTTTCGATTTTTGGTTCCTATGTCAGCTACTGCACCTATTGGAGGTAATCATTGATTATGCTGAAAGCAAGTCTAGTTCGTCGAATGCATCTGGGGTGTCTGCTGCGGAACAAACATCTGGGCTTCAGATTGCAACGTCAGATGCTGAAATAAATACAGGCTCTGGTGTCAAATCCTCTGGCCCTGATATCACATCCTCAAAGCCTGATGGTTCCTCCAAACCCTCTGCTTTAAGTGCAGATGCAGATTGTGATACTCAATCTGTTGTTGATAGCCTACCACAAGCAGAACTTAGACTTCTATGCTCACTTCTTGCGCGAGAAGGGTATGATGACCGTTGC